>CM053595.1:4308718-4340210 GCA_028646575.1 Pseudocheirus occidentalis | reverse complement strand
TGCAAGAGCACTTGGCCCTGATCAAGCGATTCAACCCCCCTGCGGAGTCTGCATGCCAAGGGCTCTGAAATAGCCCAGTGGGGGCCACTGCTGGTTGCAGCAGTTCCCTTCCCCCACTGCTTTCTTGCCCCGGGGGCAGATTGGTGGAACTGCTTTTCCTCCCCCAAATTAAGTTTCAAAGTTTCACTTTCACTGACTGTCTCTGATCCTGGTTTGCTGGATTTGAAGATCTCCTTAGGTGCTTTAGGTCTTCTCTGAAGTAGACTCACTCTGTGGCTTGGGAGGCTCAGCTCCTCCTGGCCGCCCTGGAGCCTGGCCGAGTTTTGGTTTTTGGGCTGGGCTGGTCTAAGCTCCTGGCCTGCCAGCCTGCTGGATAAGCCCCTCCTGCAGAGCTGCCCCTCTATAATCCCTGTTTTTCACGCCTTAGTAGATGTGGAGGTGCTGGAGGCTGTAGATCTTCTTTCCTGCAGACTGGCTGCTGTGATGCTTGGCTCAGCTTGGCTCCTTCCCACCACCCTGGGCCTGGCCGAGGTCTTGGCTTCAGGCTGGGTCAGCCTTGACTTCTGGCCCGCAGTGATGAGCCCCTGATGCCGAGCTGCCTTCAGTGAGAGATGTGTTTTCTGTATTTTTGTGAGTCTGAGAGCCCTAGACTTTGTCTGGGGTCATATTTTATGGGTGTTTAGGGTGGTGGTGTGGGACCTGTGGGACCTTGCTGCTTCTATGCCACCATCTTGGCTCCGCCTCCCAATGCCATCTTCTTTTGAAGACTTTAAGTAATGGGGGAGAGGGACTTACTCCTCTATCTCCTGAGCTATTCTGTTCTGCTTTTAGGCAGCTTCTAACCCTAAGGAAGTTTTCCTTCCCCTGGAAACTCTCACTATACAATGAGTTGTACTTCTTTTTGTCATTTGATTGATCAAAGTATCATAGATTTAAAGCTGGAAGGGACCTTAGAGGTCATTTGGTCCAATACCCTCATTTTGCAGATGAAGAAACTGAGGCAAAGAGGGTGAAGTCAAGCACTATATCCACTGCTCTATGCTGCGTCTTGATCAGTTGAATTGGTTGTTTTGGCATCGTATAAATGCAGCTAAAACAAAGATACATCTGCAGGCAAACAGCCCAGAGGATTCTGTTCTTCTTTGTCTTCTGCTCATCCATTTTCCCTCTCCAGTCTCCTTTACACTTTCTTGTATCTTCAAATTTATGCAAACCAGAAGCAAAAACTGACAGATTGAAACCATTTCTGGAGCAAACATATTCTTTACGAAGAGTTTTGGGGGGGTTTGTTTGTTTTTTAGCAGGAATTCCATTTATTCTCAGGGCACAATGGACCAATGAGCAGATATCTTCTCCTATTCTGTCACCAAGGCAAGTTCTCGGCGACCCTGTGTTGCATTTTGCAAAGGTTAAAGTTCTTCTTTGTAAAGGAATTCGTCTCAAAGCTTCCAAGAAAATTCCATTCCATAAGAGCCAAAGAGAGGTTGACATTCAATTTTCTCTTCTTCTGCATTCAGTGCCAATGCCATGTGGGAGGAGAAAAGCATTTCTGGATTGCTGGGTGATAGAGAAATGGAAAATATAAGGAACCATATTGGGGCTGGCCCAAATACAAATTGTTGGATGGAATCTGTCCAAATTTGTATGAAATGTTAAGAATTTTCCTTAAAGTTGTCTAACTCAATTTAAGTGTTTTTCAAAGTGACAGATAGTAGGTGACATTTACAGAAGGTCTGCAAAGAGCTTTCCACATATTAGCTCGTTTCATCTTCCTGACAAACCTGAAAAGTAAGTACTATTATTATTTTCATTTTATAAGTGAGGAAAGGGAGACAGAAAAAGGTTACATGTGACTTGCCAAGGATCACAGAGCTAGTGAGTATCTGAGGCAGGATTATTGTTTTAAATCCCCAAATTAAGTTTTTATATACATAGAAAAAGTGTGAGCTAGATGTCTCAATGGATAGAGCATTGGGCCTGGAGTTGGGAAGACTTGCGTTCAAATCAGGCGTCAGATACTTTCTAACTGTGATCCTGGGCAGGTCACTTAACCTCTGTTTGCCTTGTCCACTGGAGAAGGAAATGGCAAACCACTCCTCTGTCTTTTCCATACTTTTACTGCCAACTTTTCAGGGTTGTTTTGAAGGGGAAAAAAACCTTTGTAAACTTTTAAGTTCTATAGGAGTTAGTGTAGTATGATGGGATGAGGGGGGTGGGGAGAGTAGGGGAGTTAAGACAAGACTTCAGACCAGAATCTCTTGGGTTCAAATCTCAGCCCTGCTACACACTACTTAGTCACCTGAGGTGAATTATTTCACAGGCCAGGATTTCATAGGTTTGGGAACTAGGCAAATCTTTAGAGATGATATAATTCACCTTTCCTTATTTTACAGAGGAGGAAAACAAGCTCTGACACTATTTGTCCACAGACACACAGCTAGTAAATGTCAGATTCAGGATTCAAACCGAGTTTCTCTGACCTCCCATCTAGTTCTCTTCCCATCGTGTCCCTACCTCCCAGTTTTTTCATCTGTAAAATTAGTGTTTAGAATGAGATGATCTTTAAAGTTCCTTCCAGCTCAAAATCCTATTATCCTATATGTTGATGAGTCATTTCAGTCGTACCCAACTCTTCGTCACCCCATTTGGAGTTTTCTTTTCAAAGATACTGGAGTGGTTTGCTGTTTCCTTCTCCGGCTCTTTTTTTCATATGAGGAGCCTGAAGTAAGCAGGGCTAAGTGACTTGGCCAGGGTTATACAAGTAGTAGTTTCTGAGGATGGGTTTGTATTCATGAGGACGAGTCTTTCTGATTCCAGGCCTGGCACTCTATCTACTTGCACCACTTAGCTGCCTGTAATCCTATATAAATGTGAGTTAATATAATTCTTCTGTCTGAGCTTCTCATCACACAAAGGGCCCAAGTACACTTTGGAGAATTCTCATGTTTTCTTGTTGCAGTAGGCTACTGCTTTCATAGTAGCCACCTCCCAGGAAACCGATATCACCATCTGCATGGTATTTCTGGTGTCCGAAGGCTGATTCTCTGTTTGTAAAGGCTCTATTTACAACATTTTAAGAATGTTGTATGAAAAGGAGGAAAACAAAGCAGAAATCCTTGATTGGGGAAGCATTCGTCCCAAAAGTGCATGGAAATTTCCAGTCCCTGACAGTTCCTAGTTTGAGGGTTCCTCTTGTACAAGTCCTACACCATAAGCTTCAAATAGGCCCATGACTCCCACTAATTGAAGAGGAAGGGGGAGCAGTGGTGGCATTTCCCTCTTTCTCCCCAACTTTCTCCTGATCTCTAAGTGTACCTTTTATGAGTTGAGGTCTGTGAGGAACTATTGGGTCTTCTCATCTTTAAATGCCATCTCCCCAGTGTGAAAGGAAAACAAAAGGCCGTTCAATCTCAATGTGAATCAGCAGTGTGATGTGGCAGCCAAAGAAGTCAATGTGATTTCAGGCAGCATTAAAAGAGACTTTGCTTCTAGGAATAAAGAGGCGATAGTCTCTCTGTACTCTGCTCTGGTCAGGCCCCATCTGGGGCATTTAGTTATGTGCATCAGTTTAGGAAAGACATTGATAAAATAGAAAGCATCCCAAGGAGCACAACCAAGATGGTGAAGGCCTTTGGTCAAGAAGGAACTGGAGCTGTTTAGCTTCGCAAAGAAAAGCTGGGGGAGATGTATTTGAAGGACTGTCATGTAGAAGAAGAATGAAATTAGTTGTATTTGGCCCAAGCAGGCAGAACTAGGAGGAATGGGTGAATGCTGCTTAAATGCAGATTGAAGTTTGCTACCAGGAAAAACTCCCCATCAATTAATTTCCAAAAGTGGAGTAGGCTTCTTCAAGAGAACATTTCTTGGTCACTCGTTTCCCTAAACCTTTCCAGCCGGGTAGGACCTGCCAGAGCTTGAGTTACATGGAGTCCTTGAAAGTACAGTCACCTCCACGCCCTGATGAAGCATATGAGGAGGAAGTCTGAGGGCCCTTATTACTGCGTAGGCTAAATAACTTGGCCCAAGTCTCATACTTAGATAGTGATGGAGGCAGAGCTAGAAACGCGACTCACTTTGGTGCTCTTTTGACTGGACTATGCCACCCTTCTAGCTCTTTGGTTCTGTCTCTCTTTGTGCATCTCTCACTGACTCTCTGTCTCTGGAGAGTGATAAAGAAGTGGGCTGATGCGACATCTGCACCTCCTATGGATATTAATAGCAGGCTTCTGTCCCCACTAGAAGATTTCTAATCCTTTTGTCTCCCTTTTCCCTTTGTGCTCTTCAAGGGACTTGAAAAGCTGCGGGTTTCAGATGTTCCAATGTGGTCAAGCTCTGGCCTGAGAGCCAGTAATCTATGTGATGAAAAATCAGAAGTAAGTCATGGCCAAGGAGAAGTCTATATCTTTTCCTTTACTGAAAGCTCCTACGACCAACAGAGGCAGGGATTTAGAAGTTTCAGTGCCATAGGACCAGGAAGCCAAGTAGGGTCTGGACATTATCCTAAGGATCTGAAGCTTCTCCCTTCTGTCTTTTGCCTCCTGTCAGGGCCGAGTCTTGGAAGAACAACCAGACTACTTTTTCTTGGCCCCATTCTTAGTAATCTTTAGTAGAGCTAGTTTCTAAAGCATGGCGGTTCTGGCTTTCATCAAAACTTCATGCTCAATATTTTCTCTGCTCTTGGTTCTAAGTCTTTCTTTAGCTTCTGCTGCTGGATAATCCATGGTTTCTTTAGGGCTATCATTTGCCCACTTTCTTTAGTCTTTGGCAAATGACCCCCTTCTGAAGACTCAGACTTCTTCTCTTGAAGCACGTCTACACTTCTTTTAAAATAATTAATCATTTTATTTATTTTCTTGTTTACATCATTCATTTCCACGTGATTTTGAGTTACAAATTTTCTCCCCATCTTTCCCCTACCCACCATGTCTACACTTCTGATGGCAAAAAGGAGCTCTAGTTTTCTTTGTACCAGAAGTTATTAAGTTGGGGTCTACAGAAGGGTTTCAGGGAGTTTGTGAATTTGGTTTTATTTAATATTTAATATGTTGATAACTCTATTTCAATATAATTTGTTTCCTTTGTAACATTACATATTTTATGCGTTCAAAGATGTTATTCTGAGAAGGGATCCATAGGTTTCACAAGCCTGACAAAGAGTTCCATGACAAGAAAGGTAAAGGACCCCTGCTTTCAACTAACAATGTGGAGTGTAGAGAGTGAGAACTCATCCCATTTAGCTTCTATAGCTCCACATGTAAGTCAATAGAACTGGCAAAGTCTGTTAGTTAAATCAATGAATTCATTGTGTTGAGTGCAATTTGACAGGGGAAAAAGACTGAGAGGAAGCAGAATGCTCTGCGTATACCAATCTCCAGTCTTAAATCAGAATATAACTAAGCACTGACCCATAGGAATCTTCAGTTTTCCACATCATCTGGTAGGCACTGGATCTCTCCGTTTTCCCCTTACATCAGAATTGTTTCTATGTTATATCGTTCACCGTATATGTAGGCAGATGTATAGTTAAGTTGGTGTCAATCTCTCTCCCCTCTCTTTTGGTTCTGACAAAACGTTTTTAATACTAATTTTTTAAATCATCACCGTCTTCCTCTCCTTAAATTCTACCTCCTAACCTCCCACAATTTAGACAGAGCTTTCCAGTCTTATTTCCCACTACTCTGCATCATGTATTTTGCCTTCCAGCTAAATTGGGCAATCAGCTGTTCCCATAGGTAGTCTTGTCCTGTCCTACCTCTTTTCACTAGTTCCATGCCCAGGAAGTATTCTTATCTCTTAACCCATTGAAAATTATCTCTTTCTTCAAGTCCCAGCTCAAGTGGCATCTCTTTCATTACACTTTCTCAGATCCCCAAAGTCCTCCTTCAATCCTCAAATTTCTTTTTTTTTGCTTTTTGGAGGGCAGTTGGGGTTAAGTGACTTGCCCAAGGTCACACGGCTAGTTTTTTGTGTTAAGTGTCTGAGGCCGGATTTGAACTCAGGTACTTCTGACTCCAGGGCCGGTGCTCTATTCACTGCGCCACCTAGCTGCCCTGCAATCCTCAAATTTCTTTGAGCAATTTCTATGGATCTTCCATTTTTCTCTATCACACTCCACCTTGTATGGTCCTTATTTAGATACCTGTTTTGTTCTCCCACTAGAATTTTAGCTCTTTGAGGACAGGAAATATGCTTTTAGGTAGTTCAGTGTCCTAGTGGATAGAATGCTGGACTTGGAAAGAACTGAGTTCTAATTCTGCCTCATACATTCACGAATGGTGTGACCCTGGGCAAATTGCTTAACCTCTCGCAGGCTATTTCCAGTTATGCAAAATGGGGACAATAAACAGCACTTAGCTTACAGGGTTGTTGTGAGGATCAAAGATATAATCTTTGTAAAATGCTTTGAAAACTTTTTGTCTTTATTTTTGTATTTTGATTCCTACCATGGGACACAGTGCCTTAATAAATGGTATTTAATAAATGTTTGTGGAATTGAATTCAAATGACAAGATATATGGTGACAATTATGTGAACTTGGGTAAGTTGGTTCACCTTTTTAGGTTTTTGTTTTCTCGTCTGAAAATTGAGGAGGTCGTTCTTAACCTAGGGCATGTGAACCACTTAACCTGTCTCGGCCTTGGCTTCTTGATCTGTAAAAGGGGAATAAAATAGCACCTGACAGGAATCTTATGAGGAAAAAATAAGTTGATATTTGTAAAAAACCTTCGCAAACCTTAAAATGCTCTATGAATTCTAACCATTATTATTTTCCCCAAAATCTACTTTTCTGAACTTCCTAAATACTCTCTATGGCACTGCCATCTTCCCATCACCCAGGTATGCAACCCAGGTGTCATACTTGATTCCTTACCCTCCTCCGTTCTACACATCTAATCTGTTATTAAGTCCTCTTGAGTCTACCTTCGCAAAATCTCTCATAAATGTCCCCTTTTCTCCCCTGCCATGGTTGCCTCTATGATGCAGATCTGAATTCATGCAGTAGACTGCTGGTTAAATTCCTTGTCTCAAGAGTCTCTCTACTCCACTCTAATCTCTACTTAGCTGCCAAAGAGATTTTCCTAAAGTTCAGGTCTGATCATTTCCCCCCAGCCCCTGTTAATAAGCTCCAGTGGCTCCCTCTGTTTGACTATTTATTGTCTGCCCTCCCTTTTTCTGAAATTACCTACTTAACCTTGTATAAATCTTGAATGTACATGACTGTTTGTATGTTTTCTTCCCCAGTAGAGTGTGAACTCCTTGAGGGTAGGGATTGTTTTTGCCTTTCCTTGTATCCCTAACACTCACTCAGCTTAGTTCCTGACACATAGTAAGTAAATGCTTAATAAATGCTTGCTGACTTGACTTGATATCCTTGGGATATATGTTTAGGACTGAGATCTCTAGTTCAATGGGTATGAACAGTTTAGTTACTTTACTCACATAATTCTCAGTTGTTTTCCTTAATGCTTAAACCAGTCTACAACTCTAACAGTACATTAATGTGGTTGGCTTCCCGAAATGTCTCCCTTGTTGGCCATCTCTGCCTTCAGTCATCTTTTCCAATTTGATAGTTGTGAGGCAAAACCCCAGAGTTGTTCTGATACTCTCTCCTCCCTAGATTTTCATGACATGATTCTCCTTGATTCTCCTCTGATCTTTGCCCACTCCTTACATCTCCTTTGCTAAAGCATTATTCAGTTTTCACTTGGAGTATATTTTACCCTAAAAATAGATGCACCACAGGACTCTCTTCTCCCTTCTAGATCATCTCATCAGTTCCCATCGGTCCTATTACCAGCTCTAAGCAGATGGTTTTCACATTTACATGTCTAACTTTATCTCTCTCTTCTGACCTTGTCTTATCTTTACCTGGGTAGCCCACATGCAACTCAACTCAAAATGAACTTAAAGTCTTCACTCTCCTCTTAAACACACACAGCCACAGCCACAGCCATAGCCACAGACACACAGACACAGACACCATACACAGACACACACACACAGCCACACACACACACACAGACACCACACACAGACACACACACAGACACACACACATACAGACAAACACACACACACACACACACACTTCTTTCTTTACTCCCTTATTCTACACTTCCTGTTTCAAACAATGGTACCACCATCCTTCTAGCTACACACATTTTCAATCTTGGATTCATCCTTTATTCTTAACAGCCCTTCTTACCCTTATCCAGTTAAGTACCAGGTGGTGTTGATTCCACATCAATGACATCTAAGTCCTTTTCCTTCTCTGTCCTCCCATGGACACCACTCTAATGTATACTCTCCCCACTATTTGATTTGTGATTGCAGTGGCTTCAAAACTGGTCTTCCTGCCTACAGTATCTCTCCTCCTGAATCAATCCTTCACACAGCTACCAAAGTTATATTCCTAAAGTATATTTGATCATCTTAGTTCCCCATTCAAGTTGCTTCCATGACTACCTATTGCCTCTAGAATAACTTGGCATTTGATGCTTTTTGCAGACTGGTTCCACCCTGCCTTTCTACAATTATTTCATATTTTTCCTTTCCTTTTTCCTTGACTTTACCTTTCAGTCCAACTAGTTTACTTGCTGTTCATTGTACATGACATTCCATCTCCTAGTTCCATGCATAACTGTACTCTGTGCCTGGAATGTATTCCTGCCATCGCTCCCTTCAAGCTTCAGCTCAAGTGCAAACTCCTACACGAGCCCTTCCTGCTTCGTACATTTGTTAGCCCTCTTCCCCTCCTGAAATGATTTTGGGTACACTTGATATTTACTTACACTTGTCGATGTTTGTGTCTGTGCATCAGTGTATATCGTTATGTGTGTATATGTGTGTGTATATGTATATATTATTATATACTATATTATATTATATTATATATGTTATATACTATTATATATATATATATTGCCTACTCTTCCCTCACAGGCTTTTGTAAGAATAAAATATTTAATGCCCCATGAACTTCCAATTCAGCAAACATTTTGTGCCTAGAGAGGCAGTGTGGTACAGTAGGAAGAGTACTAGATTTGGGTTTACATTTTGCCTCTCCCAATTGATACATGTGTATCCTGAGGCAAATTCCTCATCCTCTCTGAGCCTCAGTTTTTATCATCTATAAAATGAAGGGACTGAATCTCTCAGGTTCCTTGAGCTCTAAATCTATGGTCCTGTGCAAGGTGACATGTGCAAGGTCTTGTGTGAGGAACTGGTATATGAAGATGAATAATACATTCCCTGCCTCCAAAGACCTTGGAGATTTTGGAAACATGGAAATACTCTCCAATATTTTTCTTTGGTTATGAATACGGATCTTTGCCTTTCTTATGCAGATGACTGACTGAGCACAATGGAAACCCTGCATATAGCTTTTCCTTTCTGTGGCCGTCCCCTCTAGGACCCGTCCTTCGAAAAGCCTTGACCCTTAAATATATCTAGTACACAGCACCATGACAATGCTGCTTTTATGGAGTTGGGAAGCAAGTCCTTACCTGTTACTTGCTTCATAAAGGCATCTGGTGCGTTCAGTTAGAATCCTGTTCATATGGAGAACTCATTGTGTTTATCAGTATGGAGGAAAAGGTTGCCAAACTATTTTAAGGAGAGGGTGGGAGGAAAGAATCTCAGAATCATAGAAGAACAGAAAGAGAACTGAATCTGGAATCAAAAGATCTGTCTAGATTTAGATCCTGCATCTGACCCTTGTTACCTGTGTGACCTTCAGTGGGTCACAGTGGGTCAGAAAGTCACTGAAGGACCTTCCCTTTCCTCATATGTGAAATGAGTGTATTGGATCAAGTAGATTTAGGATCCATTTCAGATCTAGATCTATGATACTATGAATATCAGAGCTGGAGGGGACTTTAGAGTCCTTGAATGGTAGAGTATCAGAGCTATAGGGTCCTTAGAATTAGAGAGCACAGAAGGGTTTAAAAAATTGATATCTGCTGGGGGTATTTTTTAGCCTTTTTCAGTTGTGTCCAACTTTCCATGATCCAATTTGGGGTTTTCTTGGCAAAGACACTGGAGAGGTTTGCTGTTTCCTTCTCTAGACCATTTTACAGTTGAAGAAAGAGGCAAACTGGGGTAAGTGACTTGCCCAGGGTCATAAAGCTTCTTATCCAAGGCCAGATTTGAACTCAGAAAGATGAGTCTTCCTAATTCCAGGCCTGGCACTATATCCATTGTGTTATCTAGCTGCCTTATCTTTTGTTTTTATATTACCTATAGTTCCCAATATATCTGCCTCATCTCCCTCACCAAGGAGTTATCTTTTATGACAAAGAATAAGAATAAAAAAGAGGAGAAAAAATCCAGAAAAACCTACCAATATATGATATCAGTGCTTAAAGGGACCTTAGAATCATAGAACAGAGAATAGCAGAGTAACTAGGAACCACAGAGATCATCTAGTCAGTTCATTGCAACAAATATTTATTAAGATTCCCCCTATATATGTCTACTATTGAAGAAACAGGGAGAATTTTTTTATCTCTTTGGCTCCCAGTTTCTCATCCATAAAATGAAGGGTTCCATCCAGCTCTCTGACCCTGTGGAACTTAATGATTGGGGCAAAGAAGTGATGTGCTCCAACTTGTATAGATGGAAGACTGATTTGGTAGCTGTGAGGAGAATGAAGAGGAGCTCATGAAGACTACTAAGCTAAGAGATGAAAAGAACTTGATCTAGAGAGTGACAGTGTAAATGGAGAGAAAGGCATGAACGAGAGAAATGTGTGGGAGCAGACTCTAAATTACTTGGCAACTAATTTGGACATGATGAGGGTGAAAGAAAAAGCAGGTATCTGAGGTTGTGACTGGTTTACCACACTGATGGAGCAACAGCATTCACTAACTAGCAAATAGCAACAGCCTTCAGGAAATTGAGAAGGTGGGAAGGTTTACAGACTGGGGAAGAGGAGGAGTTCCACTTCCGACATGTTGTGTTTGAAGTGTCCCAGGATATTCAAGTAGAAATACCCAAAAGATAATTGTAGGAACAAAACTGGAATTCATGGGAAAATGTCCAACCACTTCATTTTTCAAAAGAAAAAACTGCAGAGCTATAAAATGACTTTCAAAAGTCATAGTTTTTTTTTTAGCATTGTGTACCTGATTCTACTAAAGAAGAGAGAATTCTCTATTACTTTTTTAAATATATGCATCAACTCATATGCAAATCTAGGATGTCATTTAGAAGAGCAGATGATTTCCCAAATTAATCTCCTGAAGTTGAAGCCCCTCCCAGAAGTGACTGATTAGAGTCTTTGTTTTTTATAATTTATGTGGCAATGAACCTATTCGACAAAATGTGCTTGGTTCCCTGGAGATGGCCCTCTCCACTTTAATTGCATTGGGTCCCAGTAAGGAATTTATTACAGCAAGAGAAAGAAAAATGAATGGCTCAAAGCCTCCATTGTTGTTGAGCAACAACCCCTGACATTATTGAGCCCTTCTCCTGATTCCTGGGCCTGTCCCTGTACATCTGCCTGCTAAGGGGATAGAAACAAAAATGCCCTGATCTCCCTCCATTTAATGCATTGGTAAATGGCGTTTCTTTTGCTTTTCTTGAAAATCAATTAACATTTTGCATAATAGCAAAGAAAAAAGTTCAGATGATACACTGTTTATAAAGGTAGCTCATCTGATGTCCCTTACTTTGAATAAGGGAGGATTGTCTTGAAAATAAAACAAAATTTTTCATTTGGAGAAAAACTTAAAGATCATTCTATTCCACATGCCCAATTTGGAGAAGGGGAAACTGAGGCCCAGAGATAGTGTTTTCCCTTTTATGGGTACATTCTTGCCCTTTGTTTCTACCAAATCACACAGATGCTCCTACCTCTGTCATTTCAAAGCATCCTCCTGTCCATTTTTGTTGTTGTTGCTTAGTTTTGGGGGGTTTCTTGGCAAAAATACTGAAGTGGTTTGCCATTTCCTTCTCCAGCTCATTTTACAGATGAGGAACTGAGGCAAATGGGGTATAGTGACTTGCCCAAAGTCACATAGCTAGGAAGTGTCTGAGGTCAGATTTGAGCTCATGAAGATGTCTTCCTGATTCCAAGCCCAGTGTTCTCCATCCACTGTGCCACCAAGCTGCCTCCTGTATCCACATTCCTATTCAAAAGATTATTTCATTTAGATGATAAGAACATATTTCTAGAAGGGAATCTTAGAAATCACCTTAGTCCATTACTCTCATTTTACAGATAGGAACATTCAGACCCAGAGAAAAGACATAATTTGGTCACTTTTAAGCATTGTGCAGGCAATATTTTTATTCTAATTGATTCTTTTGAACATTTGTGACAAGTAAATAATTCATTATTGTCAATATTAAATTGTATATTAATGAGCACTTTACCCTAACCTACCCTTCCTTTAAGCTAAATTAAAAATCTCATAGGCATTTATCTCAACACCTATACTTAATAGCTGTGTGACCATGGGCAAATCACAGCTTCTCTGAGCTCAGCTTTCTTTTTCTGTAAAAGAAGAAAGTAAATTAGAAAGTGTTATCTCCTTTTTTCTTCTTTTATAGAAAAAACCGGAAGCAATAATACTTATGCTACCTACCTCATGTGGTAAAATGCTTTAAAAAACCTTAACATTGGGGGTGGCTGGGTGGCGCAGTGAATAGAGCACTGGTCTTGGGAACAGGAGGACCTGAGTTCAAATCTGGCCTCAGACACTTAATACAAAACTAGCCGTGTGACCTTGGGCAAGTCATTTAACCCCAATTGCCCTATCTTTCCCCCTCCAAAAAAAAACCCTTGACATTCTTTATACAGGTTAACTGTTATTATTCAAGTTCTTTATAAACATAGATTATTGTTATTATTGCTAATATTCACTCAATGAATAACTGGCAAGCCCAGGTCTCTTTGCTCTTTCCATGGTACCGTAATGCTGTCCATAGTCATCCTTTTTTATTTTACCTACAATAGGTAAGTACATAGCTTCTTACCTTTTTTTATCCCACCCACCCTGAGGGGCTATGATGCCACACGCTAACACAATCCTTAAATTACCCACCCTTTTGACATGGCTTCATTCATTACAGCAATAGATACTGAACTAGGAGCAAAAATGATTGGAGAACCACTGCATTAAATAGAACAAGTTGTTGATATGTATCAATGGAGGAGATTTTCTCCCTGGGACTTCCATATACCCATGAAATCATAGAGCCAGACTCCTGTCTTAAATGTGCAAAGTATTGTGGTAAAGGGCTATGGGAAAAAGAATAATGAAGACAATTTAAAGCATTTTAAAGACCTATAGAATGCATTCAAACAGAATAGTTTGGTATGATGGAAAAAGCACTGGATTTAGAGTCAGGAAATCAGCTATTTGACTGGATAGACCAATTCATCTTTCTTTGGTCCCTTAGGCTTTCTCTCGTTTGTAAAATGAAGGAGATCAGACTAACTGACATTTATGGTCTCCTCCAGTTATGAATGGTTATACTGTGGTGTCATACTAGGTTTTGCTATATTTCTTAGCATTTTATTACCAAATAAATAGTAATAGTTTATTTTATTACTAAAATAAAATTGCTTATTATCTAATACATAATTAATATAACCTTTTATCAGCTTACATACTTTAATAAGAGATATATAATATACTAATTTTACTCCGAGGAATTCAAATTAATTTTAATTTGCTGTCATTATTAATAATGGAGGTAAGTAAGTCTATCCCTTTCTCAGGTAAAAATGAATTTTCTACAGGTTTTTCTTTCCCTAAGTATCTTATTTAGAGTTCATCTTTTTCAGGATCATGACATACTTTAACTGAATACAAGTGTACTTTGTCTTAAGCAAACAAAATATAAATATATATAAAAATGTCCATTTTTATGTTCACAAATTAGAAGTCTTCACTTTGGAGTAAGGTTTATAAGATTTATTTGCTTTTCTTATGCATTGTCCCAAGATTTGAATTGGATTATAAAATTTTGATTTTAATACAAATTTTCAGGCAGTCATTTATTATTCAAAAGTTATTTTATTTTATTTATAATAGTAAGAGACCTTGAAGTTATACATATTTCTGTATAAAGAATTCTTAGCACACTTAAAATATCCTTTTTTCTTCACCTAAATTTTCTACCATCCTTTCCATTTTAAAGAAAGTACTACTTCTCTTTCCTTCTACCTTTGCCCTTAATCCCATCCAATCCTATCCTGAGAAGATAGAGAAGAGAAGGGAATAAGAATTTACACAGAGCCTACTACATATCAGGAACTGGGTGAAGAGCTTTTTCCAAATACAATTTTGTTTGATCTATGGAACCTTAGTACATAAATTACCTGTTGCATTTCATTTTTAATTTCTTCCTCTCCAGCGACTTCAACAAGTATGTTCAAGTGTCTCCTGTCTTTCAAAATTCTCCACTTAACCGTAATGCTCCCCTAAATGACCACAAAATCTGAGGTTGGAAGTGGCATCAGATTCTCTATAGTCCATCCTTTTACAGCAGAAATCTCTTCTAAAAGCATCCTTTTCAAGTAGTCATATAGTTTATGTTTCAACACTATCAGTCATGATTAACTTACTTCCTCACAAGGTAACTCATTCTATTCTTTGACTGTTCAACCAAATTCTTATTTTGGACTGAAATGTTATTTGTTTGTATTTTGGGAACATAGATCTAGGCTTTCAAGAGATCTGAGAAGTAATTTAATTTATTCTAATCCCCTCATTTTACAGTTATAGAAACTGAGACCCAGGAAAGTTAAGTGATTTGTCCAGGGTCACACAGGTAGTATACCTCAGAGGTCTGAATTTGAATCCAGGTCCTTTGACTGTAGAATCATGCTCTTTCCACTATACCATGTTCACTCCCCTTCTTTCTATTCATTAGTTCTAATATTTGGAGCTCTAAAGGATAAGAGCAATTGTTCTCTTTCCCACAAGAGCCCTTTAAATATTAGAAGACAGCTATCATGTTCCCATTCCGAAAGGTGTTCTCTTCTCTCAGGTACATGTTCTTAGTTCCTTTGGTGATTCCTTGTATAACATGGTTTCTAGATACCTCGCTTTCCTGGCAATCTTTCCTCAGAAATGCTCTGATCTGGTAACATATTTTCTAACGTGTATAAGCCAGATTGAATACAACATTGTGTTATGACCAGGGCAAAGTACAATGGCACCATTATTTCCCTTGTTTTTGGACTTTATACTTAATCAGCACAGTCTGAGATCTATTAATATTGGGGGCAGCCAATTATACTCAAACATATTGAATGTACAATTCTAAAATAGTAGTTTCACATGAACTATTGTTATGTGATTATGTATACTTGTGCTGTTCATTTTTAAAAATTATGCCCAGGATTACATTTATCTGTTGATTTATAAATAACTTTCCAGAAAAGTATCAGTTTTGATTTCCTATCTCTTCATTTTTCACTGCTAAATTTCTTCAAAGAGTAGCCTGTGCTTGCTTTTCAATGTATTCAGCATCACCTCAATTGCTTGGCTATTGCTTCCCCTTCTCTTAATTCTGCTACAAGGCCAAGATCACTATTAACATTTCAGTTCTTCATGTTTTGGTATCTATCTCCTTCTCAACCCTTATTTTCCAGTCCTCCTCTTGGGAGGCTGAGCACCACCATGTAAAAAAGGGTGGATTTACATTCAAACAACCTGGATTCAAATTAGGCTGCTTCTGATTAGTTTCCTGTGTGACCATAAGGAAGTCACTTAACATCTGGGGCCCATTTCTCTCATAAAATAACTTTAAAAGTTCCTTCTAACTGCCACTGTGATTCCCATAGAAACCCTCCACTTCATCCAAACAGGCCTACCCAATATACCTGTCCTTTCCCCATGCTTTTTGCTCTCTTTATCCCTCCATGTAAAATTGTTGGGCAGTAAAAAGAACACTAAATTGGGATCGGGGTTTGAATCCTGGCTCCATTACTTATTACTAGTGTAAACTTGGGCAAATCACTCTACTTTGCTGGATCATAGTTTCTTCAAAGGAGGTTGCTGGGCTCCATGACCTCTATTGGTCCCCTTTGAGCTATAAATCATATGATCCCCTTTTTCTGACTCACTTAAATCCTATCCTTTCTTCAAGGTCCAACTCAAGACCTACTGGCTAAGAGAAGCTTACCACTCTCTTCTCTAACCTTCTGTAGTACTAATTGTGATACTCCTGTGCTGCTCTTTTTGGCACTCAGCTCACACTTATTTATATGCTTATAGCCTTCTCTTTTAAACTCTTTCAGAGCAGGAACCCCGTGGCAGACTTCTTTGTGTACAGGGTCTGCTAAATAATAGAAGTTCTGTATGTATTAAGTAATACACTGATGACAATGATATATAATTTCTAAACTTTGAGAAATAGAATATACAATATATACCTGGGCTAGCATCATAGTTAGAATTTGAGGTTAATAAACTTCAGAAAAGGTTTCTTTAATATTTGTTCTTTTTTAAAAGCAGATCAATGACTGGAGCTACTAGAATGGTAGAGAGAAAAGAAGAAAGGTATTATCAAGGTTGCTCTTTTTTAAACTTCTTTCACTGTCCATTCTTTTCCCTCTTCCCTTTAATGGCTCTCAATCTTCCTAATGCTGCAACCCTTTAATACATGTCTGCATGTGGGCAAACTCTCCTGGAGATGGTAGAGGAGCAGTGTCTTGGTTCCTAAGACCATCAGAAATATGTGGTTGCCTATGATCTTAGGCGACCCCTATGAAAGGGTCGTTTGACTCCCAAAGGGGTCACGACCCACAGGTTGAGAACCAACAAGGTTCTCAGGTTGATCGGGTTAACAGGTTGATCAGAGACACATGAGTCAAGCTGAATAACTGAGTTTCAGAGAAAGGCTTAGAAAGTATCCTTGAAAATTTTGAGGTCTTGCTTAAATGAATATTGAAACAGCATTGAAACAAAACTAATAAAACTTTAGAAACATCCTTTAGAAGAACCTGTGACTAAGATAGAGGCTGCCATTCTAGCAATGTTAGTAAACTCACATTTGTTTTATGCTTTGAGGTTTACAAAATACTTTCCTCACAATAATCCTATGAATATTATACCCATTTTATCAGTAAGGAAACTAAGACAAAAAAATTACATAAGGTAACCTGTTAGAGATCATGAAGTAGATTGAACAGGGAGTATTCTCCTCAACTGACATCTCACCTGGGCTTGCAGTCCAGGAATTGGTGTGAGGTTCAAATTTGGTAGGAACCGGGAAGTTTATGGAAATACTGGCTTCCAACAAAACTTATTACAATGAAAAGTTATTTGTCCACAACCATTGTACTATGTCAGAAACTATCACTCTCTGTCCAAGGATACAGGGAGGATGTGGGTATGGCCAGCATATAAATGAGTGGTTTGAAACATGGACTTTTACCATGGCTTTTATGAGCTGAAATGAATTTACTTGTGCTCCCTAATCAATTTCCCTCTACTGACCTTGGGAAGTTAGGTGTGTTCTAACTTCAGGAAGTCACAGGCATACACATAATTGTACCTCTTGCATAATCTGGCACTAGCTACACTTATGGCCTAACTCATTTAAATATAGTTCTCCTAAAGGTAGTAGGGTAGAATTGATATCTTGAGGGTATTCCTGATGTAGAATTTTTTCATTCTACTTCTTTATAATTTTAGGCCTGTTTGGAAAGCAACAGTTTCATTGTGCATCAAGTGAACTGTAGAACTTTTCCATCTTTCAATTTCTTATTTCAGAAGTGCTCTAGATAGTCAGATTCGGCACACATTTTCCCTTTACTTTTAGTCTTAACTCTTCTTTAAGCACAGTCTTTTAAAATGTGTTCTTGCATTTTAAATTTGCCTTAATAAATGTCTATTATTTAGCTAAGTAATTACAACAAAAACCAAATTCACTTCACAGTGTATATAAAAATTTTGTTAATAGAATAAATATTTTGAAATCTATTAATACTTAGATCTGTGATCTCCTTGGTGTGGGTACTTGTTGTATCTACGCAGACCGAAGTCCCTTTGATGCTTTTTCATCTTGTGAGTTACTTCTCCATGTCCATTTGTAAATCCCTCCTAAATGACTCCCCCCGGAGGCCTTTCTCTGTGCTATTAAAAAACCTGGAGGTGCACCAGAGCACTACTCCTCTGTTGTGACTCACACTTGAGACTCATCTCCTTTTCTCATATGTGTCCTTTCAAATATCATCCTGAGTTGAATTAGAGACAATGATAAAGCCCTGTTTACTAAATTGTAATGCTGTCTATTGGCTAAATATTTTGAAAGATAAAAGAGCAACAATTCTTGCTTTGAATTTGCCACTTTCCATTAATATTAAAAACTGTAAATTCTGTTCTTTGGAACCATATTGTCTTATCAAGAATAGCTTATGAAATAAATCTCATAGTTTATATGAACTTTCATATATATTGAAATTTTTACAAAGTTCAAAAGCTGTGAGTTTTTTTTTCTGTTTCATACTTTTTTTTAAAAATAGAATTAGAGTTGTTGCAGAAAGCCTTAAAACTTAAATGTGATTATTTTTGCTAGTCTCCTCACTTTTTCTGCCATGAAGAAGGGGAAGCATCCTATAAGAATGCAAGTTGGAAGAACTGAGAGGGTTTATAACAAGGACAAAAATTGTTCCAACTGCTCTTTTCCTTGCCCCATCATTGCACATACTCTATTCTTATACAATCCTAGAACTGGAAGAAACCTCAGAAGTACTCTAGTCCAATTAAGTTTCCATCTTCTTTAAAGATACCCCCAACAAGTGGTCACTTGGCCCCCTGCTTGAATAATTCCAGGGACAGGGAACTTACCTTCAAGGCTGAGAATGGGAATTTCTGGCTATACACCTAGGTCACATACATTAAAATTGGAAAAGATAGCAGAATGGGACATGGGTGAGTTACAAAGAACCACACTGGCTTGATTTAAGGGAAAACTTCCTAAAAATGAAAGCTTTCTACAAGTGGATCAGAGTGGTGGTAGTTTTCCCCTCCCTGGAGATCTCCAAGTAGAGGCTGGACAGACATTTGTCAAGCATGTTACAGTGAGAATTCTTTTTGTGTATGGGTTGTTCCAGATGGCTGCTCAAGTCTCTTCCAACTCTAACATCTGTGATTCTGTGATTAGGGATTCTCTAAGGCATTGCGTCCGATTCTGGGTATCATGGTACAAGAGGAACAACTTACAGTGTGTCCATGGTATGGTTCCCAGTATAGTAACTGGTCTGGGGAAAAAAACGTTTTATAAGTAATGGATGAGGAAATGAAGAAGCCTGGAAAAGACTTTGTAGAGAAAAGCAAGGTAAGGCAGCATAGCTGTCTTCAACTAACTGAAGGACTGTCCCATGGAAGGGGGCAGACTTGAGACTAATGGGTTCAAGTCACAAGAAAACAATTTTCTGCCTGATATACTCACATATATATACATATATGTATGTGAATATGTATGCATATATACCCATACACACACACATATATTTGCGTTTATTAAGCATTTGAACTATCCAAATGTGGAATTGGTTACTTCACACAATCCCTATCCCTGGAAGTATTTGAACAGAAGCTGAATGGGATATTTTAAAAAGAATTATTTCATCTGATGAGAGGTTAGCCAAGGTGATCTCTAAGCTTCTATGATTACTTTTAACTTCATATAATGATGCTAATCATAACAGGATAAATTTTATTGTTAAATTAACAACACATATAGTGGAATGACAGATTTTTGTGAATTAACTTTAAGTATTACATTGACTGAAAATTTTGGTAGCATTCACTTTGATATTTCTACATTGTTTCACGTTTCTAGCTTCCCCCCCTCCCCTGCCCCACTACTTTTCTTCAAATAGGAACTACATAATTGTATTCTTTCTCCTCCTTTCATATGTTTTGAGAACACTGCTATTAATGTCACTGAAAAGCTGTGTTTCTATTGTGCATTGTCTCAGTGTAAATCATTTATTACAAAGATAACATTTTTTGAGGTTGAGTAAACCTTAAATTATTCCAAGCTGACTTGAGTCTTCAGTTAAAATGTTTGGGCTTTTAAATCACACATTATTAATGAAGTTTTCATAGATTTTTCTTGAAAGCTTTCCATGGAACTATTTTTATGCTTTGTAGATTATACTTAATTGATATAACATGCAGATCCTTATAATTATGCTAAATTTTGCTCTTTTACAGCAAGAGATTAGTATTGTGCTAAAAACATTTCACACTCTGGATTTAGAGGATAATAATATTTTCCATTTCAAAGGCATTTGAAGTAGATGCTTGAGTCACTTTGTAACTATATACTAGTAAAACATAATTCTCATAGTTTCCTGTTTCATTTAATAGCAATATATTTCCTATCTGTCATTTGTGAAGTTCTCTGTTAAACTCTTACTGGCAATCTGTGCACCTTGACATTACTATGAAAAACTAGTGACACTCTCATGTTTAAAGGGTTTAGTGTCTTAAAGAGTCCATCATTCAGAGATCTAACTTGAAAAGTTCAGATATGATACTTTGAATTTCCTTATAATGAAGATTCAACATTTCTTCTATGTTTTCCTACTCCGATGGACCTGTGATGCCATGAATGTGTGAATCCATGAATGCCATGAATTTCAGCAGCTTACAGTCCATCCATCTTTTTTCATCCTCTGTGATTCTTCTTCATAGATCAGTTACCAAACCACTTATCTTGCTTTGTACATTTCTTTACATTTCAGTAAAATTAGTCAAGCTCTGGAGGTGTTTCTTATCCCATGATTTCACATCTACTGAATATCTCTTATATTACTAATATGTCACAGCCTTCTTGTATACACCATGTTTCTCTCCATTGTTCTTTGGGTTACCTACAATTCTAATTTTGTGAATGGTGTTCCAAGATTCATAATCATAAAGTATTTCTAGGAGAACATTTTAATTGAAGTGATAGGTCTTGCACCAGGGATTAGCTTACAATAATAAGAGGTACTTCATGATTTCCTAAAGTGCAATCCTAAATGATCTCTTCCTTTTCAGTCTTGGACCCAAATAGACAAATGTGGAGGCAAATGGATGAATTGGTCATCCAACTGTATACATATAGGTTGGTCAAAAGGCCTCTTTTGGTCTCCTTGTTGTCACTGATTTCTGTTGCACAAATTTTTGCAACAATGGGTTACAATCAAAGTCAATTATCTTTTGTCTTTTTTTCTATTTATCCTTGATAACTCATTTTAGCATGTCGATATAGTAAATGTTTAAAGGGCTGGCTTTTTTTCCCTATCTTGTTCTAACTGATGATCTGACTACAAAGTTGATTCTGACATGACTCCCAAATCACCAATCAATCTGTTCCTGCATAAGATTGTTAATTCCGTTTTTTTCTCATATTGTCTAGGGCTCACCACATACAGTATTTTCTGATTCTCCTCTTCTCTATAAATGTTACTGCTGAGTAGTCTTTAAGCATTTGGCCTCTTTTATATCTGAAACTGGAGCCATGTGGCCAAAATATTTCTCACCATTCTCCCTTGTGCTCACATTTGCATTGAAGTAACTGAATTATCAAAACATACTGATTCGGTTTGGAGCATTTTTATAAAGTTCTTCGTGGCACACTAATCTTATTCTGTTGTCATTCTACCTCACTAAATGGCCAGAGGCTTTCCTAAAATTCTTTATTTGGCTTATTTATATTACTTCCAGTTGGTTCCAACTTTAGTTGAAATATTGCACATTGGCCTTCCCACCCCACAAAACACTCACTACACACTTCCTCCAAATTTTCTTAGTTTGGTTGAGGGCACTACAAATTCCAGTTACCCAGGTTTGAAAACTCAGCCCTCCCTGAGTCTTCCTTTAAGCCTCTCTTCATAGCCAAACAGTTGTCTTCTCCATTTTACCTCAACATCATCTCTCCATTTGTCCCTTTCTCTCCTTTCACCTCTTTCCTGGACTACCCGGAGTGATTTTTTTTTTTTTTTTTTTTTTGCTGTGTGTGGTATTTTCCTTACTTCCAGTTTCTTTCTCCTGTCCAATCTAACTTCCACAGAGCTCCAGGTTAGAATTTCTTTAAACATATGTCTGATTAAGTCACTTCTCCTAACCAATAATAAAATAAAATCTTTGGCAGTTCCTTATTACCTCCAGGATAAAACAAGACCTATTCAGTCTGGCACTTGCTTTACAACACCGTTTCCTAACCAAACTAGCCTCCCAGCTGTGCCAGAACTCAGCATTCCCCCGTGGGCCTCTACACAGGCACTTCTCCTAGTCTGGTACACTCTAGTCCTCACCCTTGCCTCTCAGTAATTCCCTTAAAAGTTCGGTTCAGAGGGAACGCTTTTTTTTGTATGCCCAGAGTTATTCTAGCTCTCTCCTCTGTTAAATCATCTTCTATTTCCGTATCTGCTCAGACTGAATACAAGGCTGATACATTCTATACAGTAGGAGCACTACAAGATGCTTAGGAGCAGGGACTGTGTTTCATTGTTTCTTCCTTCACATCTCGGCATGCAGCACTTCGAAGCCTAGGTCTAGCAATGCATCTAGTGGCCCGCACGGACCGTGCGGGGAGGCGGGGGCGGGGCGAGCCCGGGGCCCGGGTGCGCGGCTGCCCGTCTGCCAAGGCCCGGGATCGGGGGATCGGGGGATCGGGGGATCGGGAGCCCGGGGGATCGGGACCTCGGGAGACGGGCGTCCGGCCCTGCGCGCCCCCAGCTCCCGGAGGCCGTGCTCTGCACCGAGAAGCCGAGCCCAAAGTCGGGCCAAACTCGCCGAGCACTCAGCTTAGGAGGCGTCCGTCTGTCTGCCTGTCTGTGTCCCGGTCCGCGTGCGGCGCCGAGAACCGCAAAAATGGCTTCCAGGCCGGGGCTGAGGCCCTCGGGGATTTCTGGATCCTCTGCCCGAAGGGGAGGCTCGGCCACGGGGGCTCTGGGCCGGGCAGTGCCGGGGCCCCGCCCCCCTCCCGCGCGGGCGGGCACGTGCGTCTCTAACGGTCCCGAGGGCCCCCTCCCTCCCGGGGGGCGGGGCAGGCGCCGGCTCGGCCCCTCGAGGCTCCGGGTGGCCCGCAGGCCTTTGTCCCGCCGCCTTTTCTCCCGCAGTACCCCCGGTGCTCTTAGAATTTCTCAGGGTGTCTTCACCCCCTTTCCTTTGTTCTCCTCCTACACACACCCTCAAAAAATCGGGGGGGGGGTGCCTCATTCCTGCTTCCAGCCGCCATTTCCACTGCTCTCCCTGCCCGGGCCAGGCTGAGGCCGCTACTTCCCGCGAGAGATTCCTCGGCCGTTATGTGGGGAGAGGGAGGGAATGGGGCCGGCGCCTGGCCCCTTCGGTACCTGCCGCGCCCGCGGAGGAGGCGGCGGAGGCGGAGGCCAGGAGGTCACGGCCCCTCCCCCTCCCCCCCCGCGCGTCCTCATCGCCTTGCGCGCCCGCCTTCTCCCCCCCCTCCTCCCCCGCCGCCCCAAGCACGCCCCCTCCCGGGCAGAGCCAGCCTCGGTCCTCTCCGCGTTCACGTTGCGAGCGGCCGCAGCTGCCCTGGGAGAGCGCGCGGCGGCGGCGGCGGCGCCGGCGGGGTGAGGGAGGTTGCCATGGCAACCGGCAGCAGCAGCCGCCGCAGCAGGGCCGGCCCCAGCCCCAGCCCTAGAGCTCAGTGTGTGGGTGAGAAGCGGCGAGAGCGGCGGCGGCCAGGGCTCAGCTTCCTCCGAGCCGCCGCGGAGAGCCGAGCAGAGCGGAGCGGAGCGTGTGAACCCCCGGGAGCTGCGGCGGCCGCAGGATGGAGGACGGCTTCTCCAGTTACGGCAGCCTTTATGACACGTCCTCCCTGCTCCAGTTCTGCAACGGTAAGGAGAGCCGCGGGGACTCGCGTGTTGGTGTTTGCGTAGACAAGCACGCGCGGGGAAGGGGGTTCTCTCCGCTTCGCCCGTCCCCACCCTTCCCCACCCCGCGAACCCCTTTCCCCAGATCCCTCGCGGAGCTCGCGCCCCATCCATCTCTGCCTGCGGCGGCATCCCCCGGCAGAGGGCAGAGATCTCCCGGGGATTCCGGCTGCAAACCCGGGCTGGGGGAAAAAGGAAAAAACGGAGGGAGGGAGGGAAGGAGGGAGGGAGAAAGGCGAGGCGAGGCGAGGCGAGGCGAGCAGGAAGGAGCTTGGAAGCCGCCGCCGCCGCCGCCGCCGCCGCTTGTTCCTGCTCCCAGACTGGCTTCTCTGGAAGGGAAGGGAGGGAAGGGAGGCACGGGAGGAGGCTTCTAGCACGGCTCGGGGAAGTCCGCCCAGAGGCGCAGCCGGGCCGACCGGTGCCTGTGCCACCCAGGGGAGAAGCAGCAACTTCTTCCCCAGCTCCGAGCTAAGTGGAAGGCAAAGTTTCGTTCACTTCATTCAGTGCGAACAGATGTTTGTTGCTTTACAAAAAGTTGCATTTGGCCCTGGGGCTTGGAGGAAAAACTCGGAATTTCTGTTAACACTATTACTGTCCAGCATCCCACTGAGTGGACGCTGGTCGTTGTATCTGTGGTGTTGTGTCGAAATGCGTGAGATAGAGTTCATGACATCCTCTCCTGCCCCTCCACGGCCTGTTGAATAACCAACCACTTCATCCCCCTGACGTGTAAAAGCCGCTGCCCACTCACTGCATCTTGTGCATTTGACACGTGTATAGTTTATCCAGTCTCATAAGTGGGGGGGGGGGGGGAAGATTCTGATATGAAGTCTCTCATAGTACCGCTGTCACTGGTGCCTTAAAAGAAAAAAAAAAGTGTAAGCGGCTGGTGATACCCACTTCTGTTCCTTGAAATTCCTTCAGTATTCATCCCAAGACTGACACTTAAATAAAAATTAAAAATGTAGGTGCTCAACACCCTGTCATATTTCTTAGCAGTAATTTTTTCAGAGTGGAATTGACACAGAGGAAAGGTAAAATAGTGATGTGGAAATTGGTGGTGGGGGGGGATTAATAGAAGAGAAAGTTCAAGGTATAATGTTACTGTTTTTAACAAGAACGTGTTGCTTTTTGTGTATTTTATGTATGTTCCTTTGGATACTACTGTTGGAAAAGAGCATCTCTGCTCAACAGATCATTTAATAGTAACAAAAGATGAATACAAGAATTAACTTACTAACCAAACTTCAAACAAACCTACTTTAGTTACATTGTTTATCATGAAGCATCACTTAAATCTAGAGTTCATATTAAAAACTTTTTTAATGCAAGAGAAGCATTCAACTGATTTTTGTGCAACAGATTCTATTTGATTCTTAGAGGGAAGAAAAAATAAAATTAGAATCTGTTGATATTATATGTTTTTGAAAAGTGATCCTAGGCTCTTGAAAGTTAATTTAATAATGAGAAGCATGTTCATTATGTCCTGCATATTTTTCTGGAGCATGATGTATGAAAATTTATATACAAAGAAGTGCCATACATATTTCCTACATTTCATTTGTTGCTTTAGAAATGTTTCCCAAAGTGTTTCTGTTTTGTTTTTTGTTTGTTTGGTTTTTTTGGTGAGTATGATCATGTAAATTTTTCTTGAAGATATAGAACAATGAAAACAAGCCAGAATCCCAGCTTTCTTGGATTAATTTGCTTTATTTTTATTTCAATGAGAGAGAACTTTCTTGTTATAAAGTAATTTGCGGATTCAATTTTGATCTGTTTACAAGTTCTATCATAATAATTTAATCTCTAGCTACAATAACAAGTATTTTTTTTGTTTCTGCATGTATATATGTACACATATAATCCTATAAATATGTACATAATATTTATCTAAAGGTCAGACTTCCATATCCTTCTGGGGAAATTCATTATGATTGCATTTTTAAAAAATAGCTAGCTAATGGGTAATTCAAGTGCTTCAGTGAGTTGCGAGAAAAATATTTTTGTAAACTTTAAAATATATTAATTATTATAATTACATCCAAAATAGTAAAGAATCAATGAAAGATTTCCACAAGTGGACTATTAATAGAGTATGTAAAGACATCTGCAGGAATTTCACAAGATGAAAAAATGTGCCAAAATTGTGATTAGTAGTGAGAGAATCCCCACTCCAATGAGATCACAGAGTTCCATCAAAGATTCTATGATGCATAATATAGTAAGCTATTAGTACATCATTTTCATATTAATAACCTGTTACCTTCTAAGTGATTTATGGTATTCCTGTGTGCTATGTAATGGAAGATAAGCTTTTATTTTGTTCTCACTTAATGTCTATTCCAGTGCAGTAGATTTCCTACGTGTTTTCAACCTTAAAAAAGTCTAAGCTTCTTGAGGGAAGTTGATAGTAGCTGACATTTATCTAGTTTGCTCTCATTCTTAAGGTCATGGGGAGAGAGGAGCTAGAAGGGACTTCAGAGGTCATTTGATCAGACCTCTTCATTTTGCAGAAGATGAAACTGAGTCCCAGAGAGGTTGTAGTTTTCCAAGAATCATGTAGGTATGAAGTGTCAGCTAGGATTGGAACACAGGTTCCCTTCATTAGCCTCATGGTGAAGTAGATACTCAATTACCAGACCTGGAGTCAAGAAGACTCATCTTTCTGAGTTTAAATGTGGCCTAAGACACTCTCTCTGTGACCCTGAGCAAGTCACTTAATCCTGTTTACCTCAGTTTCCTCATCTGTTAAATGAGTTGGAGAAGGAAATGGCAAACCACTTTGGTATCCGTCAAGAAAACCTCAAATGGAGTAACAGAGTCAGACAGAACTGAACAGCAATTTATGTCCTTAGCAGATGTAAAGAAATTGCATGATAGCCATCATAAAATTATTTATCTATGAAATTTTGTGATTTAATTTATTGACCAATTAAAATATTTACCAAATAAACTGAAAATCTATGCTTTTTTCCCTATGGTGAAACTGTTATGGCTCTTGATATGACGTATAAAAGTATAGCTAGAAAACTATACCTGTGTACTTTCAGAAGGAAGTTTTGCTGTCTTAATATGCAAGCACAGAGGCAATATGTCATAGTAAAGAGCTTTCCTTGAAACCAGGAAGACCTATGTCTTGAATCATGCAATATACGTTATCTTGGGCAAATCACTGAACCTCTCAGTGCTCTCTGTGCAACTCTCTAAGGCCCCAGGTTTAGAGAAGGGGCTGATTTACATTGGTAGAGGATGTTTCCTCATCCTGGGCTTTCCTAGTATACAGTGAAGTCACTGGTCTAGTCCCTGTCTTTAATATGCCAGCATACTGATTAGAACATGACAATGAGATGAGATATTTTTATTGAAAAACTAAAAAGAATCTTAGTATTTTATTTTTTCCCAATTACATGTAAAACAATTTTAGCATTTTTTTCTTTTTCAGAATTTGAGTCCCAAATTCTCGCTCTCCCTCCTTTTTCTCCCTCATTGAGAAAGCAAGCAATTTGACAAAGGTCAATACTTGTGTAGTCATGCAAAACCTATTTCCATGTAAGTCATTCTTTGAATCCCCCCCTCAACCCCCAACAAAAATGAAGTAAAGAAAAAACATCTTTGATTTGTATTCAAACTCTACCCGTTATTTCTTGGGAGATGGACAATACCTTTCATCATAAGCCCTACAGAATTGTCTTGGATTACTGTATTGCTGAGAATAACTAAGTTATTCATAGTAGATCATCTTACAACATTGTCGTTATTGTGTGCAATAGTCTCCTGGTTCTGCTCATTTCACTTTGCATCAGTTCATGTAAGTCATTTCAGGATTTTTCTGAGAGCGTCGTGCTTATCACTTCTTAAAATACAGTAGTATTCCATCACAGTTGTATACAACAACTTGTTCAGCCATTCCTTAATTGATGGACATCCCCGCAATTTCCAATTCTTTGCCACCACTAAAAAAACTGTGTGCAACTCCCCCCAGTTTTTTGTACACATAAGTCTTTTTCCTTTTTGGTTTCTCTTTCTTTGGGATATAGACCTAGTAGTGGCATTGCTTGGTCAAAGGGTATGAATGGTTTTATGGCCCTTTATAGTTCCAGATTGCTTTCCAGAATGGTTGAATTGGTATACAACTTCACCAGCAGTATGTTAGTGTTTTAATTTTCTCACATCCCCTCCAACATTTGTCATTTTCCTTTTCTATCATATTAGCCAGTCTAACAGATGTGAGATAAAAGCTCAGTTGTTATAATTTGCCTTTCTCTCATAAATAGAGATTAGAGCATTTTAATACAATTATGGGAATCTGCTGTAGATTAAACATATTTCCACATTAGTCATGTTGGGAAAGAAGAATCAGAACAAAAGGGAAAACCATGAGAAAGAAAAAACAAAAAACAACAAAAGAGTGAAAATGGTATGCTTCGATCTACATTCAGACTCCATAGTTCTTTCTTTGTGGATTGCATTTTCCGTCATGATTCTTTTGGAATTGTCTTGATCATTGTATTGCTGAGAAGAGCTAAGTCTATCATATCATTGTACGTTGTTGCTGTTACTGTTTACAGTGTTCTTCTGATTCTGCTCACTTCACTCAACATCAGTTCATGTAAATCT
Organism: Pseudocheirus occidentalis; assembly: GCA_028646575.1. Lineage (NCBI taxonomy): Eukaryota > Metazoa > Chordata > Mammalia > Diprotodontia > Pseudocheiridae > Pseudocheirus > Pseudocheirus occidentalis. Next base: position 4,311,736 of record CM053595.1, on the reverse strand, counting down.
TTGCAGGTTTTTCTCCTTTCTTTGACAGATTTTTCATCTACATCACTTACTTGACTTTTAAAATACTTTTTGAGCTCTTAGAAGGAAAATTTTTGGGGCTTGAGACCAATTCATATTCCTCTTTGAGGCTTCACATGTAGGCATTCCTACCTTGTTGTCCTCTTCTGAGTCTGTGTTTTGATCTTCCCTTTTGCCATAGTAGCTTTCATTTTTTAGCATTCTTTTTGGCTTTTTTCTCATTTTTAAAAGTTGATTTTTGCTCCTGGGGTACAGGGGACATTTTCCCAAGCTTCTTGTACTTGGAGTGATAGGTCTGGTAACTGACTTTCTGTGTGAGGGCCTTGGGTGTGTTTGCACCTTACTTCCTGCTCTGGGGTAACTCAGCCTATTCACTACTGTTATACTTGGGTTCCAGAGTTGGCAATTTGCCTTCCACACTGGAGCTGGAGACCTCACAGATGGCCTGCTGTGTCACTAACCTGTTGAGTCAGGATTGAGGGACCTCAGTTGCTGATCTGTGCTGTGGCAAAAGAGCCTTCAGCTAGCTTGCCTGGATGCCATCTGCACTGGGTTGTGCTCTGCTTTTACCCAAGTGAGACAGATTTTCCTAAAGTCCTTCTGAAGGATCTTAAACTGGAAAATTGTTTCACTCTATCTTTTTATGGCTTCTGTCATTTCTGAATCCATTTAGAAGCTTGAGTTAACATTTCCAAGATAAACTGGGGAGAGTTTAGGCAACTTCCTGGTTTCTCTCTGCCATATTGGCTTTGCATCCAATTCTGCTTTATGAGGCATTCTTCTCTGCACTGAATTTTTGCACCTTTTCAAAAAGCCATTTGACCTATTTTTCGTAAGGGATTACTTTCTTTATTATTTTTTGTTCTTCCTTTACCAAGCTGTTGACTCTTTTTTCATGATTTTCTTGCCTCACTCTTGTTTCCTTACCAGTTTTTCCTCTACCTCTCTTGCTTGATTTTTATAATCCTTTTTGAACTCTTCCAAAGCCTGAGACCAATTCATAATTTTTCTTTGAAGCTTTGGATGCAGAAATTTAGAAATTATTGCCTTCTTTCTGAATGTGTGTTTTGATCTTCCTCATCACTATAGTAACTTTCTAAGGTCAAAATTGTTTCTGTTGTTTGCTTGTTTCCCCACACTATTTCTTGACTTTTAACTCTGTCTTAAAGTGGAGCTCTGTTTTCCAAGTAGAGGGAGCACTGTCCCAAGCTTCAGGTTTTTTTGTGCAGCGGTTTTCAGAGGTAGTTATGGGGACCCCTTAAGTTTTTGACTCTTCCAAAGTGGTATGATCTAGGGAGAGGTATGTTCATTGCTCTCCTGTACTGTGCACTGGTTTGTGAATGACTACAAGCACTCTTTTTAGCCCTGGAACTGTGACCAGAGTCCCTGTTTCCCTGCTGCTGCATACTCTGCTGTTTATCCTTGCACTAGAACTAAGATCCAGGACTGGGACCCAGATCCAAGTATAGGCAATGCAACGGAGTCCTGCCCCTGGTGCCAGTAAAGGGATCCCTGTTAATATCCTTCCAACCCATTGTCTGATCCCTTTACCAGCAGTAAGCTGAGAATTCTGGAAACTGCCATTGCTGCTATTGATTCAATCACTGTGAGGCCTACTTTTGCTAGGTTTTCTGGGTTTTCTGGGACCAGGTCTACAGTGGCACAGCCTGCACTGGACTGCACTGCCCCCCCCCTCCTTGTACAGCAGACCTTTCTTGCCAAGCTTCTAAGTTGCCTTTGGCTGGAAAATTGTTTCACTCTGTCTTTTTGTGGGTTCTAGTGCTCTAGAATTAGTTTGGAGTCATAATTTAAAGGTGTTTAGGGGAAAGCTTAGGTGACTCCCTGTCTTTACTCAACCATCTTGGCTCCACCTACATTCATCTTTTCTGAAAAAAAATTTTTTTTGTTGGACTTGGTGGTCAGTTAAGTAGAAGTACAATCCTGAAATTGAGTTATCACTATTCATTAGCTTTTTGTTTTTCTTTCCCTCCTCTTTAATGATGCGGTCAATGTAATTTTATCAGAATATATAATCATATCTGAAAGAAAGTACAAATTATTTCTGTTTCTTATTCATATGTAACAGTGAATTAGAGAAAAAAATCACTTAAATTCTTTCTGTAATAATATATCTAGTGTCTACCATGTGCAAAGGCCTTTCCTAGGTATTGGGGGAGAAGTTAATACAAAAATAATTAAGATACCTGAATATAAATGTCCTCATGGAACTACTTATCTTGCATGAAGATCTGAAAATGCATAAAGCACAATAATTATGTAGCAGAAAAGAATAAGATTATAAAAGAAGTAAAAAAGTTTTATGTTAGGTACAAGGAAGGAAAGGTGAAAATAACTAGAAGTTCAATTTAATAGAATTAAATTCTGATACAGAAATTCCAAGGATGAAACTAGACATGTCTCCGAACACAAAGAGTTCATAGTTATGTACACATATTATGAGGAATAAGATGTGAATATGTAACTATAATATAAATCAGAATATAATGTTTGCTGGAAAGATCCAAAGAGAATAGCATAGGAGATTTGAGTCTTTTTTTAAAAATTAACTTTTGTTTATTTTTAGTTTGATCATTAATCTCCACAAGATTTTGAGTTACAAATTTTCTCCTCATCTTTCCCCTACCCACCACCCCAAACAGCAATCCCACTGTATACCCCCTCCCCCAATCTGTTCTCTCCTGTGTCCTCCCCCATCACCCCTCTGACTTTCTGGTAAGGCAAGATAGATCTCCCGATGCCAGTACCTGTATATCTTAATTCCCAGTTGAATATAATTAATAATAATAAAAATATATACATATGTATATATTTTAAAATTTGATTATAGAACTTAAAATTCTAGATTCTTTTTCTTCCTCCCTCATCACCTACCCCCACTGGAAAGACAAGCAATTCAGTACAGGCTGTACATGTGTCGTTATGCAGAACATCTCCATAATGGACATATTGTGAAAGACCGACTATATCCTTCTTCCTAAC
>CM053595.1:4289303-4300832 GCA_028646575.1 Pseudocheirus occidentalis | reverse complement strand
CCCTCACTACGCCTTCTTTGCATAACAACAGAGATGAGATTACGAGATTAAGGAATTCTCTCTCTTTCTAGCCCCAGAGAGCCAGAATCTGAGGCCAGACAGGCCTTGGAAACCAGAAAACTGAAGTCGCCCCTAGAAAAGCAGCCCGACTGTCTCAGACAACCAACACATTGCCAGCTGTTTTTGCTTCCTGGGAAAATGCCCAAATGGCAAAACAGCCAGGTTGCTGTGAAAAGGGGGAAAAAAAAAAACCCTTTTAGCTGGCAAAAGCATTTCTCCTGGAGCTGAAAAGGATTCCATACAGCCTGAATAGTTTAAGATCAGCAGGATTAATTAGCTAATGTATTAAAGAGCTTTGAAGAAGGCCGGGTTACTAACAGTAAAGTAAAAAAGCTCATTAGCCTCAGCCCGCTTCTATCTCTCAGCAGAAAGAGGGTAATGCATTTTTCTCCAAAGATTGGGGCAGGATGCTGCTCTCTTGAGAGTAGCCTATTTATCTTCCTGCTTTTAAGAGGAGAAGGCGTGGCTTCTTTGGCTTCCTGTAATTTTATAGATTGACCTCAGATAAGACAAGTCTCCCTCTTAAGGACACTGGGCACACTGCTTATATTTCTGAAACCCACTCTAGTTTGGACATTCTATATTTCTACTGTAATTGAAAAGAATTTATGTGGGGCAGCTAGGTGAAGCAGTGAATGGAGCACTGGCCCCGGCGTCAGGAGGAACTGAGTTCAAATCCAGCCTCAGATACTTAACACTTAGTAGCTGTGTGACCTTGGACAAGTCACTTAACCCCAATTGCCCTGCAGTCCCCCCTCCAAAAAGCAAAAAGAAAGAAAGAAAGAAAGAAAAGAGCTTACGCGTAGGCACATTGCCCTAATAGAGGCATTTGTTTTTCTACTGGGTGGGTTTCTACTGAGAAAAATCTCAGAGTTTTCTATCTAATAATATTGGTAATAATGCATGTTTACATAGCATAAGTCTTACAAAATCTCTAGTTGAAGACTTACAAAGCATCTTGCTCAAACCCTTTCCTTCTCTCTGAGATAAGTAGCACCAGAGGTGTAGTTCTGTAGTGTCCGACCCTTTGTGATCTCGGTGACCACAGCACTGTCCTCCACTATCTTTCCGAGTCTGTCCAGGCTCATGTTCGCTGTTTCCCTGGCACTCTATCCGTCTCATCCTCTGCCATCCCCTTTGCCTTTTGCCTTCAATCTTTCCCAACATCAGGGTCTTTCCCAATGAGTCCCATCTCCTTTTTATAGATGATGAAACAGACTCAAGGAGGTAAAATGATACGTCCATTGTCCCACAGCTAATACCTAAACTTGGAGACCAGGTTTTCTGGTCTATTCCCTTAGCTACCATATCACAATGCCTCTTACTCAGATTAGTCAGTGATTTGTAAGATGGCTTTAGAATTCCTGGAAAGCTGGAAGCCCAAGGTCTAGTTCCATCTCAGCAAGTGACTCCCCTTTGCTGGGCCTCAGTTTACTGAGCAATAAGATGACAGGCTTAGATGATCACAATAGCCCTTCAGTCATGACATTCTACAGTTACATACTTCTAAACATCCCTTAGTGCTTTGCCAGTCTCTGTTTCTGCATGTGTCCCTGATACACCACTTACACGGCCATGAAGTCATCGGTTTCTTCATCTAACAAATGAGGAGATCGGACTAGATCACCACCAATTCCCTTCCATTTCTCAATCTATGATCCTGTGATTTTGAGAATTGTGGTTTACTACTCATTCTCCCTCTCTTCCCCATATACTTCCCCAACACAGACCTGGGCGCCTGAAATTGTTTCGTAGGTGCTCCCTATGCAACTGAGCAGCTCTTATCTACCATAGTGATAACCAAGTTGGAACATTGCTCCCTGCTCCCTGTTCTCTGTGGCTTCGATTGTCCTAGCCTGGTCCTGCTCCTGATCCTGCTCCTGGAGTAGTTTCTGAGGTAACTTGGATACCTTTGTGAAGGCAAATAGAGGTCCTACATTATCCTTCTCATGGCATGGGTGTCTCCATCTCTAAAGTAACCTATATTGCAATGTAAAATGAACAGTCTTGTCCAACTCTGTCTATATTTTTGCTCTTCCCTGGTTCTCATGCTATACCTTGTTTTCTTCCCCATAAAGACATATGAAAGAAATAATAATCCTCTGTTCCCTCCCCCAAACCCCAATTGATTGCCCTCAATTTTTTAATTTACTCTACTATAACTCTCTCTTTCTCTCTCTCTCTCTCTCTCTCTTTCTCTCTCTTTCTCTCTGTCTCTCTGTCTCTGTCTCTGTCTCCCTCTCTCTCTCTCTCTCACACACACACACACACACACACACACTCACACACAACGTGACGCCTCCATTGCTGGTGGGTCTGTCTGCATCAAAGCTCTCCCCATTCCCAAACCATTTTCCTTTCTACCACTGTAATAATTTTCCTAAAACCCAAGTCCAATCATGTCACCCCTCTTCCCACAACCCAATAAAACTCCAGTGACTCTGTATTGCTTCCAGGAGCCAATACAAAATGCATTCAAAGCCCTTTCTAAACCGGTCCCCTCCTACATTTCCAGTCTCCTTGGTCTCCTGACTGTTCTATGAACAAGCCACTCCATGATCTCACCTTCAGGAATTTTCTCTGACTGTCCCCATGCCTAGAACTCTCTCCCTCCTCCATTCTGACTACTCTCAGGCTTCTTTTAAATCTCAGTTAAAATCCTACCTAGTACAGGAAGTCTTCCCTAACCCCTCTTAATTCCAGGCCTTTCCCTCTTATAATTATTTCCTATTTATCATGTAAACAGCTTGCTTTGGATATCTTTGTTTGCATGTTAGCTCCCCCACTAGATTGTAAGCTCCTTGAAGGCAGGGAGTATCTTTTGCCTCTTTGGGTATCCCCATTGCTTAGCACAGAGCTTGGCTTATGGTAGGCACTTACTAAATTATTGATTTATTGATTCATTGATTGAGTTCATTCATAGAGGAAAGCTGTCAACCTACTGATCTCTCCTTGACTTACCTTGGAGTAACACTGGTGTTTCTCTATCTGATCTGTACCCCAAATTATATGCTAAGTTATTTGATCATGTTACCTTCAAATGTAGAATCTTGGTCTTTTAAATCACTCACAGATTTATTACTTAAACACCCTCAACATGGTCCACAGCCTTCTTATTAGAAGTGAGCTCAGTGATTTTCTGGGCTGGAGACAGTCCAGCACCTTCTCCCCCAAAATGCCTTGTATTTATCATGCATATGTTTTCTACATATTCATATATGTATATATTGACTGTAGCTCCTCGAGGGTAGAGAATGTTTCATTTGTCTCTTTATATTCCCAATAACAGCAGCAGCAACTAGAACAGTGCCTGACACATAGTATGCATTTAATTAATTCTGATTAATTGAATCAGAAACTACCCTATTTTGTTGTCGTTCTTCAGTCATGTCAGGCATCTCCAAGTCTTTGTGGCATTTGGCATTTTCTTGGCAAAGATACTAGAGTGGTTTGCCATTTCCTTCTCCAGCTCATTCGACAGATAAGGAAACTGAGGCAAACAGGGCTAAGTGACTTGCCCAGGGTCATGGAGCCAGTTAGTATCTATATCTAGATATGAATTCAGGTCTTCTTGACTCTAGGCCGGGGCTACCTCAATACACCACCAAATATTACAGAAGCCTTTGTTGGTAGATACACTCTCCACTCCCAAAGAGCCTTCCTGAAGAATGTTTCTGAGGGCCACCAGAAAGTAAACAACTATAGTTAACCTTTTCCTGATCTTCAGGCTCCTTTGCTGCATCTGACTCTCACCAGAGGCCTTTGCTGCAGGCAGGACAAATTTTATTATTCCTGTCTTACAAATGAGAAGATTAAGAGAGATGATCATCCATTGATTGTAACTGAGAAAGGGGATTATAGAATCATAGGGTTTAGAGCTGGAAGGAATTTCTGAGATCCTCTAGCTTAGCCAGATTTTTCTTTTGCAGATAAGTAAACAGAATCTTAGGGAGATCCTGACTCAGTGGATAGAGCCCTGGGCCTGGAGTCAAGACCTGAATTTGAATTTGGCCTCAGATACTTACTAGTGTCTCATCCTGGGCAAGTCACTTCACCCTGTGTGCCTCAGTTTCCTCATCTGTCAAATGAGCTGGAGAAGGAAATGGCAAACATCCCAGTATCTTTACCAAGAATTGGGGACACAAGGGATTGGATGCGACTGAAACGACTCGGCCGCAACAGCATCCTAGAGGCATTGGTAACATAGACCAAGAGAACTTAAGCAGTGAATGTGAACGGCAGATCTGGGATTCAAACCAAGCCTTTTGTCTGCAAATTCCATGTCGTCATAATGAGTTTCTCCCACCCAAGCCTTACCTTTGAGGCTGTTCTTCAGGCTAATGACATTCTTGCTACCGGAGGTTTAGTAGGAAGAGATGGTCAAAATTTGGCTGGTATCACATCGAACAACAACCCTACAACTTCCACTTTCTCCCCATCTGTGAGGCTGACTAATGGCCGACTTGGGGCTGTCTCCGACAGGAGCGCATCACAGAATGTATGCACTCATCTCCTGACGCACCATTAGAAGACCTCGTGCCCTCTTAATGGGCACAAAACCCGTTTCAGTCGGCCATTCGTTTTTTAGTGACTCAGGGAAGATAGGAGACAAGTCAGAGGCTGAATCTTTAGTGTAGCCTGACTCACGGGAACAACAATACTAAGGAAGATATCTATGTGTTACAGAAGGACCTGAGCCGGAATCCCTGGGAGGGGGAATACAGAACGAGAGGAGGGCTAGGATGGGCAGTGGACATCACAGAACCTTAGAACTAGAAGGGGCCTTAGAAGCTATAAAGTCTTAACTTTCTACCCAGTGCAGGGGGCCTTTCACTAACGACACTGACAAGTGGCCAGTCAGCCCCTATTTGAACAGCTCCAGGGATGGGGAGCTCACTACTTCACAATGGCAACCCATTTCATTGCTGGACAACCCTGATAATTAGAAAGTATTTTTTTCTTTTGTTGAGTCAATAGCAGGTTTCTCATAATTTAGTCATGCTAGAACCATATAAACACAGAACTAGAAGAGAAATTAGAATTCATAAATATTTGAGCTAGAAAGGGCTTTAGAGATCACCTAGTCTAGTTCCTCCCCAAACTGACGTCCAGAGAGAAGAATTAACACCCACAATTATGCAGTTAGCTAACGGCCAAATTGAGATTAAGCCTCAGATCCCCTCCCACTTCAGGGGTTTTTCCACCACATAACCCTGCCTTTAGTGTTATTCCTTGTTGGCAGCTCTGAGAAAAAGTCGAAGGTACAGGGGTAAGGAATGAAAATGTTGGCTAACATAAAGTAAAAATTAGGGACAGAGCTGCACTGAAAGTCTGTCCGTTGTCCTTCTTTTTCATTGGCACAGGTAATGGAGGCAGGCGGGGGATGTGTGGTTTTGAATCTGCCTCTGGAAAAGAACAGTTCTAAGTCAGAGGCATTTTCAGAATAATAGATTAGTCATTGGTACAGTATGTGATGGAAAAGAAAAGAAAAGAGAGGTTGCTTGAGGCAAATTGGCAGTAGAGCCCCAGGAAGATTCAAGGCCCACACATCTAACTGCACCTCCAAGCTCCAACGCCTGGCAGTGTGCCCGAGCCTTGAGAAACACCATTCACCTGTTGGCAGTCCCTCCCCCACTTCCCCCCTCCAACAAGCCTAATTGGAAGCTTGGAGTTCTCTATCCCTGACTGAAATCACCTCTTGCTTCCTGGAGCTTGGAAGCCAAAAGGACTTCCAACCTCTTCTACAAAGTGTGGCACCATGCATAATCAGCAAGAAGCAAGACACATCTGTTTGCTTGTAACTCAAATCGGCTCCCCCTGTAAACTGACGGCACCAGGCTACCTCATCTCTGAGACTCCTTTGAGCTCAGAATTTGAGAACCTTGCACAGTAAAAAAAAAAAAAATCTATACATTCATCCCAGCATCAGAGCTCTGCATTGTTAAACAGGAAGGAGTTTGGAGAACAGAGGAGCAGGGAGTGTAAGTCAGTGGGGGCTGAGGCCCGGCTTCTCACTAAGGCGAGGGGAGGAAGAATGGAATCATGGAACTCCAAGTGTGCCTCCCCTGTACCTCAGCATAACAGTGGTAGGGGCTGCTTGCTCCCTACATAGAGCAGGGATTCAAGTAGCCAGGTTTGCTCTGGGGTCTCTGATTGCCTCTGCCTCCCTTTCTTTAGTATTGACCTTGTGAGCAATGAAAGGTCCCAGGAAGGTCTGTGAATCCTAGGTGCTGCAACCATGGGAGCCAGCTAGAAAAAAGAGGGGGAAGCCACCATCAGAGAAAAAACCAAGGCCACTAGAAAGAAGATTCTGCTTGGTGTTTGATTTGATGGTGGTCAGTGAAGGTAAAATGTAAACTATCCAGTTAGCAGCTTTAGGAAGAAAATGTGTCCCAACAAAGCTTGAAGAGTCATTTCCCAGCAGATTGTGGTCCGTTTTCTAATTGTGTAACTAAGCCACTACAGAATTATTAGAACAGAATCAAATAACTTATCAACATCTCTATCAATGACTAGATTCTATTCAGACCATTCTACGCTTCTTTATTGCTTGGGATTCCTTTTTTCTGTGTGGGAATAAACTACCTGTTCTGTACCTGATTCATGTTTGTGTGTTGGCCATCTTTTCACCTTCTAGTTGGGGAAAAAACTAGACTTTGATGGCCTATGACCATTTCTATAATTAGAAATAATTATAATAATTTGATTAATTTATATATGTATTATATATTCTATATTATATTATTTGTATATTATATATTAAATATGTATTATCTATATATATTCCACCCTGAGGCACACAGGGTGAAGTGACTTGCCCAGAATAAGACACTAGTAAGTAATATATTATTATATTAATTAGTAATATATTAAATATATGTTATAAATATATTATATATAATATATGTATTATACATAATTATATATATATATACAAAATTATACATATATAATTTATATATATTACTTATAAAATTAATTTATATGAAATTTAATCTATAATAATCCCCGGAACTGAGTAAATGATACATATGTTTGATTAAAGTAGATTGTTAACACTTTTTTGAGTTGTTTTCCTTTAGAAAAGCAGATCAAAGAACTACTCTATATGAGAGCACGGGGAGGTTTCAAAGACAGAGTAGTCCAGTCTGGAAGAATCATAGAATAAGGAGAGGGAAGCAGTGCTTGAAAGATGGCATTGCAACAAATTATGGAAGCGAAGCAACAGACTGATTGGCAGCAAAGGAGTATGAATGCTACACAGTAGATAATAAGGAACCACAAAGCAGAGGGAGTGACCTAATCAGACCTATGGGTAAAGAGACCATTCCATACCTGTCAGCAATATGAGGGATGAAATGAAGAGAGAGAAGACTAGTGTTTGCTGTGTATGTGTAATATTTATTTTTCTGGGTATGTGCTGTTTTACCCCAAAAGAATGTAAGTTTCTTGAGGGTGAGGATGATTTTATGTTTATCTTTGCATCTCCAATGCCTAATACAATGACTGGCATATGTAGCTACTTAATTAATGCTTATGAATAAATCTCTTCTCTCTCTGGTCCTGCAATGGTAAGAGAATTTGAAGCTCTTCCCTGCTCCTTAACAGGCCTAGGGGATTTGAATATCCTCCCTGCGCCTTAATGGGCTTCACTTGGAGCCCAATAAGATAAGCTTGCCTAGGGGAGGCTTGTTGTTCAGGAAGGCCCATACGTTTCATTTCTCTGTAATTAGGCAGTGGGTCACAAAGGTTGTGTCATCCTCTGACCCTGAAGAAGGCTATATATACTCTGAGGTGAGGTTATGCTTTGGGGCTCACTTATGGGAAGAGTTGTGTGATTTGGCCAGAAGAGACTCTGGGCAGCCGTTGAGCACCCGGGCCTTGAAAACCCAGATGTTGGTGCTTCTCTCTCTCTGGTAACAAACACTGATGTATGTAATGATCAGACAGCTGGAAGCCCTGTTTGTGGGTCTGTTGAACTGTGTTATTTTCTCTGTCTGCATTTTTTGTCTTCTTGTAACTACTGTTTGTATTTTCTGAAATTCAGGGTACTGACTTTTTCCCCTGAACTGAGTAAATGATACATATGTTTGATTAAAGTAAGATTGTTAACACTTTTTTGAGTTGTTTTCCTTTAGAAAAGCAGATCAAAGAAGCTGTGCTAGCAGCCACCCTGGGAATGCCAGGGTGCTTCCTGTTACAAGTTCATTCTCCATGCAGTTGCCAAAGTGATATTGCTAGAACACAGGTCTGTCCGTCTCACTCAGTGAACCCAAAGGACCGTATAACCATTAGGATCAAATAAAAACTTTTATTTGGCATTTAAAACCCCTCCTAGTCTGACTGCAATCTCTCTTCCCAATCTTAGTACTCCCCTTCACACACTTGTCTGCAGACAAACTGGCCTTGCTGTCCCTCACACATGGCATCGAATCTACCATGTCGGTGACATTGCAGCGGCTGTCCCCATGCCTGGAATACACTCCCTCCTCACCTTCACTTCTTAGAATCCTGAATTTCCTCCAAAATTTAATTCCTATGCCAGCTTCTATAGGAAGCCTTCCCTCAGTCTTCAGTTACTAGAGTCACCTCCCCTGCAAAATGACCTTTTTATTTTGTATGCATTTATTTTGCATATGTTTTAATATGTAGGTATCTCCTTTCCATAGACAGTGAGCTCCCTAAAGTCTTATATGAATTGTTTCATTTATATCTCTGTATCCCTGGCAATTTGTTCTATATGTGGTGCACAGTAGGCGCATAATAAATGTTTGATTACTTAGGGATTGTTAAATTGAATTGTGAATGTTTTTCTAAATATTCTACAAAGTAGCTTAGAATTATGCTAAAAAAAATCCTAAAATGCTCAGATTTTTGGACCCAGAGCTCTGACCGCTAGGCGTATACCCCAAGGAGGTCAAAGGCAGAAGGAAGGATCCACATTTGTGCCAAAATATTCAATGCAACACTTTTTGTGGGAGCAAAGAGCTTGCAATAAAGTAGATGTCCATGCTGTGAAGAATAGCTAAATACATTGTGGCATGTTAATATAATGACATATCATTGCACCATTAGAAAGAGTGACTATAGTGTGGGAAGGTATGAAATGATGCAAAATGGAATGAGAAGAACAATATACAATAATAGTGTAAACAGAAACAGTAACAACTTCTAACTGAACGCTGCATAATATAATAACCAACAAGCTCGGCCCTGGAAAAAAGTTAAGAAAATGCACTTTAGGGGCGTCTAGGTGGCACGGTAAATAGAGCACTGACCCTGGAATCAGGAGGACCTGAGTTCACATCCAGCCTCAGACACTTAACACTTATTAGCCGTGTGACCTTGGGCAAGTCACTTAACCCCAATTGCCCTGCCCTCCCCCCTCCAAAAAAAAAAAAAGAAAAGTTCAAACATAGACATTTTATCCTCATAGCAATGCTGGAAAGCCAATGCTATTATTATCCTCATTTGACAGATGGAGAAACTGAGGCTAACAGAGGTTAAGTGACTTGCCCAGGGCCACACAGCTAGTACATGTCTGAGACTTGATTTGAACTCAAGTCTTCCTGATTCCAGGTCCAGAGTTCCATCTACTACACTGCCTACTAGCTACCCTAAAAGAAAAAAAGGACAAGGACGAATGAGAGGAATGTCACAGTGTTGGAGTCTGCAGGACTTGGTGCCTGATTGGAAGCTACCCCAGGACACAGACACGAAGGATGAGTGAGTGGCGTTGCCACCTGCAGAAAGAGAGGAGATCCTCCCTCGGGCCTCTCCCGCCTTTAATTTTCCATGGGCTGTGCGTCCGAATTGCTTTCTAGCCGTGACATCAGTTTACTGCTTGAAGATGTTTTGAGGTCATTTTACAGATGAGAAGCTGAAGTCTAGAAAGGTCGAGACTCGTCCAAAGTCTTCTAAGTAAGACCTAGGCCGTGTGACGCTAGGGCCCTTCTACCTCTGGCAGATTCTATGGTGCAAGACCCCAAAGGCTCCCTCAGCTCTTTAATTTTTGGATTCTAAGGCCATGATGTCACAGGGCCTCCAGTTCAAGCTGTAAAGGCCCTTAGACATCATTTGGTTCAAACCCCCATTTTGCAGAGGAGGTAGCTGAGTATCAGACAGGTCAAGCGACTGGATTGCAGGGCCCTTTCCAGATGAAATATTCCACCCTCTTTGATTCTCGAGTCTATGTTCCATCTCCTAATAATCTGGGTCTAAGAATGTATTTCCTCTCCCGACGTAAGTTAGTCCCCGTCCCTTTCACTCCCACACACAACCTTTCAATCCCTTCTTTCTTTTTCTCCTTTTCTGAGTCTCCTGTTGTTTCACCCACACCTGGCCTTTCCCATAGCTCCTCCTAGCTTCTCCTTCAAGTACCCACTGGGTCTCTTTTCTGTTTGTTTGGGGTTTTTTGCTGATAGAGGTGCATGGAATTCCAAACTACCTCTGACATCTGTACCCGGTGTGCTGGCGTAAGAGATTCTTGAACTGTTTTCAATTCTTCCTTTCTTCTCGGGCTATTATTCGGAAATTGTATCTGGTTGTTTTGTATGTGACTAGGCTGGGGGGTGGGAGTGGGAAGGGGTAGGGCTTCTGAGAGGTTTTTGCAATATTATTTTTCCTTAAATATCTTTCCGTGGTTTCCATTACACTTTTTAGCAAAAGAATCCACTGATCTGTTCCCACTTGATCTATATGTTCTCTTTCTGTACTTAGAATTCTGTGATCTTTTCTGTTAAAAACAGATCCAGTAAAACTTACATTTGGTGGCACTTTCTTGGTGCACACTTTGTTCCAGTCAATGCTTTTGTAATGGAGGAACTGGCCAAGGAGAGCCCGTTCCTAGGGCATGTACAGTATGTACTTCCTGGTGCCTTGAGGAGCCTGCTTTCAGGCACGTATAATGGAATGGCCCTACCCTGCACTTCTTAAATAGCTTCGTTTTCCTCTCTTTTTCTACTTCAGACCGGTTAGCTCTCTCTATTCATGAGGCCACCATTTTAATTCAGTTTCTCATTTCTTCTCGCCTGGATTGTATCAATGGCCTTTCAGTCAGCATCCCTCCCTCAGGTCTCTCACTACCCCCAGTCCGTCATCCGCACAGCTGGCAAAATGATTTTCCTCCAATAGAGATCTAACCTTGTCATTCTCCCGCTCAGTAAACTCCAGCAGCTCCCTATTATCTCCAGGTAAAAATATAAATTCTACTTCTAGAGATCTTCAAAAATCTGGATCCACTTCATCTTTCCAACTTTATTGTGTATGACCCCCCCCACCCCATAGTCTGTGGTTCAACCAGACTGGCCTTCTCTCTGTTCATTTACATACATCTTACATGTCCCAGCTCTGTTCCTTTATACTGACCATTCCCCAGGCCTGGAATATACTCACTCCTCATCCCATCTCATAGAATTCTTCTATTTATGCAAAATGCTCATTAAACATTATCTTCTACATGAAGCTTTC
>CM053595.1:4273803-4288803 GCA_028646575.1 Pseudocheirus occidentalis | reverse complement strand
TTATTAAAAATACGGTGCCCAGAACGAGGAAAGCGATAGATAACCCACACATGCTCCGGTCTGGTCACTACACATCTTTTGACGAGGTTTAGAAGCCACATTTTAGAAGATTAACCAATAAACCAGGATAAGTCCAAAGGATGATCACAAAAATAATAAGAGTATTAAAAAAAAAACCTCACCATACAAGGAAGGAAGTGGAGATGTTAAGACTAAAAAAAAAAGACTTATGCAAAGACGATGACTGACTTCAAATATGTGGCGGGTGGTCTTGTGGGTAAAGAATTATACTTTTATTCTTCTTGGTTCCATGGGGAAGAACAAGAAAGAATAAGTAAAATCTGTAAGAATATTGTGGCTTATTAAAAGAAAGAATTCAGCTCAAAGTTTCCTAAAAATCAGAATAGTCCAAATAGCTCTCTTTGGTTGAAATCAATTAAATGAAATTATTTTGAATTCTAATTTTGGGTTCCACAGGACCTTGCTCATATCAAGTATTTAATAAATATTTGTTAAATTAATAGACTCCTAGAGTGTGTAGTGATTTACACACACTACATAGAATTGTCACGGTGAAGCTGTATAATTACTTCTCAGATATGTTATAGGTTTGGAGTAAATGCTTTCTGAAGTTCTTGCCAAATCTAAGATTCCATTATTCTATGAATTTGTTTTTAGATATTAATATTTCTCTAAAAATTCTTAATGTCTCCCAAAGCTTTATATTTTATCTATTTTTAAATCACAAGAGATACACAATGTTTAATTTTCAGATACAAATATAAATTTACTGTGAAAATAAAGGCTCTATCACATAATATCTCTCAATTAGCCACATCAGTGGCATCCAACCAGGCAGTCCAACACACATATATTAAAGGTTATTAAATGCTAATAACAAGAACTGCAGATAATGTATAAGAGGAAATAGATATTTTCTATGTGACCTGTCTTTCTAAACTAAATAATTTCAATAAATATCAAAACATTATATGCCATAGAGTATATAAGGTAGATATGAATTCTTTCTTATGAAAATGTAGAATCTAAAATAGTAACTTCACTTGAACATCAATAAGCTAGGGATACTTCAGTTCTCTTGCCAACTCTTGGTTGGGTATATGCCACTAAAATTTTAACATTTTACCAAAAAAAAGAGAACCTAACATTTTAAAAATTACCAGACTGGAGTATTCTTACTCTCTTTCCTGCATACTCTTTCCTGTTATGTCCAGATAGTGAAAATCACAGTTCATCCACAGTGTAGGCAACATGAACTAAACCAGGAAGAAGTGATACATTCTCTACTTCTAACCTGTGGCACCAAGGAATAATAGGGGTTTGTTCTCTTTTGTTTGTCTCATGTTTCAGATACAGGTGGCAATCTCCAACAAACCCAGAAGTCTGAAATGGCATTTAATGTCCTCCATGATTCCGTTTCTTCCTACCTTTTCATATTTAATTATTTCACATTATTTACCACAGTGACCTTGAAGCCAGGATTCCAGGCACAATACTATACTGTCTAACATTACTATAACAAATTCTTACCTTTCTCCTCAAGTTCAGACTTGCCAGTGGAGTGTAAGCTCAGGCTGGCTCCACCAAACTGGGAAGGTTTTAAGTTTGGACCTTACAACAGACTGTGTTTTCTATTCAAGGCAAGGCTTATAAGCATAAGGTTAGGCAATGGATGAAGTTGCTGGGTTTTTTTTTGTTCTGATATATAAATTATTATTCACGTATTATTAGTGATACATAAATTATTTTTATTTACGTATTTATATATTTTATGTATTATTGGTTATCCAGATTCACCTTGAAAATCCCCAGTGGCAGGGAAATCACTACCCACTCTAGAAGTCTATTAATATAAAAACATTTATTAAGTACTTGATATGGGGCAAGGTCTTGTATTAGATAGAATTAGAATTCAAAATAATTTATGGCTTTATTCCACAAAAGCAGCTAAGGAGGCTTAAGACAGGAAGACCTCAGACATTTAATAGCTGTGTGACCCTAGGCAAGTCACTTGACCCCTGTCTACCTCAATTTCTTCCTCTGTAAGACAGGGTAATAACAGAATCCATCTTGCCAGGTTTGATCAAATGAAATAATATTTGTAAAACACTTTGTACAGTTCCTGGCAGGTAATAAGTACTTAATAAATCAATTCTTCCTGCCCTCCTCCTTTCTTTCCTTCCTTCCTTCTCTTCTTTTTTCCCTTCCTCCCTCCCTTCTTCATTTTCTTCCACAAAGGCACCAATGGCAGCAAAGTGGAAGAAAAAGAAACAGAGGATGCTAAGAATCTTATAGTACTTAGACTATCTTCAAATATTAATTTAAACTATTCACACTATTAATGTTTGATATTTGTCCAGTTACTAATGAACTGAAAAACTATGAGGAACTAATGCACATTATAAATAAAACCTAATAAACTGAATAAGATAAATTGTATAAGAGACATAATAAAAAACCTTAATGACTAGAAAACAATGCAGGATGGTTATGTACCAAAAAGGAATGCTACAGTGGTACATATTGTATATTTAAAGAAACAGAAAGTCTCTAGCACATTGGCTAGGCCTTCTATAAAAAATTTAAGAAAAGAGGCAATGAGTAGCCATGATGGAAGAAAAGGTAAAAATGAGATTCACTGATGTGGATTCAAAATTTATATGGGCAAGAGGAGTGTTCTGAGTGGAAGAAACTTACGGGAATACCTTTAGGGAAATATGACAGAGTCCAAGTATTAGTTTATATTTCTGTCATTTTAAAATGGGAATTATTACAGTTGTCCTTCGTTCTAGATTATTGCCAGATGATATATTTATAAACTCCTAAGTATAAATCAACACTAGTATTTATAAAGAGATGTTCCTGAAACAAGTACTCACTTGAGAATAGCTATTTAAAGAATTTCTCAACAAACACATATATGTCATATAATATAACAGATAATAATGACCCAGATATAACATTAAATTATAAAAAATTTAAGAACAGTGCTTTTAACAAACATCTCCACACTAAATACTGAACCATTAAGCTACGTAGAATGAAAGACTTTCAAACTAGATAAGGCTATAAGCAGAAATAGGATGAAGTACACATCTCCACTGTCCTTTCTGCTACTGGAGTTGTCCTGAGGATTCCTTCAATGAACCTAAAGAAGACGAATTTCAGTCCCAAAGCTTTCATTCCATACAAAAAAGCAGTTAATTTATTCACCTCGGCAATCTTCCACACTAAATAAGCAATAAATAAAAGAATAAAAGGATAAAGCTTTGTTCCAGGACAATTTTTACCTGAACTCAATTTTTAAAAAAATAATGAGAGGAATGATAAAGGAAAATTGATGCTAAGTTTCACACCATTTTTGTATGAAGTTCTGTTGAGCTAATTTCCATTTAAAACAATTTTCATTACTCCACATGATAGTTTTGTTTTGTTACAGTCTCTATTCCCTTCTATAAGAGACTGACTTTTTTTAAAGGTCAGAATAAAAGTTCCAAAACTATTATTTGAATTCTTTTAATAAAATGCTCATAGATTATTACATCACCAAGAGAAATTACCAAAAACCATATTTAAGCTAGAGCTTACTAAAGCATATTAAAATTCTATTCTAATGCCTTCTCATGGTGTACAGGTGACCTGGGGTTCTCAGATGAGGGCCATCTGGAGTACTGCTCAAGTTCTGGCAGGTCTTACAAAGGTGGAAAGGTTTTGAGTACAGGTCCAGCAAAAGACAGCATGTCTATCATGTAGAGACCAGTCTGGTTAAGTTTGGAGAGGCTCCTCATCAGAAAGTTGGTCCCCTCTTTATTTGAGGCAGGGGTGGAGCCACACAACCTCACCAATGCTGTCTCGTGGAGTAGATGGAGGCTATGGTTTCTATTACCACTAGAAAGAGTAGCCTTACTAATGAAATGATGTATCCTTAAAATATTGAAGGTAAGAAACTTTCTTTGTGATGTGAAGTTAGAGGTCTGTTTATATAAAGTGAATATATACTATATAAGAGCTAAAAGATGTAGTTTGTGTGTGTCTTTCAGGATTAAAGTATATAGGAAAGAAACAGAGCTATTATCTAATCTACAAAACCTATCTACAAGGTCTAACTGTGCTCCTTTTTGAAGTATTGTACAATAAGCTTCTTTTATTCTTCTTCAATAAAACTGAGTAGGCATTTTGGGACAAAAATTCAAAAATTTTTAAAAATCAAAGAAAGCAGTTATTACTACAAAAGTTACTTATTCATAAGCAAGATAAACTGCCAGGAAATTCTCAGTCTGGAAAAAGAAATGGTAAATAAGGCTAATGGTTCATATTTCTATAAGCCTTTCATATGCAATATCTCATTTGATCCTTAAAACACTGGAAAGTACGATGTTATTTACCCCCATTTTATAGGTAAGGAATCTGGGACTCAGAGTTTTGTCACATGAATTGTCATACCTTCTATATGCTCAGGACTAGATTTGAAACTGAATCTGATTACTAATATGATGCTTTATCCACTTCACTGTATTGTTAATTATAAAATTCAATTACAAAGGCTTGACTTTCTAGCTTGTTTTAGCTTCTTTTTTTATTTTTAAGAAACAAAAAAAGATGCATTGGAACAAATGAAAACATTTCTGATACAGAATAAGGTAGTCTTTCATCTAACAGCCGTGGGAGCAATTGCGACATTCTCTAAAATTCTCCTTAAACCTTCCTCTGCAGGATGTCAGAGCAATTTCTGTAATTATTCTGCCACCTACCAAGTACAATGTGACACTCCGCAAAACAAATTCAGAATCCATTTTTCATCAGCAAAAACTGCTTTGAGTAAGTGATAGAGGAAAGTTCGAATGCAACAGAGGTTCCAATTGTTTCCAAAGGTAGTTTTTCTAGTTATAAGTAAATAGCCCAAGACAGCCTATGCTAGATTGGGCAATGAACCAATCGAATATGACTCCAATAGTTTACCACTCGTATTTAGCTTGGGAGATATCTGCATTCCTCTATGTTAATCACATTTCCGAACATTTTTAAATACTTGACCTCTATGACGGACACACTCCTCAATACACTAAAAAAGAACAGTGTTCAAAGTACATTTACATATGTGCCAATAATAAGAATTGCAACTCAAGGACCTGTTTATTTAATTTCTTAGAAATGCACTTACTTGAAAAGGTATATTTTAGTTGTACCATTTTCTGATGCTTTCAGTCCAGCTTCTTGTCTGATGTAACACCATTAAATGCTAAATTTGAACATATGCTTAATACTCAGACAGATCTGTGATCTCATAAAGTCAGAAATTCTCTATAACAATGCAGATTGTGACCCATACATGTCAGCCCATCTGGGCAACTCTTATCCAAGTTATCCCCAAAGTTCACCATGAGGGTGCGGTGGAGGGTGGAAATTGACTCAGCATACTGTACTGGACATACTCTTCCCTTTCTCCTGGTACCAGGAGAGTTTCCCCAGGGCATTCTGGATGCGCACCCATCATCCCTTGCTCTTGCCATCTGGCCAGCACATCTTTTCTTCCTAACATACAATTTCCCATGACATCTTTTACTCCTTGCTTCTTCATTGTTCCTCACTGGATATATGGTATACACTGCTTATATCTCTTCTGTGCCCTTAGTTCTTTGGAGGCGTGGTACTCCACACCTAACTGCCATATAGCAACACTGGAAAAAAACTTTATTAAAAAGATGAGCCTCTGCTTTCATGGAAGATATGACCAGAAACAAAGATTAATTCTGTTGATAGACTTGACAATAAAATGTAACCAATAGAGAAAAATGGAAATCTGAATAGCTGAATCTGCCAAATTAATTTGTTATTTAAGCAACAAACTTGAAAATTTTCAATATTTCAGAAGAAAATCTGTCTAAGCTATAGATATCACTGACTTTTTGAAATGGAGAAAAGGAACAATCTAAATAATGTAATCTTTACTCAATGATTCAAGATAACTGTAAATAAATAATTGCTTAATTCTGATATAAAAGCACGATGCTGTTAAGAGCTCAGAAATAGGTAAGACAGAGCGAGGCATGGCAGCTGTTTGCTCGTGCTCCTCCGTCTTCCTAACAGCTGCTAGTTTTTCAGCCTCAAACAGATTAAAATGTAATTGGAAAATGTTTAATGAAGAAAATAAAAAATATAACACAGATAATGTTAACTTTTCGTTTTCCAAGTCACTATGTGACCCAGAGAGATCCATTCCTATTTGAGTTTGACGCCACAGGCTTAGGAGGGAGTGAGACCATTGAGCATAGATGACTTTTTAAAATGAGCCCACGACAGATGGAGAAGACAGCTAGTAGGACACAGAGATCTAGTGAGAATTGTCTTCTAAAGAATGCAAGAGATACGGGCATGTTGGTAGTCAGCAGAGAAGGAATTAGAAGATAGGGGAAATACTAAAGATTGAGAGAGAGTAGGAATAACAGTTGGGGCAATCTGCTAGAGAAGATAGGAGTGGATGGGACTGAGGAGGCATATGGGAGGGTTAGCTTTGTCAAGGACAGAAACTTCTGAGACTCGAGTTAAGTATGAAATAGTGGGAGTTCTCAGAGAGAAAGCACTAGTGGAGGCAGGAGGGGATGGAGCCTCTTGTAGAAAGCAGGATTTTAGCTGAGTCTTGAAGGAAGCCCAAAAAGTCACGGGCAGAGATGAAGAGAGAGAGGCTTCCAGGAACTGAAGAGACTTGAGGCAGAAAGTCCAAACAGAAAGCTACTGGAATAGTCCAAGAATGAGCCGATTAAGGCCTATGCTATAGTGGTGGTTGTGTAAGTGGGGAGAAGGCAACATGTAAAAAAATGCTGTGAAGGATGGAAGCCATAAGACCTGGCAACAAATGTGAGATTCGTGAGAGTGAAGAAGAGACTACGACACTTGGGCTGCATGCCTGAGTGACTGGGGGATGGTGGGAGTACGTCGTCACTGAAAATACAGGAAATGTCAGAGGACAGGACAGTTTGGGAGGGAAGATAATCAGCTCGGTTTTGCTTCTGCTGAGCTTAAGAGTTTAAGGATGTTTATGGGACATCCAATTTGAGATGGTCACTAGGAAACTGCTATAGGAGACTAGTAGGGAGTGAGGAAAGGGTTAAATGAAGAGATCTCAAAATAATTTGCACACAGATTATTACTGAGCTGGTGAGTGTTGATGACACACCAAGCAAGACAGCTCATAGGGAGAAAAACCATAGATGGGTGGAAGGTAGAAATAACAAGTTCTGCTTTGGATATGCTACCTTAGAGACACCAAATGTTCATCTAGGAGGAAGTGAAGAGTGGTTGGTAATATAGGCTATGCATTTAAGAGACAGGTTAGTGCCAGATATTTAGATTTGGGAATCGTCTTTGATAAGATTTTTTCACTGAATCAGAAGAGTTATATAGAGAAAAGATAACTCAGGATGATGACGAGAAAAACTCAAGTTAAAGGAATGGAAAATATATTATAATCCAACAAAGGAAACTGAAAAAGAGAGATCAGATAGAAGAAAAATTGGGGGAGAGGAACAAATGTCACCAAAGCCAAAGGAGGACGAGATCAAGGAAGAGCTGAAGAGAAACCAAGGAGGCTAAATTAAGGGATTATTGCTCAGTCAGATTTAGGGGTGCTCACATTTCTTTAATTTAAATTTACAATACAAACAAAAATCACAGTTAAAGGCAGTTTGGCATAAGAGAAAATACAGGAGACAAAGTCAAGACCTGGGTTCTAGTACTGTCTCAGTCAATAACAAGTTAAGTGACTATTCACAACTTAATGAATTTTGAGGATTAGAGTTTCTTTTCTTCTATAAAATGGAAATAATACGACTTGTCCTTTTCAGAATTATTCCCATTAACAAAAGAAAAATGCAGGTGTAATTGTTCTGAAAGTTACAACGTATCCTACAAATATTATTATTAGTATTACTAATACTTTTAATTTTCAGTCAACTTTTGGTTTATAAGTGTTCTTTACAGCAGATTTTACCCAAAATTATTTGGTTTAATATAGTTTTACAAAAGGGAAGGTTTACCATGGAAAGTGGTGGTTCATGTGTCTAAATTCACAACATATTTTTAAGCTGGAAAGATAGCAAAAGGAGTAAGTAAAAATGTTTAGATATGTGTGTTACGTTGTAATCCCAATCAAATTACTCATTCCACAAGAATTTCTATGTACTTGCCCTTTTCAGATTTATGTCTTTAAGAAACAACACTTTTGGGACAGCTAGGTGGTACAGTTGATAGAGCACTGGCCCTGGAGTCAGGAGAACACGCATTCAAATATAACATCAGACACTTGACACTTACTAGCTGTGTGGCCCTGGGCAAGTCACTTAACCCCCAAACCTCACACACACACACACACACACACACACACACACACACACATATACACACACAACAGGAGAAGAAGAAGAAGAAATTATACTTTCTCCCTAAATCATAACACACTAATTTTGGGAGCTTCTATGCAGCAAATCTATTACCACTACTGTCACAATGACTTTTTAAAAATCCTAATAAACATAAATATATCCTAATATATTGCTCATTAGTAGGGAAAACTAGGTTATATAAACACATGAAATACCAATTTCATTTACTAAATCAAAACATCCTCCACATCTCCTACCTATGACATAAGATTTGGTCTATGCAACACCCAGGGAGATATTGTGAATGACGATGACAATCTAGCTATGCTGGTATTTGCTCATCACATTTAAAGAAAACAAGAAGTCATTTTTTAAAATACAGTTCAATGATTTTAATCAATAAAAATACAGCAAAATAATTTGATATCACTATAATAATTTAATGTACAGAAGTGGCCTCATATATATACATGCATTATACATACAAGAACATGTATGTACACATAAGTATATGAATGTATATATAAATATGTATATACACACATACTGCTTTACTTTGAGAAAGTTTAACAACAGAAAAACAAATTTCAATGGCTAAGTCTCATAGTATTGGAGAATCACAGAATGTCAATGCAGAAGGGAACCTTATAATATACAATGTTAAATCAGGAGAAAATCTGAGATATTATCTGGTCCAATCTGTATCTGAAGTACATTAAACATATGTTTTCATAATTCAAGCCTACTACAAAGCAAAACATAAGGCCTTAATTAAAATATTAATGTACTAAAAAGGAAGAAAAGATAAACACATCCACATAGAATCCTTAGATCAGTGGTTCCCAAAATAATCTTGACACTTAACATTTAGGTACTAATAATATATTGCTAGAGCCCATAAATATTAATCCCAGGGAGTCCAGGGGAATAGGATAAAATAGAATCAGACAAGCTTTGGAGCAAATAGAAAAAAAATCCCATTTTCAAACCAAAATATTGTTGCATATAATGAAATTTCACATGATATCACTAGTATAGAATATTTCTCACAGAAGGCCTGTTTACACCTAAAGGAACACTAGG
Source organism: Pseudocheirus occidentalis (assembly GCA_028646575.1). NCBI lineage: Eukaryota > Metazoa > Chordata > Mammalia > Diprotodontia > Pseudocheiridae > Pseudocheirus > Pseudocheirus occidentalis. The sequence continues at coordinate 4,279,321 of CM053595.1, read as the reverse complement.
ATTCCATAGAGTTCAGGTTAAGATAACTTCAAATTCTTTATAATTAGCAACTATTATACGTAAATGACTGTAATAAGGAAGAGTATTGCTGTCATACTGTAATATATAGTAATTTTATTTATATGGTAATTTTGGACATGAACTATAAGGTTTTCTTCCTCTCTCCAAATACCAGTGATGAATCATGTTCAATCATCTTTATCTCGTGTTCTTTCCTAGTTATCAGGAAGCTTGATGGTACAGTAGAGTTCAAGACCTGGAGCTAGGAAGATGAGTTCAAATCCAGCCTTAAATATTTATCAGTTGTGTCACCCTGGACAAGTCCTTTAACTTTTCTGCCTTACTTTCCACCTCTGTAAAATAGGGACAATAACAGCACAATGCCTAGCATGTAGTAAGTACTTAATAATTGTATTTCTTTCCTTCCTTCACCTTTGGAAAAAGGACGTGCATTTCTAGGATAACTATGGAATTTCTGGTGTAGTCTCGGGCCCCAGGACTGAGGATTTTCCTTTATTCACAGCTAAGTGGACCATCTGGCAATCTGATCCACAACCTTGGTCCACCGTGCTCTGTATATTTAAGCCAATTCAGCCAGATGATCCAGACTCTAACTCAGTCCTACGGTTCTCCATTTTCTTTAGGATAAAATATAAACACCATTGTTCAGATTTTGAAGCCTTTTACAATCTGACCCTGATCTCCCCAGACTCACTACTCCCCACTACACTCTGAGATCAAGACAAATTGGCTTTCCTTCTGTTCCTTACACCTGACAATCCATCTCCTAGCTCTGTGTCTTTGCTGCTGGCCACTTTGCATGTTTGAATGTACTCCCTCTTCAACTCCACAGCACAGAAGCTCTCTTTCCATTCAAAATGCAACTCAAGGAGCACCTCTTACATGAGAGACCTCCCTCCTGGTGCCTCTCTTCCCAAAGTAACTTTTTATTATATGTATATATGCATATATACATATATGTATACCCTGTTTTCCCCATCATAGTACTATACATATACTAACCTATATGCAGCAATTTAGAGTAGTATATACTAAATATACTTTATTGTGTTTATACATACATACCCATATATCCACAATAGGTACTTTAATAAATGTTTATAGATTGACTGGTTATAACTGCGAACTAAAGAAAAATGTATCTACAAAGTTAAATAAAACTGAGACCAGCAGGACTTAGAAGAGTATTATTTATACAAAATATTTATAAAAAATACGGACCACTTACAATAAATACTTTGTAATACATGAGGTCAACCTGTCTTTCCTGCTGTTCGCTATTCCGATCTTGAGGATTTTCATCTCCAAGTTCCCCAGGACTAGGGCACCTGACCCTTCAGAAGTAGGTGCAATGAGACAAGACTTTGTCCGAGGAAATGAACACAACAAACACACTGGGGGGGTGTTTGGTTTTTGTTTTCTTTTTTAAGAGCTGGGGATAGATAATTATATGACTTTTAAATCGATCAATGGTAACTTACAACTCTAACTTTAATCTTCTATGGAAGGTTTCTATAACTAGTCAATTTTGAATCAGGCAGCTGATCAGATTAACATTATAAGGGTTTTCGGATTTTTTAACTTTTATTTCTCATAGAGCCTAATAGCTCTTTGTCATCTAGTGAATAAAGGAAAAAGTCCCATTATTCAAAGTTTTCTTGAGTCAGATGCCATCCTGATTTCTGGCCTTAGCTCATACTAATTTCAATCACACATTCTGAACTCGAGTCATATTGAATTACTTGTTCCTTTTCCATGTTCTGGACTTTCCCACCACAGTATCTTTAAAGGCTCAGGCCATTCATTTCATATAGAATGCCTTTACTGTTAGATTCACACACAGCCTTCAAGATGTAGCTAAACGGCTACTCCTTTATAAATCATACCTGAGATGATCTCTCCTTGCTCAAATCTAGCCTGGCACTTCAACTCTCTCATGCACAGATCCCCGTCTAAGTATTTGGGTGTGTGTCACATTGTTTTACTGTGCTGGTAGCTCTGCAGGGACTAAGACCATCTTCTTTATCTCTGTATTTCCATGTAATGTGGAACTGACTTTCATAACATAAAGCAAAATATTCAATTCACATAAATTCAATTTAATTTCCCTCAAATCATTGCCTTAAAATGGAAAATAATTTATTCTGAACAACTGGTATTATCTACAAGAATTTTTAGTCATCATCTTGGTTATCTTCGTGTTATTGACACTGTATAAACAATGAACTTTGAATCAAAGGTGTGATCTTGGGTCCTGGTTCTCACACCTGCTAGTCATATGACTTTGGTCAAGTCACTTAACAATTTTAAGCCTCATTTTGCCCACTTGTAAAATGGGGAATAATAATAATTTCACTACCTACACTGCAATGTTCTTATGAATAAAACAAGCTCCAAAGAAGTCGATGTGATTTTTGATCAAACTTAGAAAAAGCATCATTTTCCCACAACAAGTAAAAAATAGTTCAATTATAAATTTAAACTCTTTTTGAGTTTTTGTTTTAAAAACAATGCTGAGGCAATAAATATGCCCATCCCTAATGCCATCTTCCCTGACCAACCTAATCAACATTTAAATATTTTCTTACAACAAGTTTTCACTTCTCACATTTTTGGGGGGAGAGAAACACATGATGGAAAGGAACGGGCATTTTTAGAATATATCAGATTACTTTTAACAATAACCACAATCCTGCGAAGTGCAGTATGATTAATCCTCTAGAAAGGTATGTATCTAAATAGGATACAGCTAGCCTAACTAGAGAGTACTTCTTTTTTAATTGTGGTACCTAATTTACTCAAATATCAAAAAGGTGATCATAGATTAATATGTAACAAAAATTTGTTTTTGGCAAAGAATGTCAGGGATTCTTTGGCTTACCTCACCAAAACCCATTCTCTGCTATGTTAGCATTGGTTAGAAAAGGGAAATTTTCTATTTCAAAATAGCCTTTGAGTCTGTTTGCTTTGTAAATCATTTAAATAGTAATTGGACACTTAGTAGCCAATAATTTATTAGCAGAAAAAGTACTGAACTTCGAATTGGAAGACTACATTAAATTTATCGCTACCGTTTATACTAGCTGGGAAAGTCACTTTATTTCACTGTCAATTTCCTCACCTAAAATGTGGATAATGCCTATATTTCCCACCTCAGAGAGCAGCTGAGAGGACCAAATTAGCTAATTAATACAGAGTACTCTGTAATTCTAAAATGCTTGTATAAATTCAATACCCAAAAAAGAATGGTTGCTAGCTGGACACAAGTTATATACACTATAAGAAAGCAGTGTGTTGTTATTGTGCCAGCTATAGGGTAATGCTGAAATCAAATTCTGAATAGAATAGCTGAACAGAGATTCTGACTTTTGAAGACAAGATGCAAAAGAAAGCAGTTTAATATATTTAGAACTCCAATGTGAAACTTATTATACATTTTGATCCCTATCTTAATATTATATTAAGAACAATATAATAAGAAAAGGAGAGATTGGGAGAGAAAGAAATTAACTTCACATTGGTCGTTCATCTGCTGAGATATCAAATTCCAAATACTTGTCCATTACATGATTAAAGTGTGAAACAAGCCCCCTAGGAATTGTCAGGGAGATGTGGGGAATTTAAGATGAAATGACTGAGGAAGCTTCTAAGCAGTTTCATTTATTAAGCAATTAATGCCAATTGCCTAACAAATCAGGACCAGTTCCCTCCTACAACTTAGGACTGGCCCCTAAATACAGGGAGAGATAGGCTTTTGTACTTTAAAAACAATTACTCACATAATACCAATTAATTTTTAAAAAATTAAGCAGGAGAAGGTAATTTGACCTTTAATTTGTCAATCTGCACTGCCTATCTAAGATATATGTACCAATGGATCAAATCAATGAGCCTTCATCAAACATTTACTATGTGCTACACGCTGGCCCAACAAAAAAGACATCTATCTGACTTTATGGCATCGTCTGCCAAATTGGTATTCTTCATTCACTCTTTTCTTTTTTTGTATGAGTTGTCCAACCAGTCTCAAGTGCCTGGGAATCATATTTAGAAAGCTCTGCAAAGTTGCTGGGTTTGGTGGAATCAGTACAATGTCATCTGCAAACAAGAGTACCTGGAAGATGTTGGAATCTACACAATACACAGATTTCTTTTCTAAATGGATTCCTTACAGTAGCAAACATGCCAACATGTTTTATTACCATTACTTGATATTAATGAGAGAATTTAACTAACTTCTCACATATATTAATGAAATTTGCATGAAAGATACCTTATACCACTGCTTCCACTCAGCATTACTTACTTTGTGAATTGCCTTTTTTAATTGAGAGATGTGATTGAAATATACTCACTACTCCCCTCTCTTTTGTAGAATCCCTTATTTCCATAAAGATTTAGCTCAAGCACCAACTTCTACAATAATGCTTTCCTTATACTATTATTTCTTGTATTATTTCCTTATATGCATAAAATATATATGTATATATACATACACACATCTACATACATACATATATACATACACACACACAAACAAAAGCAAAACTAATCAGAGGCACAACTTACTCTCTTAAAAGTAATAAAAAATAATACAAAAGAAATAATGGAGAAAACACAAGCCTACAATTATAAGTTTAAATGTGAATATATTAAATAACTGAATGCAAGGAAAGAGTGGCAGAATGAAAAAGAAAACAAAATCCAATCATCGGTTGCACAACAGAAACACAACTAAAAAGAAAGCTACAGAATAAAAGTGAGAGACTGGAATAAAATTTACTACGATCAGATTATTATAAACACGGAGTTGCTATCAGATGCTATCAGATAGATAAAAAGTAAAAATTTACAAAAATAAAGGATAAACAGGGAAACTGCATTATGCTTTAAGGCAGCAGTTCTCAACCTGTAGTTTATGTTCAATTTGTAACAATGAAAATACATCCTGCATATCAGATATTTATATTATGATTCATAACAGTAGCAAAATTACAGTTATGAAGTAGCAACAAAAATAACTTTATGGTTAGAAATCACCACAACTTGAGGAACTGTATTAAAGAGTCATGGCATTAGGAAGGTTGAGAACCACTGCTTTAAGGAAATATAGACAGTAAAACATTATAAAATTAATTATATATGGATTAAATGGCATAGCATCTAAATTAAGAAAAAGTTACACAAATTACAAAAATAGAAATATAGCAACAATAATAGCAGGAGCCTTTAATATTCCCCTGCTAAAACTAGAGAAATATAACTGAGTGACAGACAGTAATAAAAACAAATGGAAAATGGAACTGGAAAAAACTCTTTGAGAAGTTAAAGCCAAAAGGCTTAAGATACCTCTGAATATATGTTTCTTATCACTTCGTGTTACCTTTACAAAAACCAACTAAGGAATAAAGAAATTACAAGTAAATGTAAAAAGCAAAAATTTCCATATATATATATACTCTTTTTTTTACAGATATTAATATAAGAAAGCTAATAT
>CM053595.1:4252489-4273303 GCA_028646575.1 Pseudocheirus occidentalis | reverse complement strand
TAGTAACTTATGAAACTTTTCTCAGTATGAGGATAGGTGAAGGGAATACAAATGTATATATACATATACATACACATATGTCTATATAGGAGGGTATATATATGCATATGAATACATATCTGAGTATGTGTATATATGTGTACACAGAGGACACAGGATGAATTGAATAGGAAGGGACAATACTTTAAAAGGAGAAATTCTGAGGTGGGAGAGGATTAGAATGCAGTAGACAGAGAGAGACAGAATGGGGTTTATCATCTCATATAGAAGAGGCTAGGGATAATTGTTACAATGGAGTGGAAGAACAGGAAGGCAAAAGGGAAAGGGACAACTTTACTCTCATTGAATTTGTATTAGGGAAGGAATGACAAACTCTAAACTGGGTATCTTGCCACACAAGAGAGTAGAGGGCATGGGGATGAGAGGTGGGATGATGGAGGGGAGGGGAGAGTGGGCAGGAGAGTTGCTGGAAGTATACGCTTCTGTAAAGGGACATGGGCAGGGTAGAGAATAGAACAAGGTGGGATGTTGGGATAGGAATGAGGGACATATAATCAGTCTCTCACAATATGTCCACTGCGGAGATGTTCTGTGTAATTACACATGTACAGCCTGTATTGAATTGCTTGTCCTTCCACTGGGGATGGGTGACAACAGAGGAAGGGAAAGAATCTAGAATTTAAAGTTCTATAATAAAATGTTAAAAATATATATATGTGTATATTATTATTATTGTTGTTGTTGTTGTTATTGTTATTAACTACATGCAACTGGGAATTAAGATATACAGGCACTGGGGTAGGGAGACCCATCTTGTCCTACCAGAAAGTCAGATGGGTGATGGGGGAGGACATAGGAGAGATTGGGGGAGGGGTTTTACAGTGGGATCTCTGTTTTGGGGTGATGGGTAGGGGAAAGATGGGGAGAAAATTTGTGGAAATGAGTGATGTAAACAAGAAAATAAATAAATAAATTTTCAAAAAAGAGAAAACTGATTATTTTTAAATAGTCACCAAAATATTCTTTTTAAGTTCACAGACCCAGGCTAAAAATCTCTTTTGTAAACTTAATTTCTGTCAGATTGATATCCAGTTTTTCCTGAAATTTTTGTTGAGCTTCATGAATTCATTTTCCACATGCATTCCTTCATTTTTTTGTGTTTTGTTTTGTTTTGAAAAGACTTAGGTGTTATCAGCAGGTGATTTTCTCTTTCTGTCTTTTCCTTTGGGCTACAGTAATAGTAGGGATTCTTTACTATTGAGCATTTTCATCTCAGTGCTACTTAGTAAATATATATTCAACTGAAGAAATATTTATTAAAATATGCGCTGTTTTCAGAGCATTGTTTTTTGTCGTGGGGAGAATACAAATTTTAGATAAAGTGCTATTGATTAGAATGTTTCCTGATATTTAAATACTAAGAAAAACTGTACTGTCATGGTTATATATGAGCTCTCATAGACTACTGTGTGACATAGCTATTTACTTAAGGGGAAAACTGTGACATCTGGGCCAGTCTTGCTTGCAGTAGGCAGAATTAGGTGGCTCCCTTTAAGCAAAGACTTCAAACAGATAGCTAGCCCAAGAGGCAAATTTGCAAATAGAACCAGTCAGACCCTAAGCACAGATTTGTGGCTTAAATGGCATAAATCAAACAGTATATGTGCATAGTGCATACAAACTATTATATTAGTCTTCCTGCACAGTTCTTTTTAAACTACATTAGCATTGGTAAATTAAAAATAATTTTAGCAAAATTGGTCATAGTATAATAGATTGAAAGTTGAAAAGAGACCTGATATCACCCACTTTCCTTACTTTTCTTATAAGGAAACTAAGGCCTAGAAAAAGAACATGACTTACTCAAGGTTACATTGGTGGTAAATGATATTGATGGAAGTCAAACCAAGGTCCTCGGGCAACATGTCCATGATTCTTTCCATTGTACCATACTAAAGGAAAATGAAATGTATTTAAATAAATAATAGTACCATTTTAAGTTTATTTGATATTTTCTTCATAAAGATTGATACAAAAGATGTTTTTTAGACAATAATAAGTTTAATTCAGTCTAGCAAGAGAGGCCTCTGTGGTATCTTTTTATCTCTAAAATGCTGTTGTCAGTAGATTAGAAAGATGGAGAGCTAACATTCACATTGCAACTTACAATGTACAAAGCAATTTTATTTAATCCTTAGTGGCAGAGGGAGGCTAGGTCTTCAGATTTTAAATCCATTATTCTTCCCACTTTATCATAGATGCTTCTTGATATATTAACTACATATAGTAACACTAAACGATTTTTAAACCAAGAAATGAACAAAGGATTCAGTTTGTAAACTCAATGAAAACTCTGCCTTCTATTTGTCCGCAGGTACGAGGTAACATACAAAGTTTAGCTTGGATATAGTCCCTGCCCTCGTAGACCTTAGAGGCAGGCTATTTAATACATGACACTCATGTATTATTTTGTATTATGTTTATTTGTGCATGTGACTATAGAAGAGAAGTGGAAATTAATGACAATCCAAGCTTTTCAAAAAGCTAGATATTCAATAAGCTCAGTTTTCCAATAGTAACTTTATTTTCTGTATTTCCACTGACTTCTCTGGGACTTTCATTGATCTGAGTTCCCAACTTTTCCAAAGTTACTAATATTAGCTTTATGGAATTCTGTGGTAATGATGGAGTCTGGGATGCGTTTGTCTGTAACCTCAGTTTGCAAAATCTCACTTGTGTTTGGGTACATATGTATGTAACATCAGTTTGTAATAAGCCTGTGTGATTAAGTTATAAAGTCATACTTTCCTCCAGCCATAAATGCATTAACTCTGCTTCTTCCCTGCCCCCAGCCTAAAAGTCTTTTCCCTGAGCCATCGGTCTGCCTAGATACAGTACCTATGAATCCTTCAAAAGCATTTTATAGACAAACCCTTAGAGAAATGCATAGCTTCTTTGTTCTGAGTGGCCAGTTGCACCTGAAAACCTTGAACAACATTATCAGAAGAGAAAAGTCCCTCCCATATTGGGAATCCCAAATTGGGAATCCCTCCTGAATCCCTAATCAGTCTAGCTGCCAGACTTGGCACCTCCTAAAACAATCAAACCTATCCTCCCAACAGCCATATTGGACCTATCTTATTCATCCTTGACTTAAGAGTAACCTAGTGATTTCACAAGGCAAAAACCATACCTCCTGTTAGCCCCCCCAGGAGGATGTCCCAGTGAATAATGGGTAATATGCCTGCACAGTTGATATAAAAAGTGCTTGTCCCTTTAAGCACTGACCACTCCTAAACTCCTCCCTAACTCCTCCCTAACTCCACCCTTGTCCACCTAGTTGGCATAATTAACCTTTGACAGTTTTATCACTATAAAAACTGTGGCTCTAACTCTTTCACATTGCAGGTTCCCTTAACCTTTTCCTGCCCGCTGCAAAGTGTACAACTTTATAACTCTACCTTAGATCCCTGCACTTTGCAGGTCCCCCTACTTCTCCTGCCTGCTTCTAAGTCAGCATAACAATAAACTTTGTAACTTTGCCAAAAGATAGCTTGGGTCTTGTGAAATTCTTTCCAGATAAGAACCCTCTAGGGATTCATATGATATCCCTCAAACACCAAGCTCTTCCCAGCCTCTTCAGTAACTCCCCTAAAAATTGGAGAAATATGAATCACATCATTGTTCTTGACCTAAGTTGCCTTATTGTGGTTGATATTTAGAATATAGAAAGAAGCAGACTGTGCATTTTGAATGCTAGAGTTAATTTATTCTTTTGCCCAAAGAATTTAAAATATATTAATACACTTGCTTGACATAATTTTTCTGTACTAGAGTACTAGTAGAAACTGAGTGTGTGCATGTGTGCATGTTTTATCTTCAGTGTTTGCTTTAGTGCTTATGAAAAAAATCCAGTTGGAAATAGTCCAGTGCACAGTGGTTGTGCTTTGTGTTGCCAATTAAGACCTGGATTTAACTTGGTATCTGTGAGGAAATGTTCCCATCAGTCAAAAGAAAAAAACAAAAGGAAAAAATCCAGGAGAAGATGCTACAGGTCATATTTCCTTAGTGGTCATGTTGACATAGTCTGTAGAATAGCATGTCCATTGGCTTTAAAGAGAGACAGAGAGATGGAAACAGAGACAGAGAGACAGAGAGAGACAGAGGGAGGGAGAGGCAAACAGAGAGAAGGAGAGACAGAGATAGACAGAGAGAGAATGAGAGAGACAGAGGTAGACAGAGAGGGAGAGGGAGACAAAGAGAGGGAGGGAGACAGACACAGAGACAGAGAGACAGAAATAGAGGAGGGAGGGAGACAAAAACAGAGAGAGAGAGAGAGACAGACAGACAGACAGAAACAGAAAGAGAGGGAGGGAGACAGAGAGAGAGACAGAGATGGGGGGGAAAGAGAGGGAGAAAGAGACAGAGAGGAGACTCAGTCATTCTCACAGCTTAGAAATAAAACATTACCATAGTGCAAAACTATAAGAGTAGGCGATTAAAAAGAAATTGATACAAAAGATCGCATTCTTTTAAAAAAGTCAGTCCATAAAGAATATGAATAGTATTTTAAATTTTCTTTTGAGACAACCCAACCAAAAGTTCATCTTGTGAGAATTATTTTACTTAATATTAAATTATTTAGATCATGTAATTATACACCAAGATGTTCCAATTGGCTTTTTTTGTTGTTGTTTCCAAATTACTTCACTTCTGAAAGTTTTTGTGTTGTTTTTTAAATTGCTTTGAAAATAGGTCTTAAATTTGGCTGGTGAATATTTTCAAGAGTAAGCTTATTTATTCAAGAAACATTTATTTAGCGCATAAAGGACACACTCCCTACCCTCATAGAACGATATACAAATTATTGTTGTTGTTCAGTCATGTCTGACTCTTCCTGACCCCATTTGGGGTTTTCTTGGCAAAGAGAGTGGAATGGTTCGCCGTTTCCTTCTCCAGTTCATTTTACAGATGAGGAAACTGAGCAAACAGGGTTAAGTAACTTGCCTGGGGTCACACAACTAATAAATATATGAGGCTGAAGTTTAACTCAGGGCTTCCTGGCACCAGGGCCAGCATGCCATCCACTATGCCACTTAATTGCACCAAATACACATAATTAAATTACATTACAAGTGTTAATAGTGTTTGTAGAGAGGTGCAAAGTTCTATGTGAAGTCACAGAGGTCATTGCAGAGAAGGCAGGAGTCGGGATAGAGATCAAAGAAGGCTTTATGTAGAAGGAGGGATTTAATTTGGGTTTTAAAGATGGGTCTGAATCAACCAGTTTGTTTTCTTTAATATGTGGGCAAGATGGATTGAATAACTGGATTCAAAACTGGTTGAATAACTGGATCCAACAAGCAGTTATTAATGTGTTTGTATCATACTGAAAGGTTTTCTGAACGGTGCCACCAGGGCTCTGCCTTGACCTGTCCTTATTCCTGTGTTGTTAAGCATTTTTTATCGATAATTGTAATCAAAACATTCATAGACACCATGCTTGCCTAATTTGAATTTGATCATTTGTAAATGACAAAGTTTGGAAAGATAGCTAACACATTAAATGATAGTGCTAGAATCTGTGTCCGTCTAGACGTTAGAAAAATGGGGTAAATCTAAAATGATGAAATATGGTAGAGAGAAAAGGATCAGAACGTGAACTCACATCTTTCTGGTGCCTAGAGTAACTTCTGTCTGCAAAGCCACATTTCTTGGAGAATAACGGTGTTTAAGAATGGATTGGTAATAAGAACAAGCTTGGAACCATGGAAGTTCTATGAGTTTCTCAAAGGTGATTCATCTCCTTCTCTTCCTGTTTACTTGTAGGCTTCCCTTGCTGTCTGCTTGTAGCTCTGGTCCCAGCTGCACAGGCTGAATCACTAAATGGGCTGCGTGTCAGATGGCCTGTTAATGGGAGTAAGGTGACATTCACTGCATGTATTCTCTGACCAATCATTTTTGAATATTCCTAGATCTCGCTGAGGAGGCCTTTGGAGGATTCTTGATGCAATGGCAGGAGTGATGCTTGATATAATCAAGCAATCAAGAGCCTTTTTACAAACCTGTATGCCAGGCACTGGCCTGATGTTGGGGACACAGAGACATAAATGAAACAATCCCTATCCTCATGGAGCTCCATAAATAGGAACATCATATAGCTTAAAGATTGACAAAGGGTTTTCCTCCAAGAATCCTATAATACAATGCATATATTATAACCCCCATTTTATACATGGGAATCCAAGACAAGGAGAAATTAAGTGAATTGTCCAATTAAATAAAATGTCCAAGGTAATGGTAAAGCCAGGACTTAGAATCTTCTGACCAAGTGTAGCATTCTTTCCACTCCATGGTCAACCACACAAGGAGAGAAGGTGGCAGGGATCGCTTAACAATGAAGGACATCAGCTTGTGTGAAAAATACCAGCAGTATTTAGTGAACTTCAAGCTCAACATGAGGCAGGATCAGAATGTGATATTTTTAAAATCTAATAAGATTTACTAGAGGCACAGTGTTGAGTAAAGGAGTTGTAATTCTTTTATCTTAGTCAGAGTGTATCTGGAATTTTATGATTTAAGTTCTGGATGACATATTTTAGGATCAGTGTGCTGAAGTAGGTTCACAGAAGGGCCGCCGTCATGGTGGCATTATTGAGAACCGTGCCATACAACGACCAATTGGGATGTTTAGTCTGGAAAAGAAAAATTGCAGATGTGACATGAAAATTGTCTGTAAGTATTTGCAGGATTGTCATGTAGAAGGAGAGATTAGATTTATTATGCTTTACCCCAGAACAGAATTAGGAACAGTGGGTGGCAATTAGAGACAGATTTTAAAACTCGTGTAAAGATAAACTTTCTTAAAATAAAACTGTCCAGAAGTGGAAAGGATGACTGCAGGTGTCATGGACTCTCTGTTTTTATATTTTTTCAAGCAGATCTTTTAGATAAATTGGAGGGAGTTTGTAAAAGGGATTCCTATTCTTAAAGGTGTTGCACTAGATGACTTCTTAGGGTTTTTCTAATCCTGTGATTCTAGAAGGGAGGGAATCAGGCACAAGGAATGTTACAATGTGTATGTGTCTGCATCTCTCTGTGTGTCAGAGTAATAAAGAGTTCTCATTTCTTCTTTGGACTGAAGAGGTCGGCAGTATAACCTTCTGACCTTTTTATCAGAATTTCTCATAATATTCTCTAGAGGATTTCTGCCGAGTCATTTGGGTTGAGAGACAGTGTGGTACAGTGGGAAGACTCAGAATGTGAAGTTAGAAAGCTGGGCTTCAGATCCTTCTTCTGACCCTCACTCTCTGGGACCTAGGACAAGGCATTTAATCTCTCTGGGACTCCGTTTCCTTATCTGGAAGCAAGGGGTGTTCTCTGAAGTCCTCCAGGTCTAAATCTATGATCTTAATGCCACAGGTATGTTTTTAGATACATGGTATGTAAGAAATGCCCTTGATATAAGCCTAAGATCAATTTTGGGTACTTTAGGACAATAATCTCATTGTTGGACACTAGTGCCAGTTACTATTGCTTTCATTAAAAATAAAATCAAGTTCCTCTTTCTTGCTGAAAACTTGGGAAATGGCCTGTTACCTCTTAGTTTAACGGTTTATCGAGTTTTAGCTTTGGTTTAATGTTTTCAATTTCCAGTTATGAAAGTTTGAAATATATTTTCTAAAAGTTTTGGGAATATAGATTTTGATTCAAAGCCATCAGAATGAAAGAATAGTCTTTCGTATAATATTCATTATGGCTTATAAGTAAAGATTATCCCCAATCTTATGGTAATTAGTTTCTTTTTTGTTGGTATTATAATTTGATTTTATGTACACATTTAAGGGGAGGAAGGGTGATGGAATAAGCCTTTCTATAACACCCCTATGTGCTAGGAATGGTTCTAAGGGATATTTACAAATATTATTTCATTTCTAAAAGCCTTGTAAGGCAGGTGCTATTATTATCCCCGTTTTGCAGTTGAGGAAATAGAGGCAAAGTAACTTGATCAGGGTCATACAGCTTGCTAGCAAGTGTCTGAGGCCCGGTTTGAAGTCTGCTCTGTCTTCCTGACTCCATATATAATGTATTGTAGTAAGTACACTAAGTCATTTTTTCAGGCTGTTAAAAATGTTGTGGGAGGGATGATTTCTCTATGTTTTTATAACAAAAACACTTTAGGTACTTTAAAATGCTAAAGGAAATTTATTCCATTAATCTGACATTTTTCACATACCTATGAATCTACTAAAAAAAATCATAATTTAATTTATCCCCTTGCTGTCCATCAGGAAAAATAGCTCTTCTGATATTCCCTGTCCTTTATTTGATTTGGCTTCCTGTGATGCTTCTTACTCCCTTTGTTTAAGATGTCCTCTCTTGAAATTTGATTTTCTCTTCTTAACTTTGCAAGTTAACAAATCTTATTTGATTTGCAGGAGACTTCAGTTGCAAAAAGCCATTATTGGACTCCTTCCAAAAGATTGGAGGGGAGGAGGGTGTCTCAAGCATTTTAATGCAGATGTTTGCATGATAAGACTCTCTATATATTGCTTTAATATGGTGGGTCATATTTAAGTCTGAACTCAGGCCAGTTTTTTTTTGTTTTCATGTTTGTGTTGTGTGTTATTGCAATTTTTTTACAACTCTCACTTTTAGTGTTACTCACTTTACTTCTGCTTTGTTTTCTGTGCCTCTTGAAAATAGATTAAACAGATCTGTGAGTCTTCTCAGTGCATGTAAACTGAATAAAACAACTCCAAGGTGAGGGCTTATTAGATGTATAGTAGTTTTACCTCCTAGCTTTTTAGATTTTCTTTGTCTTTTAATTCAGTAATTTGAAATAGTCTTTAGTGAACTACTTTATCCCATAACTGTCCTAAGTATTAACCTTTACCGCTTAAGAAATTTTAAAAACAACTATCAAAACAAAGACTTCTTTTCTATGTGTTACAAATATTACAAGTGATATTAATTTATTAGTAATATTAGTGTTCCCTATTAAATTTCTTAGATATTACATTTATTTTTCATGATTATAAAATTGCTAAATATCAGTTATATCTATAAGATATCATTTAAAATTTTAAATAGTGAATATTTGTTATAATTCTCAAATTTCCTATGAATTGAGAAATGTTTATTATCAACAAGAATACTGATGAAACTAACGCAAAAAGTCCCCTTTAATTCTTTTTTTCTTTTTTTGCTTTTTGGGGGGGACAGCGCAGGGCAATGGGGGTTAAGTGACTTGCCCAAGGTCACATAGCCATTAAGTATTAAGAGTTTGAGGCCATATTTGAATTCAGGTCCTCCTGACTCTAGGGCCGGCATGCTATTCACTGTGCCATCCAGCTGCCCCTCCTTTAATTCTTAATGTTCTACTGAGAGAAGGGACTTGTTCAATGTCATACTATGACTAAGATTCACCTTAGAGAGTCTTTTGTAGATTATATGTTTGTCTTAATTTTAGTTCATTCCTTTCATCTTTTCTGTAACAACAGCTCATTTCTGTAGTGCTTTAAGGTTAAATGACAAAGTGCTTTCTTCACAATGAAGCAGGTAATGTAAGTATCATTATCCTCACTTTACAGATGAAGAAACCCAGGCTCACACAGGTGAAGTGGCTTGCCAAGGGTCACAGAACTAGTAAGTATTAGATCCAGAATTGGAACTCAAGCCTTTCCGCTCTGAGACCAGCACTCTTTCCACTGCAGCGTTCTTCCCATCCTGCTCTTTATGATCAATCCCCTAGAACCAGAGATGGCCTTGCTCAGGAGCATGTGAGAAAGCCTGGACGAGTTCTCTGGGGGAGCTCAGCAGGTCTCAGATCTGGGTCTTGCTCAATATTTGCTTTAAGTGTTTATTGGCAAACCATCATATCTGAGTGGTCAGTGCTGTAGTAGGGGTTTGGGTTTTAACAAAGAAAAGATCCTGCCCTTGCTCTCGAAGAGCTGATGGTCTTCACAAGGACAGTGTAGTGGTGGGAGATGTGCTAGGCTGGCAGCGAAGATACCCAAGTCCTTTCCCTTCTCTGACGCATTAGCTGTGGACCACAGATGGACAAACCACTAGTTCTCTGAGCCTCAGTTTCTTCATGCCTAAAATAAGGATAATGATCTTTGGGATGTCTGCCTCATAAAGTTTGTGAGGGGGATGCCAAGTAAAGCTTCAGATGCCATTTATTCATGTTTAGAAGCTTATGCTTAGAAATTTCTATTCAAATATTAGATCAAGCCTGTTTTCTATAACAAGTAAACATATTCATTATCTATTTGATAAATATGTTTTGGGTACATGTGTGATGGTGGAAAGAACACTAGACCCTGGGACTCAGGAGACCCAGGTTCAGTTCCTAGCTCTGCTACTTACCAGCCATTTGGCCGTACTTAAAGACTTAGCCTGCCTCAGTCTTAGTTTTTTCATCCGCAAGTTAGTAGGTTAGTAGAACAGGGCCAGAGGATGTATAAGTACATAGGCTCAATGCTAAAGGAATTTAGAAATCGTATGATCTTGCTCATTCATTCTACATATGAATTAATTGGGATCCAAAGAAATTAAGTGCCCTAAGGTCACACAGTATAACCTGTGGCCTCAAGGCCGCATATGGCCTTCTAGGTCTTTGCAGCCTTTTGACTGAGTCCAAGTTTTACAGAACAAATCCTTTTATTAAGGAGATTGGTTCTGTAAAGTTTGGATTCAATCAAAGGATTCAATAGATAAACTTGACGATCTAAAGGGCCACATGTGACCTCAAGGCTACAGGTTCCCCGCCCCTAGTATAAACAAATGTCAAAGGTAGAACTTCAGTTTACACCGTTTGATTCCAAATTCATTACTTTTTCATTCTTTGTTCATTCATGCACTGTGCTGACAGCTCTGACATTTTGTGGTTCTTCTCTAGATAGTTCTCTGCTTACTATGAAAAATACAATTTTTTGCCCACAAGATGCTCAAATTAGGAGAATTACAACATCTACACAAAAAGCCATAAGGCAGTATTTAATAAATTGTAAGATCACTTTTCGCATTCTCTACCCATCTCTATGTATTGAAATTGTTCTCTCCCCTCAAGAATGAACTCAGGGTCCTTGCCTGCATAAAGCCTTCCCCTCCTGAACCCTCTTTAGGTTAAAGTGATCTTCCCTTACTCTGATTTTCTAGAATACTTTGCTTCCACTTCTTCTTTACTTGTATCACTTTCTAGCTTGTTTCATATCCACTGTGTTCATATCCAATCTTTTCATTATTTGGTACCTTAGATCTCTGAATACTTATTACCTATCATGGGGCATTGCATACAGTAAGTACTTAATAAATATTTTTTACATTTAATTTAGTGTGTTGAGATGGCCTGTCGGTCGTCATTACTCTCAAATATTGTGTGGTCATCTGTCAGTTCAATCTGTATTCTTTGTTATTTTTATACTAAATGACCCTAGGTAAGAAGGAAGCTGGTTCAGTTGTTGCTTTGAGAATTATGCTCAATTGAGCCCTTCCTACATCTCAGGCAGATTTCATTACTACTAAAATCTACTAGGCTAAGCTTGGGCCAATTGACCCTTCTGAAACCTGCTTGCTGCCTAGTGTAAATAAATGTATTGTAGCCCAGCTTTATCACTTGCTTACAAGTTACCTCCTTTCTTTGAATTATTACACAGGCAATTCCTTTTGCCTTGAGTGCCCTCCTTCCTCCTCTTCACAAAAATATCTCTCTGGCCCTCAAAATGCTCATTATACAAAATATCCCTTATTTGTGAAGCCTTCCTAACCTTCTTAGACTCAACCCCAGCAATTCCAGGAACCTCAGCTACTATTGGCACCATCCTTAGCAGAAATCTCAAAGCTCTAGATTGAGAATGCTGGAAGGTACCTTGGAGATTATTTAGTTCAACTGCTTTATTTTAAATATGGTAGGATCATAGATATAGAGTTTGAAAGGACTTCATTGAGATCATTGAGTTCAGCCTCATCATTTGATAATTGATGAAACTGAGACCCAGAGAAGTTATGGAGAAGTTATGTGACTTTCCCAAGGTCATGGCAGTAACTGAGGCTGTGTTCAGTTGTTTGTTATACCATGGAGGAAATGCAGCTTTCAGAGTTGAGTCATGTTTTTAGGGCTATAACTTAAACCTAAGTCTTCTGACTCCAAGTCCAATTGTACTTTCCACTATATCAACTTTACAGGTATATTTTATGCAAGTAATACATTACATATTCATATGCACCATTTACATGATTATGTTTTCACTTTAGTCATTCTGTTGGTGTTTATCTTACATGCCTTTAGTGTGTAAATGGCTTATTATCGTTAACATCAAATAATAATTTACATTTATGTAGAACACAAAGGTTTATAAAGCATTTCCCTCAAACCTTCGAGGTAGAGAGTCACAAAGGGATTATTTCAGGACAGTACTTTTCTCCTGAAGTTTCCTGTAACATTTCTTATACATTGTATCCACCCAATAAATGTTGATGAGGATTTCACTTATCCATTAGCTTTTTACTATAATAACAACATTACTGTCATCTTACAGAAGGTGTTGCATATCCGTGTTTTGCACAGGAATTCTGGAAAGAACTATGTAACCCCTGAAGTGAGAATTTTAGAATGGGATCCTAGAATTTGGAGCTGGAAGGTACCTTGGAGGTCATCCAGACCAGTGCAGGAAACAGGTGCCCAGAGATGTGAATCAGCTCTCCTCAAATTAAATAGGTAGAAAACTAAGAAGATATTGAGATATTTCAGCAACTTCTTTCCAGAGATTAATGAGAGAAACAAAATTAGAGCATTACATAAGGGTCACTGTAGAATCCAGACATGCCAGATGTTCACAGCAATTCAGTACGCATGTGCATGCTAATGCTTGGACTGTATCATTAGCTAATTGTAAGCGGCAGAGATGGGTCTTCTGAGTTCCAGATCAGTGTTCTCTCCCTACGTGTTTTAAATGTCCAGGTGGAAAACATTCTGTAAATCTAAAAGTTCTATATAAATGCCAATCATTATTATTTGATAGCATTTTATTAATGTTTTCTTGCTTTCAGAAACCAAACTAATGTAACCCATTTACTCTGTTGAAGATGCTCCTTTGTGTAGATGTATTGTAACTTGTCTTCCTCTTTTTAGCACCATCAGAAGAACCAGCTCTAGTGAACGAGTATCTCCAGGGATAAGCTGTGTAGATTCCAAAGGGAACCGTCACCGCACAGGATCCACCAGCAGCTCTTCCAGCGGGAAAAAGAACAGTGAGAGGTAGGGGACTTCTTGACTCCTGATTCCTATGATTAATCAGAGAAATAAGATTTGGGGACTACTCCAGAGTTCCTTTAGTGTCCAGATGCTGTGTGCTCTCCCATTGGCAAGGCTGACTGATGGACTTGGGACAGATTACTTAACTTCTCTGAATTTTGTTTTTTCTGTCTAAAGTGATTAGGCCGTGTGATGCTGACAAATCACTTACCCTCCCACATCCCGGGAAAATCTATAAGACTGTAAATTATGGAACAAATGTCAATCTAAACTGGTAGAAGGAGAATCCTTTTCAGTTTTCTGTGTAATGAGAGAGCCAATCCAAACAAAAATCAGTAAGTCAATGAGAATCTGTTAACCTACTGTGTGATAGGCACTGTGCTAAACTCTAAAAATGCAAATACAAAAATCAGACACCTCTGAAGGCTCTTGTATTCTTTTGAAAAATTACTGCATCATCAGTCTCAAGATCAAATATAGAGTCCCCTGGGGCTCAGAACCCTGCCTGGTGTGGCTCTCTTCTTCTTTTCCAGTTTTATTGTACCTTACTTACTTACCTTACTCTGATCTGTGACTCCAGCTTCCTTGCTATTCCTCAGTCTGCGATTCTCTCCCCTCCTGGTCTCCCTGACTTCAGATCCCAGCTAAAACCCCACTTTCTCCAGGAAATCTGTCTGATTTCCCTGAATGTTCGTCTCCCCTCTGTTGGTTAGTTCCAGGTTATCCTGTTTATACCTTGTTTCTACACACTTGGTTCCATCTTCTCTTCTTCATTAGACTGTGAGCTCCTTGAGAGCAGGGTTGGTCTTTTGCCTTTCTTTGTAGACCCAGTTTATAGCACAGTACTAGGCACGTAGTAAGTCTTCAATGAGTATTTATTGACTGACTACATATATAAGTTTACATAGAATGAATTTAACCTGATTACAAAGTAGTTTAGGGAGCTGGAGTTTTATTGGCTGAGGACATGAGGAAAGGATTCTTTTGTTTTAAATCGGTTTTCTTGATTTTTTTTTTTACATTACTATTGCTTTCCCCAATGAGTCATCCTTCTCTCTCCCTTCCAGAGAGTCATCCTTCATAATAAACCAAACAGGGAAAACATAGAAGAGGAAAAGACTGGAATTATCTCTGTAGAAATCGGGAAATTCAAAAGAAGGCTAGTTTTTTGGTGGGGGAGGGGGGAAGAAAGGTGCCAGGGCAGAAATGATAGATAGAGACGAGTCTCTAAGGGCCCTTTCAACTCTAAAACTTATGTATAATCCTGTATAATCTGTGACTTCATTTATGTCCGGGCAAAGACAACAAAGAAAGATCCAATCAAACAGATTTGGAAATAACTCACATTTGCAGCTTGTGCAAATATATTTTTGTTTAATGAAAGAAATATCTGGCTTTATTTGTAACACATATCACTGTGCATTTGTTCAAGTGTGTAGAATTTTGCCTTTTTGTTCTCAATCAGTGTTTCCAGATAGTGTGCAATAATTGTGAATCTGCCCTACTTTAATTTATTACTAATTTGGTGTAAATTTCTACAGATTACTTTAGGTTTAGTACTAGAAATTCGAACTTATGTGCATTTACTATGAAAAAGACAACTTTGACAATTAAAATAAATGAAAATTGTCCAATTATATAAAAACCAGTGCACGGTGAACTTGGTGAAATTCAATTAGATTTGATTTTCCACATTTTTCCACTGAAACTATTTTTTATAGATATGACAGATAATATTTTAGAGATATTTTTATGATAAACACATATAAGGTTTTTTTTTTCTAGTAGCAGTATCTTTTGAATAAAAGCCAGATTGGGGTATTTCTAATAGCTTATAAAAATATTAAATTTAGTTGATGCCATTTAATTGGCATAAATATAACTCTAGCACTTTTCTTATGTAGATGAGACTAGTTTCATTATGTACATCTGGTTTTATGCCCAATTGCTTTCTCATTTTAAATGATAGCCGTGTGTACCATTGATGAAAGGATTTTATACACATAGGCTAGACGTGGTTTTTTTCAAACATTCACATTGAGAGAAGGCTGAGTCATAAAGCTATGAGTCTAAACCACAAGCTGTCAGATTTCCAAGTTTGCTAATCTGTCCTGATATGTTCCTATACAAGAAGTTTATGAATGTGTTCACTTTTATTCCTAGATGATACTTACACGCCACTTTTGCAGAAATGGTTTTGAAATTTTGAAGCATTTTCTGGGTGTTACATCTATTTTATTTGTGTATTGTATCAACGCCTCATTAATAAACTCAACAATTGGAGTGGCGTACATGCACCTTGCTTTATTAGTGTGTTTCTTATCAAAGGATTATGATAACAAGATTGAAATACCATGTGAAACCTGTTAGATGTTGATGTCATTGAAATGGGCAAGAAAACATGAAATGACATGGGGTGTATTGTGTCATTGAAAGTCATTCTTTGAATTCAAAAGGAGACTTTGAAAGGTGGATTTGCAACATCTAGATCCCGGTGGTTTTTATAAACTTGGCTCTTTTTCTGCACATCTGATTCTTATTAAGGATTTCCACAGGAATCTCTGTATTGTGTAAACTTCAGTTCTGTTTCATCTTTGAAATCCCACAGCTTTTGTAAATGCAGCGAGTAAATATTTCCATTAAAGATCTTTATAAGAGGATTTAATTAGATTTTTGAAAAGCATGCTAAACTAGGAAATTTCAGTTTTAGGATGATGAGCTTGAGAAGAGTAAAAACAATTCGAGCAGCCTAAAGTTTGTTTTTGAAAAATAGCTTCTATTTCCCACTGGTTCTGGGAATGACTGAAGCCAGCCCATCATTTTTATTGTGGTTTGATCAGGCTACATGTATTCAAATACAGCAGAAAAGAGTCACCTTCTCTTCACATTATGGTCATGAATAGTGTAATTGCCATCTTGATTATCATCTTCATGCACTGAAGTCTCACTTAGGTTCCTCATCATGGCTTGGAGTGACATTGGCTTCTCAAAATCAGTGTGAATAGAGTACATGCTCTGGTCGATTCATTTCAGCTGGAAAGGTTTGGAATATTGCCTCAAAAATAGGATGTGTGTTTCATCATCCAAGGATCAGCCCAGCAAGCTCATCACTAGAAGATTGGCCACTAGGGGATGAATTTGTTTGGTCACAGCGACTTGGAAAGACCTTCTACTAAGGTGTGGGGGGGTTTGTAATTTTCTTTGGTAGATGGTTTACCCATCCTAATTAAAAGCCCAAACCTTATAATGATATATATGGAATTCTTTAAGATTTACAAAGCACTTTTCTCACAACCTCCCTGTGATATAATACACATGCCACATAGTAAATGCTTCATCAGTGCTTGGTTGCTTAATGAATAGAATCAGCATTATTATATCCATTTTATATATGAAGAAACTAATGCTTGGTGATTTAAAGTGCACTTTCCTAAGTGGCATAGCTACTAGATGTCAGAGTCAGCGCTTCTGATTCCAGTCCTTGCCATCATCTCTCACTACTGCTGCCCAACAGCACTTGTTACCTCTGAAGGATTGCCAGCAGTCACACTGGGCTGCCACTGGGAACCAAGATTTTCCAGACTCAGAGACCAGCTCTCTCTCCATGCTAGCCTTATAAAATAATTAGATTACAACATGATATAGTATGGAATCAAATGATAAGCAGTTGAGAAAAAGATACGCATTTCACTTTTTTAATTGACTGGGTTATTTTTTCATTTTTGTGTTTTCACTCAATTAATAAGCATTTATTAAATGCCTGCTAAATGCCATGCACTATACCAAGTGCTGGGTGTACAAAGAAAAAGTAAAATTGTCTCTGCCCTCAAAAAGACAACTTGCCAACTGAAGAAAAACCACATATTGTACACATTGAAGTTTTTACAAGAAATATATAAAGCAAATACAAGGTGACCTTAGAAAAGAAGTCATTAACAACCAAGAGGAACAAGAAAGGGTGCCTGCAGAAGTTAGCATTTGAACTGAATATTAAAAGAAGTCAGGGATTCCAATGGGAAGAAGTGAGGAGGGAGAGCATTCAGGGGCTACACAGGTGTAGTACAAAGACCAGAAATTGAACGTCACATGTGTAGAACAGCAAGTAGGACTTTGTGGACGGACCATAGAGAGTTTGACGGGGAGAAATGTGTAAATAGACTAGAAAGGTAGGAAGGGGCCAGTTTTTTGAAGAGTTTTAAACGTCAAAGAAAGGATTCTTTATTTGATCCTAGAAGCAATGGGAACCGCTGGAGAATTTATTGAGTGATCCTACTTGGTTCTTTAGGAAAATAACCTTAGCTATTGGGAGCAGCTACCTGAAAAATGTATTGGGGGACATTAGAGCTACCTAGTACAGTGGATAAAGCACCACTCCTGGGGTCTGGAAGATGGAAGGAAGGAAGGAAGGAAGGAAGGAAGGAAGGAAGGAAGGAAGGAAGGAAGGAAGGAGCGAGCTAGAAAAGGAAATGTCGAGTCACTCCAGTTGGACACAGCTGAAACAGCCAAATGAAAACAACAGAACTGGAGTGGAGAGGCACTTGAGACAGATTATTTCAGTAGTCCAAGTGAAAAGATGATTAATACCTAAAACTAGGATGATAGCTATGTGAGTAGAGAGAATGAAATAAGATCATGAGATCGATGTTGTCGACATAGAATCAAAAAGGTTTGGTTTCAAGCATTGTACCTGGAGTCAGGAAGAGCTGGTTTTTATATGTACTTATAAAAATATATACAAAATACATAGAAAAGAAATTCAAGGTAACTTTGCAGTGAAAGGCACTAGGAGCTGGGGAGAACTAGGGAAAACTTCCTACAGAAGGAAGTGCTTGAACTATATCTTGAAGGAAAGCAAGTATTCCAAGAGGCAGAAATGAGGAGGGAGAGCATCCTCATAGGCAACAGCCCCTGCAGAAGCATGGAGGCTGGGGATAGAGTAGTATTGTTTTGTTTTTAAATTTTGCCCCAGTTCTTGGATTTCTTTTTCTAGTGTCTTCCAGTAAAATATTAATAACCATGATAGATCATGTTTTATAGAGTAATTGCTTTTCTCACAGCCACCTCTGAAGTAGGTACGTACCAAGGTACAGAGCAGTGACATTATTTGTAAAGTCACACATATAAAATGTCAGTGCCAGAACTGGTGGCCAAGTTTTCTAAATCCAAATCCTGTCTCCACATACAGTAGAAGAGTGGGGGGAGGGCGTATGGGGAGCCAATGCTTTTGTATCCCTCTGTCCAACAAAAGTAGGCAGATTTATCTATCTAAAAGGCAGCCATTAAATGCTTTCTAAATTAAAAAAAAATTTACGTGATAGGGAAATGTGAAAGTTAATCTGTAAAGTTTGCTACTCACTTCTCCAGTTTTATTCTAATATATGGCTTCAGCCTCCTTTAAAATTAACATTAGTTACCTCTTAAATAGAACACAAGTCTATTTTCTTCCCCTTTGATTACATTATGTACTTTTAACAATGAACTAAAACTAAAATCAGTTTAAAACTAAACTATTTTGCATTTGAAGAAAATATCACATGAAAGAATAATGCAAAGAACTTCCTCAAATTCCAGAAAAATAGAGTTTTGAAAAAATGGAATTTTTTTCCAATGGAATTACCAAATGACAAGACATAACAAACACAAATTAATATTAAAGTTATATAATTAACTTAGAAGTAGCACCCAAAATATATAAAACTAAATAGTACCACCTAGCGGCCAGTAGTTTTGAATTTCCATATCATGCTTTGAAATGACCTCAGACTATCAGAATAAGAAAAGAACATAGAGGCTTATAAAAATGTGCATCCCCTTTGACCCAGCACTGCCACTTCTGGGGCTGTATCCCAAAAGATCATAAAAATTGGAAAACACACCCACATGTACAAAATATTTATAGCATTAGAATGAGAGGAGATAGGGAGAGACAGAATAAGGTTAATCATCTCATATAGAAGAGGGTAGGGATAATTACTACAATGTAGGAGAAGAACAGGAAGGCAAAAGGGAAAGGGTCAACCTTACTCTCATTGAATTTGGCTTAGGGAAGGAATGACATAAACTCTAAACTGGGCATCATGCCACACAGGAGAGTAGGGGTGATGGGGATGGGAGGCAGGATGACAGAGGGGAGGGCAGGGTTAGGGGAGGGTTGCTGGAAGCACACACTTCAGTAAAGTGACAGGGACATGGTAGAGAATAGAACAAGGGGGGGCAGGATAGGCAAGAGGGACACATAAACAGTCTCATAAAATGTCCATTGTGGAGATGTTCTGTGTAATTACACATGTACATCCTGTATTGAATTGCTTGTCTTTCCAGTGGGGGTGGGTGATGAGGGAGGAAGGGAAAGAATTGGTGCCTCAGTAGGTAGTGTCAGGCCTGGAGTTACAAAGACTCATCTTCCTGAGTTCAAATATGGCTTCAGACACTTGGGCAAATCACATCATCCTGTTTGCCTCAGCTCTGTTCCTGTAAGAATAGCTGGAGAAGGAAATGGCAAAGCATTCCAGTGTCTGTGCCAAGGAAACCCCAAGTAGGGTCATGAAGAGTCAGACATGATGGAAAATGACTAACCATAAAGTACCTATGGGGAGTGATGTGAATCAGTCTGTAAAAGTGGGCTGGAACTAAAGTAAGTGCTTTAAATGCAATAAAGGATTTTGTATTTTTATTCTAAAGGCAATAGGAAACCACTGAAGCTTAACTGAATATCAATGTTATTGCATTGTGGTTCATAAAAGATGCATCTAATATTTCTGCTTTTCTGGTCATTGGTAAAGGTGTCTTGCACAAGCTAACTGATCTAGCTAGCTCTAGGTTTACCTTTCTGTTCCCATCCAATAATCTCTGGAGTTCTATCATGTCTAACTTTCCTAAATTCTGCTCTGCCACTTGTTTTTCATGCACTGTTTGTTTGATTTATCTGCATCTGAGAGGGGAAAATTGACATGCCCCACTATCATATATGGTTTTAGCTTCTATCTCTCCATTTAACTCTTCTTTAAGTATTTAGATGATATGGTATATGAAGCATAAATGCTTGATAATGATATAAATTAAAAGATGTTTGTGGCACCTTTCAACAAAATGTTGTTTGTCTGTTCATCAAAAACTAAGTCTGTTTATCTGAGCTCATGATGTCCCTGCTTTTTTTTAGGCAGCTAAAGCATAATAGATTCAACCGAAGCAAAGTAGATTTTCCTTTCAACATCATTTTGTTTCAAATGTGTTGGGTTTTTTTGGAAACAACATGTTCTTGGATTCTGTTTCTAGTTCGCTGTTCTCTTCTGTTTTGTGGCTGAGCTGATGCTCTTCCGTTCAGTTACAACTGGTCATTGTGTGTTTCACCCCCATCCTTTTTTTTTAATACTTGTCCTTCTCTTTGATTCTCATTCCCTCTGCATCAAGAAGAAGAAGGAGATAAGGAAGGAAGGAAGGAAGGAAGGAAGGAAGGAGGGAGGGAGGGAGGGAGGCCAGACAAGCACCTTAGACAGAGCATCATCTGTTCTGTTCACCCAGAGCCCAAAAACAGCTCTTCTCTTTTCTTTTCCTTT
>CM053595.1:4227356-4251989 GCA_028646575.1 Pseudocheirus occidentalis | reverse complement strand
TTTTTTTTTTGAGGTTTTGCTCATGGATATTTTATGTTTCTTTTCTTCAGTTTGCATCTTGAGATTTCCTGCCACCACAGTAGCTCTTTGTAGTCGGGTTCTTTTTTTTCTATCTGTCTGTCTGTCTGCTCACTCTTCTAGTTTCCTTCCTGACTTTGGACTTTATTTTAGGACTGTGCTCTGCACACTTCTGGAGGAATCTCTGAACTAAAATTGTGAATGTTATACTATTCTAGGATCTTAGGGACAGCTCAAGCTGGCAATCTGCAAGCTGCCATTGCCCCCAAAGTAGTCTGCTAACAAGGCACCTGCACTCCTGGTCTTAACTCTGCATGTTTCTGACCTCGGTTTGGGTCTACATCACACTCCTCCTAGTAGTTTGTCCATGGTTGGAAGTTCCAAGTAGACTGTTGTTGGACTCAGTCACTATCTATTCAGCCAACTGGAAATCTCTGCTAATTCAGAGTGACAGAACTGCAAGCTACTCTTTGTTCTGGGATTCCTTCCTTGTTTATTCCCTCTTCAGGCTTCACACTGGGCTGGATAATGGAACTAAGACCCTGCTCAGCTCCTAGGGTCAGAACCACACAGCCCCTGTTTGCTTCTGAATTTGTTCCTAGATCAGTACATAGCTGAGGGCTCAATCCAGAAGTACCATTCCTATGCAGAGGTCCCCTTCTCTCAGTCCACCCTGGATCTGTGGTAGTAAACAATAGAAGTGACACTTGGAACCTTTTCCCAAATCTTGCACAAATCAGAGTATCCTTTTATGAGTCTGGGAACCCATCTTGCCTCATGTGCTGAAATGGTACCTCCCTGGCCAGATTCTGTCACCAGCATACACCAACCTTTCTGTTTCTTTCCCTGTGCTAACTCATCCTGGAAAAAAATGACTCACTGTAATTTTTTCCTGGATTTTTGATTAGGACTTAGTTTGGTGTATTTTCAAGATCTCTGTGGTTAAATTATGTTTGAGGAATTATTTGCAATTCTTGTCACTCTGCAATCTTAACTCCACCCATTTTTTTTTAACGTATTAGCACATTTACTTCGAAATTGGGAGGGTGGGTGGGTGTGTGTATGTGTGTATGCTATGACAGTAGCCGATTTTAAGAAATCATCATTTACCAGAATTTCTCTTTCCCTTTCAATTAACTAAATTCAATTAAACTTAACACTTATTAGATCTCTATTATGAGCAGAGTACTATTCTTAGTTCAAATTAATACATCATATTAAATTTAGCTATAGCATTGTCCTTACTTTCAGGGAGATGTGACACATGCATAGGCAATTTTGGGGAGGGTCCAGACCTGTGATTTTATTGGTTAGGGAACTTCTGGTTTAAAAAAAAGATCCATTGTTATAAAATAATTGATAACTTTAAAGAGTTGTCCAGGGCACTGTAAGGTTAAGTGATTTTTCTCAGGGTCACACAACCAGTATGAATCAGTGACAGGTCGTAAACTCAGGTCTTCTTACTCTGAGATGGGCCCTCTATTTAACAATGCCATACTCATGATTGAGTGTTTTATGTGAGGTTCAAATAGGCTAGTTAAAAGGTTCTTACTAACTAAATTCATAAAAGTAGTTTTTCTGGAGGAGATTCCATTTTAATAAAAATATCATCTTTAAATGATAAAATGACAAGTAGGAATTTAGTAGAAAGCAAAGATGTGGGCAGAGGAGATGTCATAAATCAAGGAAAGAAAATGGAATAAAAATTCTGTTGGGCGAGGAGTAAATAGTGGTATTTATGAAAAATGGTAAGTAGTCTAGTGTGTGTGAATAGTCCATAGATAACATGGAAAGAAATAACATGAGAGATGATTGGAAAGATACCATGATGAAGGACTTCGAATGCCTAAGCATTTTGCATTAGCATTTTGCATTTCACTTAGATAAAAGATCTATGTCTGTAATAAGATTTGTGTACAAAGGGATTAAGCCTGACAGTGTTGGGCTTAAGAGAAGTGAAGGTAACCAACCATGCCTGTTAAGAAACTCCTGCAGCAGATATGCAGGTTTTTGGAGGCCTCTTTAGTGTAGTGGCAGTAAGAATCAAGAGGAAACAAATCTAAGGATTACTGTATCAGAAAGAGGACTTAGTAATCACTGAGTACTAGTTACTTAGTAATTACTAAGAAAGACTTAGTAATTATTTAGACATGAGAGGTGAAAGAGGGAAAAGTCAAAGGGAACACCAGGGTTTCAAATGTGGAAGACTGAGTGAAGTGAAAATAAAGGAGGTTTAGAAAGAAAAGTAATGAATAGATTTTGAACAAAAATTATCCTGTAATAAGTCAGTCATTCAACATTTTTAAAGCATGCCATGTGCCAGGCACTATGCTAGTACTAGAGATACAAAAAGGCAGAAGATAGCCCCTGCCCTCAAGGAGCTTACAGTGGGGAAGACAACATGCAAACCAGCAAAGATAAGCTATATACAGGATAAAGAGGATAAGTTGTTAGCAGAGGGAAGGTGGGCACCGGAATTAAGAGGGGCTGGGGAAGGCTTCCAGTGAAAGACGGAATTTTAGTTGGGACCTAAAGGAAACCAGGGAGATCTATAGGCCAAGCTCGAGAGACATCCAGAGAAAATTCTCAGAACCAAACAATGGAGCGTTTTGAATGTGGAACAGCCAGGATGCCAGAGTCGTTGGATCTAGCAGTGCATGTAGAACAGTCATGTGAGAGGAGGCTTAGAAAGGTAAGAAAAGATGGGGTTATAAAGGGCTTTGAATGTCAAACAGTATTTTTTTTTATCTACAGCTGAAGGCAATAATAGGAAGGAATACAGAGTGAGCTGATTGGACCTGTGTTTTAGAAAAATCACTTTGATGTCTAAATAGATGATGGATCAGAATGGGGAGAGACTTGAGGCAGGCAGATCCACTGGCAGGCTGTTGGAATAGTCCAGGCACAAAATGATGAGAACCTGTACTAGAACGATGGCAGTCAGAGGAGAGAAGGGGGCATGTTCGAGAGACGTTACAGAGTGAAATCACAAGACCTTGGCAATAGATTGGATATGAGATGTAAGAGAAAATAAGGAGTTGAGGTTGCACAACAGAGTTCCTCTCTATAGTCCTAGGGAAGGGTAGTTGGGGAGGCAGCATTTACAGGGAAGTCATGAGTTCCATTTTGAACATGTTGAGTTTAAGATGGCTACCGGACATCCAGTTTGAGATGCCTGAGAGGCAACTGGGAATGTGAGATTGGGGTTCAGAAGACACGCTGGGACCAGTCAGGTAGATGTGAGAGTTGTCAGCATGGAGATGGTGATTAAACCCAATTGAACTCGAGTGTAAACAGAAATGTGGGTCTTAAGCTCAGAAGGCAACTGAGAGCTAGACATGTAAAGGGCTTCATCTGTATAAAAGTTATAGGCTGAAGCCATTGATAATTTTTTCCTTTTTTTTAAAAAAGTAGTGTTGATATAATTTGTTTTTACATTTATATATATATATGTATATATATGTTTTACATTATAATTAAGAAATTACTCCAGCTCTATGAGAAATGTCTTGTAACAAAGTCAAACAATTAAAGCCAACAACATGGTGACCTTATTTGAAAGCACATGCTACATTCCACATTTATAGCACCTCTAATTTCTGTTTAAAACGTTACTAAAAAAATGAACAAATCTGTTTTCTCTCCTCCCACTCCACTCTCCCAATTGACTAAAAAGAAAAAAAATTCTTGTAGCATACATAGTCAAGTAAAACTTTACTCTTTGTTTGTGTACAAAGTATCCCTCATTCTTTGTGTACAAAGTATATCTCATTCTGCACCATTAAACTGTTACCTCTGTCAGGAGACATATAGTCTGATTCATCCTTTAAAATCATGAATAGTCATTGTACTGATCATAGTCTTGTAGCTTCCAGAGTTGTCTTTGAAACGTTGTTATTGTATTATTTGTGTGTGTATCTAAAATTTGTATTTACTTGGGTATACAAGTTGTAACACCCATCACAGCAGCTCACCTGAGGGTTGCTGCTGTGAACAATTTTAAGGGTCTGATTGCATAGTATGACGAACTCTATTCAGAACCAGATATTGTTCAGTAAAGCAAAGCATAACATTCATAGCAACATCCTTAAGCAAAACATATCATTTAATATATATGTATAGATATTTATCTATATACATTTATCTTAACATTCAGTATGTCATTATGGCACATATCATATATCATTGCATTCAGTAGCATTCCACAAAATACTTGTTTACACAATCAGGAGTCCCAGGCTAGGGTCTTCCCTGGCGTAGCACATCCTTAAAGAGTAGCAGAAAATACCACACCATCCACCCCTTGGTCACAGTTAAGAACGTCACACTATACAACATATATCATTGCATTCCCAAAATCAGGAGGGTCCCAGGCTAGGGTCATCCTTAAGGGGTAGCAGAAAATATCATGCCATCTACCCCTAGGTCACTATAAGAACAATCTCCTTAGTCAATACCAAGTGTCCAAATAAAGTCCCCTTTCATCTTAACTCAAGGGACTTGCAAGTCCCATGGCTCTTCCTCTGTGGGCTGACTGCTTCCAACTCTTACCTGGATTCACACATAGGCAGCTCTCTGCTCTTGCTCCATGTTTCAACTCCATGTGACTGCTCCACTCCAAACTTTCCCTGCTCCTGCCCAACAGCAGGCTCCAGCGGCTCTTGCCCACAAGTTCTGCCTCTGTGAAAACAAAACAACAGGACAACAATGCTGACACACACCACTAGCATCATCCTCTTAATTTACCTCCAAAGCACGGAGGCTCTGTAATCACAGTTCAGTTCACTTTAACAACTCTCAAAATGGGTTCAAACTAAGCCTCCCTCGCATGAGCAAATCTCTGCCCCACAGCTCTATTTGCTTTCAAAGTTCAGAGGCTCCATAAGCAAGTCTTTGCCATGGGAGGGCTCCTCTCACCTCTGAGAAGTCACCTCCCAGCTTTTAGAGGTCTCTTCTCTTTATTTTCTTCCTCTCAGTGCTGACTCACTCTCTCAGAAATGGCTCCCTTAATGTCTGCTTTCTCAACACTGGCTCTCTTTATGTACAGTTCTACTCAGCATCTGATTGGCTAGAGCCCACATGTACAAATCTGATTGGTTAGAGCCCACTTGCATATGTGTGATTGACTCATTACAGAGGCACTTAATTCTGAGGTTGGTAAACTGAATAAATACACGCAGAAAAACAGCCAAAAAAATCCCACTCTGCTTGCTGTATATTATTTGTGTATACTTGTTATTGTATAACTTGCTCTCCTGGTTCTACTTATTTTATTCTTCATAAGTTTATTCAGATGTTTAAGTTGTTCATTTTAATAATATTGATATTATACTACAAATTATTTTTACTTTGCTTCAGTTCATGTCTTTCCATATCTCTTTAAAATCATCTGTTTTCTTATTTCTTACAGCACTGTATTTTTTATCACATTCACTTTATTCATTAGTAATAATGAGAGCAACATAAATTTATACAACGTTAAAGTGAAATGAATTATTGCAGCTGATGGTAGTAGATGCTTGTTATGCATGTGGAATGTATTACATCCCAGAGACTTCTTTCAATATTTATATTTATTTTCTGTTTTATTTCTGTAGCAAACCCAAGGAACCAATTTTCAGTGCAGGTAGGTCTGTTTTTATTTTATTTTATGTACCCTTGCTTCTTCAAATCTAGAGATATTACTAAGAACAAAAGGTTTCAGAGGTATAGAATTTGAGCATTTCGCCCTTTTGTCACTGAACTCACTGATAAGAAAGTCTATAACATTTGTATGGTGGAGATTATGTAAGACAAATATACGACGGTGGCTTAGCGCCCGATTATCAAGTAATTCAGATAATAATTGGTACTCTTTTTTTGGTCATTAACAGCGAGACCAAGATTTTAAAGGTTCTAGAGACTCTTAACCCTGTAATTGGTCCCTTTCCAAACTGGATTTAAGGTACTTTAATTTGGCAATATGGGGGAAGACTGAATTGCCACTGCCCATGCTATAACAGGATTTTCTATGTTGACAGATAAAGGGCTTCTGTTTCCTTTGTTACTAACTAGGCTTCTTTCATAAACATTTGCATTTCTTTAAAAGGGGAAGCTTCTGATGCATCAAATTATAACCCTGTCTAAAAGTAACTTTTTTTTGCCTTTTGATTTCCTATACTGCACACTAATAGTTAATATATACCTGTATACAACTATTTTTCTTCTTTTAACACATTTCATAATAAGGGAAATGCTACTTTAGTGTATTAACCTTATTTTAAATTGCATTGAAAATGCAAACACTCTTCTTAAGTATCCAAGTTGAAGAAACTAATTTAATTTTACTTTTTCTTAAAATAAATTTAAAATTAAAATACAAATTTTTTTGAAAAAATTTTGTCAGTATACATTTTATCATCCTCCACTGCCATTCTCCTCTAATGCTTCATCACAGTGTGGAGGTGACCCTGGTTTCTCATAGGCAATTCCAGGGGAATTCAAGCTCTGCCAAGGTTCTACCAAGCTTTTAAATCTTTGTGTACGGCCCAGCGGTGGACTGTGTGTCTATGGTCTGAGGTTCAGACTGACTAAAAGTTCAGAGAGGCTTACCATCAGACCACTGACCATCAAATGATTGGATTTTTTCCTTTGGCCGTAGTCGTTTATTAAATTGTCTCCCGAAGCATGGAGGGGCTGTGATCTGTAGTGGATAATTTGAGTACCCAAGTTGATGATACCATGAATCATTGAAATACATCACAGGCACCTCCAAGAGCTTGGTATTGAATGCACTTGTAACCATGGTCAATATTGAATCAGTTGACAGGGTAGCCTCTAACTGAAAACAGGAGAACAAGTGATAGGGATCAGGGCAGTCTTGTTATACTTGAACATCTCTTTATCAAGCACTTCTGTCTCTGTCTCTGAAATCACAAAGGGAAACGCCGTGTGACACACTGCAAAGGTAGGCTTCACCTCTGAAACCTCATAGCTCTCTGAGCAAGACAATTACCCGGGCTACAGAAACTTTCCTTTCATACAGGCAAACACAAAGTCTTCCTGTATGAATTTGGTTGTTGTTGCAATACAATCCACTTCAATTTACCTTGTTAAAAGCATTCATAAGTGTCTCCTTGGATATGTTCCAATCAGAGGCTATAATTCGGATCTTGGTTTATCTTGGCAGATACTAGGAACTTGTCTTTAAAAAAATCTTAAGAGAGCTATATGGCAATCCCTGGATGCCCCATTGTGTTTGAAATTATACCCTGCACTTCTGCTGAAATATCCCTACTAAAAAGCCTGTAGATTTGGTGATTGCTTGCTATTGTTCTCATGTACTTCTGAAAAAGCATTGCTTGTCCCTTGCTCCCCTTTTTTAGTAGAGGTAGATGCTCTGAGTTCTCCATTTATGACACCATCTATGAATAAATTCAATACTTTAAGCAGTAACAAAGGATTTTTTCCTTAATAAGCTTAAATTATTAGTTACTATATAAGATATTTGTACATCTCATAAATATTCTTTGCATACACAATTTTTTAATGTTGTGGGAATGACCTAGTTTTTTCTCTTTCCCCAAATTCCATTTTATTAGGGTATTTTAAAACTACATCAATATAGACTTCATTCATTGATTCATTTCATACAGCAAACATTTATCCTTAAGGAAGAATTCACTGGATCGGCCTTCATTCCTAATTCCGTTGGCCTTGAGTCTGCAATTATTTGTACTTCTGTCACTCTAAGATTTGGTGCTTCCAGATCCTGTCAGAATATTAGTTGTTGGTTTATTGAATCTAGCTTTTTTTTTGTTGTGGTTTTTTCCCAATTTGCCTAAGCCAAAATTTCAGCTGACCAAAGCAGTTCTTTTTCATAACCATCTTGATCATGTTTCACTTTTGGTCACTAATATCACTAATATCACTTGCCAGGTTTGTCTCTAATACTAAGTCTGAATGTCAACATGATTGATATAAGCATAATTACTGGCACAGTAACCATCAGTCTACCATATTTTCAGCATATGATGCCTCAGAATGTTTACATTCATGAATACAATTTAAGACTATCATTTCATGCTGAATTCAATGAGTAACTTGAGTGACAGATATTTGATCCCAAAGGGCAGTTTCAAAAGAACTTTTCTCTTTTTCTTACATATAATATATAATAATCACCTGTGAAATTAGTGTCAGTAAATAAGTATTCGTTGAGCGTCTCCTTTGTGAGCAGTGCTGTGTTCTGAGGAAGTCATAAGACTGTGTTTGTCCTCATCGGACCAGAACTTAGTTCAGTAGTTTGATTAATACATAATAATGACAAAAACAATACTGACAGTAATAGACTCATATGGTGCTTTGTGGTTTGTATAGGACATATATTATTCCCCTTAATTTCTAGGTGAGAAAACTGAAGATTAAAGAGTTTAAGAAAGGTAACTGAGGTCGTGTACCTGAGCCAATACTGGAGCCAGGATATGCATGCAAGTCTTTGGACTCCAAGTTCAGTGTTCTTAATAGACACCATATTGTCTTTCACTTATCAAAGAATGTAAGGCTGTTCAATTATAACTGTGGTAAGCTGAAAGAAATTTTAAGTGCTGGAGTTTATATTCAGAAAAAAGGAAAGCTAGTGAGCACTAGAGATTCATACCTAAGGACCCCTGAGGCTGCTTCTGAAATCTAAAATTCCATGATAAACAGGAAAAGCTTCCCAAGGAAATAGCACGTAAGTGTAGTTTTAAAGGATTTCGATAAGCAAGGAAATCCCAGGATGAGCAAGTGTGCAAAGGCAGGATGGAACGGAATCCATTTGCCAGATTATACAAAGACAAACTTCTTCACAATAAAGACTCTATTAGGAAATAGTGACCAAAAAGCCCCTTTGAATAATGACAGGCTAGGGAGCTTGTGGAAATAACCAGAGAAAACTTCTGGATGGATGCATGACCCAGTAAAATGAGGGTTAAGGAAGCTCTGCAGCCTGGCACCAGTATGGAGAATAAGGATGAGAAAGAGTGGGGTTGTCGGGAAGCTGCTGCAGTCATTCAGCCATGACATGATGAGAGCTTGAACTAACACATGACCGTGACCAGTAGAAAGGAAGGGATGAACGTGAGAAATAGGACAGTACTAGAATCAGATATACTGAGTGACCGACAGGAGATACATGAAGGAAGAGCATGGGAGAATATTCAACAACCAGATTAAACAGAGAGTGGAAAGCTTTTATCAAAGAGACTTGAAGCACATGTACAAGATAGATTCAGATTAGGCCGTACATTTATGTCAAGTTTAAACTGAAAAATCCTTCAAACTGACAAATGAATGCAAGTTGCTCAATATTATGCTTTATCTTAGTCTGTTTTTATAAGAATCTTGCCCTTCTATTTCCGCTATGATCGTGATTGCTCTCTATAATTCCTCCGATATATTGACGCAGATACAATTTAAATTGAATGAAAGCTCGATGACTTCTTTTATATAATGATAGAACCATAGAAATCAGAAGAAGCACAAAAATCTGAGGCCAAACAAGGAACAAACAGGAACAAACAAGACGAGTTGACCTGGGTCTTCTCAGTTCCCCAGATTTCTTAGCAGAGCTATATATATATATAGCACTTCTCAAGCTACCAAACTTTTTAAAGCAATTAAGTCACTGTTTTTGATTGTTATTCATTTTGTGTTATTATTCTCTGGTACAGCATTTCTATACAAAATCCATTTTCTTTTAGGACTGTTTATGCCTGTTATAAAAAAAGGAATTTCTTGAGTTTATTTGTCTTTAACATTTGTCTACCTAACAGATTTAACATCTTGTCTGTGGGTCTTCTGGCCCTATTTTAGCTTTCACTTGAGCACTTCTCTTTTCTTTTTGCATGTTTGCTAGCATGATATCTCTTCTGATGGTTGTGTTCTTATGTGCTGTTAAAGGTGTATCAGAATTTATCTTTGCATGGACATATAACAAATCAATTTAAGTATTAAAAAGCAGTTTGTGTACCAGCATACGAAAGATTGCATTGCAGTCAGTTTTAAAAGTTAACTGGACTTCTGGGACGAATTGTGATTTTTGCTTTGATGGCATTTTTCTCTGTACCGATGACAGAGAAAATTCAAGTACTACAGTGTCTCTTGAGAAATATCATTTGAATCTATGTATTTTTAACATTGATATGTTATGTTAGACAATTCTAAATTATATGCTTTATTTCTGTACTAGAATGTCAAAACAAAATAAACTTGAAGCAAATTCTTATTTCATAGTATGTCACTATTTTAACTTTTTCCTGTGGAATCATTCAGTGAACATCCAATACACTTAAAGTTTTCATCGTTGAGGTGTAGATGTGTGATAGAGGGTATGAAGTTTGTTTTTCAATTTTATTTGTGACCTGGATATTACACTAACATATCTGTACTTTTTATAGAGGAGGGATACGTAAAAATGTTTCTTCGTGGACGCCCTGTTACCATGTACATGCCCAAAGATCAAGTGGAATCATATAATTTGGAAGCAAAAGTAGAACTACCAACCAAGAGACTTAAACTGGAATGGGTGTATCCTTTATTTGCCTGTTAACCATGTTGGAAGTTATTAGTTAGTTGATGTTAATTTTAAGTTTTATTTAAATTTTAAAAAGGTTTATAAAATTAAAAGTTCAATTCCATTAACAAATTAAAAACAATTATATATTTTCATTACTTTGAATTCAAGCTAATAAAATGGGCACTTAACACAGTGCTTTGAAAATAACACTCCTCAGAGATCTATAATGGCTAGAACCCAGGATCTGGAATCAGAACTCATTTTGAGTCTTGGTTTTCTGCCATTTACCACTTTTGTGACCTCTGGAGTTCTTTTTCCTCATCTGTGAAACGCATTTAAAACTAGATCATCTCTGACATTCCTTTCAGCTTCACCGTTCTGTAGAAAACTACTGATTTATAGAAAAGCTGTTTTTTTTACTAAAATGAAATGTTGTGCTTTCTACTCTATAGTACATTGTAATGATTAAAGCTTTGTCTTTTATGTTCTACAAAAGTAACATTAAAATAACGTCTGTTAGATTCAAGATGATATATGGTGAATAAAGCACAGGATTCAGAATCACCAGATCATATTTCACGTACTAATTCTAACATTCAACGGCTGTGTGGCTGCAGGCAGTGTACTCAAACACACTTGAATCTTAGGTTCTTCATCTGTAAAATGGAGGAAATAGCATTTTCATTACTTTCCTCACCAGTTCATTTTGTGGAAGCTTTGAAAAGCTTATGGTACTATATAAACATATTAGGTTTGTGCTTGTATTTTTTATTATATTTTGGTTATATTCTTTGGAAGAATTTCTGTGTGTGTTAAACAGCCAGTCAGTATTGCTTGTTCAGTCTCACTTCAGTTGTGTCCAGCTCTGCAGGACCCCATTTGTAGTTTTCATGGCAAATATATTAGATGTTTGCCATTTCCCTCTCCAGTTAATTTTACAGGTGAGGAGCTGAGACAGACAGTGTTAAGTGATTTGCCCAGGGTCCCGCAGCT
This sequence comes from Pseudocheirus occidentalis, assembly GCA_028646575.1. NCBI lineage: Eukaryota > Metazoa > Chordata > Mammalia > Diprotodontia > Pseudocheiridae > Pseudocheirus > Pseudocheirus occidentalis. The sequence continues at coordinate 4,240,441 of CM053595.1, read as the reverse complement.
GGTAAGTGTCTAAAACCAGATTTGAACTCATGAAGATGAGTCTTCCTGATTCCAAGTCCAGTGGTCTATCCACTATACCATCCAACTTCTCTGTCAGTGTTAGTCACCTTAAGTTCAACTTTCCAATAAAGAAAATCAGTTAAGGTCTTAAAAACAGAGAAAATCTTAGTGAATATGACCACAAATTGGTATAATTTAAGCCTATAAGTAAAAGAAAGGCCCTTCTTTTTTAAAATAAGCATACCCTGGTAAGAAAGCTTAATCAGCCATTTATCTTCTTTGCTTCTTTTTTTTTTGGAGGGAGATAGGAAGGGCAATTGGGATTAAATGATTGCCCAGGGTCACACGGCTAGTAAGTGGTACATGTCTGAGGTCAGATTTGAACTCAGGTCCTCCTCACTCCAGGCCTGGTGCTCTATTCACTGTGCCACATGCCACCCCTCATTTTTGTCCTTGAAGAAGGAATTTTAAGTGATTTGGGAGATCCAGATGTTCACAAAAAGAATGTTTTTGTCCATGAATGAAAAACTCAGGAAGGATAGGAAGAACATGTTATACAGAACTCTAAGAAAATAGTAATGCCCCAAATGGTGAGTAGAAAAATGCTTCTTTGAAGTACTATTAAGTGTCCAAAGTTTATAGGAGTAAAACTCAGTCACAAATAAGGTGTAACTTGTATTAGTGAGGCCTAATTCAATTCAGGGTTAGCGTGCCAGGCATAAACTGATTTTACTAATAACAAAGGATTAAAAAGATAATTCGTAAGATTTAAAAAAGAAAGTCCTAAATAAAATGGAGAGTATTTAATATGGCTACTCCCTGCATCCCTAAACTCCTCATAGGAACAGACCTCCCTGAGTCAAGTGGGCATTTCTGGTTTGTTGTTAAGTCATCCAGTCATGGCTCTGTTGTCCATAGCACGCCAGGCCCTTCTATCCTCACTGTCTCTTGAAGTCTCTCCGAGTTCACATTTGTTATTTTCATGACACTACCTGCCCATTTCATCCTTTACTATCCCCTTTTCCTTTTGCCTTCGGTCTTTCCCCAACATTACGGTCTCTCACAGTGAAATCTACCTTTTCATTATGTGACCAAAATAGTTAAGCTTCAGCTCCAGTATTTGACCAGTGACTAGCTTGAATTAAGTTCTTTAAATATCGACTGATTTGATCTCCTTGCTGTCCAAGGGGCTCTCAAAAGTCATCTTCAGCACCACGGTTCAAATTGTCGCTTTTTTGAGGGCAGTGCCATCTTCCCACAGTGTATATAGGCCTTTTATAGGCTTCATGTAGCACCAAAACCAAACCAATAATGATTCCAAGAACAGCCTTCTTAAAGATAAAGGAATCCCACCTATGTAAAATAAATGCTACACTTACCACAATTTGCAGTGGGATATCACTGGGGAAAATGAAGATGCCCGAGATAAGACTTGTTGTTTTGGAGACTTGGGGAGGTGTCAATGATAATTCACATTTTTATAAAATTAGAGTTGAGTAGGACTTCAGAGGTCATTAAATCCAGCCTTCACCAATATGAAAACAACCTCCACAAAATTTCTAAGAGTTGAATGTTACACTCTCACTTAAAGACCTCTAGTGAAAGAATATTCAATACCTTACAAGGTAAGCTATTTCACTTTTTAAAAAAATTATTCTTAAACACCAAAGCAATGAACATTTCCATATAGAGAGCAAAACATGAAAAAATGTGTATAGAATTGTGATTTTCTGCTTGCTTTTTAAAGAAGTATATTATATGTTAAATATTACTTTTATAGTTATATTGCTTGTCTGTGCTTTATTTTAAACTTTTATGTTATCATCCGTGCATTTTAAAGGGTTTAAAATGTTTCAATAGCCTTTTATTTGGTGAGCATACTGCTAACCTTCGTTCCCTGTCAGTTCCTCTCATTTGAAAAATGGGGAAACCACCCTTGTAACAAATGAGCATTGACAAGAAAAATAAAATCCACAAATGACCATGTCCAGAAATGTCTGTCTCTTTTGGCACCGTGCATCCATTGCCCAATTAACCGGCTTCACTTCATCATAGGTCCTCTGGCAGTGTGGTTGGTCATTGCTTTAATTAGAGCACTCATGTCTTTTGTTTATCTTTACCATGTGGTTACTATCCTATAATTGGGTCTTCTAGCTCTGCTCACTTTACTCTGCATCGGTATCTACTTCACAGAATTTTCTAAACCTGTCTCATTCACAATCTGGTGCAGGACCGTATTAATTCCTTATGTTCATATGCCACCTTTTGTTCAGCCATTCCCTGGCCAATAGACACACCCTTAGCTTCCACTTCTTTTCTTCTTCATCTGCTTCTAAATCTTCCCGTCAGGGTCAGGAACTTTGAGTCCCCTGCCCCCTGGTACTGTCCTCTTAGCTTCTCTCTCCTTATCACCATTTCCCTATGGAGCTTGATGCAGTTTTAAATCCAATCCTGTCTCTGTTGTCAATCCCCCTTTGCTTGGCTCAGATAGCAGTGACGTTCATCTAATACCCACTTCCTCTTACTCCTTCACCCCCAGTTTGTATAATTTTCTTCTCATCTACCCCAGTTATGAGGAATAGCAATTACTGACCCCCATATTCTTCCTTTCTTCACTCCTGCATTCTTCTTTACCCGTCTTTATCTTTCCTCTCTTAATGCCTACAGAATAGAACCAAAGCACCTCTACTCTCTCTTTTTCTTACTTAACTATCTAAGTAACCTTGAAAACATTAAAGTTCTGAGGGGGAACATGTTTCTTCTCCCCATTAGAAGGCTGGCTCAGAGTAAGCTGTTCTGGGTTGTAAGACCATGCACACCTTTTACCATTTGTGATAGTGGATTCCAATCACACACTTCTTATTTAGAGTAGGAGCTGAAAGGGCTTATGTGCTCTTGGCTGGTCCTTGGTCCTTGAGCTGCTTCAGTTTGGATACTTGCGATACATTTTTTTATGTTGTTGTAAATGTTAGTCATGTTGTAAAGGATTATAACCAATGGGCTGAACAATGAAAAAGAAGGGATAAAACAGAACAGAACACAAATGAGAGCGAGCAAGTGGCTTGCTTCCGTCTCCATTCAGACAACCCTTTCCATCACGAGTCTCCTATAGTTTATCTTGTAACCTTGTATTGCTGAGAGGAGGCCAGTCTGTCAAAGTCAGTCAGCACAGATACAGCGTGTCTGTGATTGTATACAATGTTCTCCTGGTTCTGCTCCTCCTCACTCAGCTTCAGTTTATAGAAGTCTCTCCAAGTTATTATAAAATCCGTCTGTTCTTCATTTCTTATAGCATAACAGTATTCCATCATATTCATATACCACAGCTTGTTCAGCCATTCCCCAGTTGATGGGCATCCCCTTGACTTCCAATTACTTTGCCACCACAAATAGAACCGTTTTAAATATTTTTGTACACACGGAGCTATTCCCCACCTCTCTAATTTCTTTGGGATATAGCCCCAGATGTGGTATTTCAGGGTCAAAGAGTATGCACTTTTTTATAGCCCTTTGGGCATAGTTCCAGATTGCTCTCCAGAATGATTGGATTAGTTCACAACTCTACCAACAATGCATTAGTGTTCTAATTTTTCCACCTCCTCTCCAGCATTTATCATTTTCCTATTTTGTCAGTCTGACAGGTGAGATGTGATACTTCAGAGTTGTTTTGATTTGCATTTACTCTAATCAGTAGTGATTTAGAGCATTTTTCATATGCTTATAAATATCTTTAATTTCTTCCTCTGAAAACTCTCTATATCTTTGACCCTTTATCACCTGGGGAATGACTTGTATTCTTATAGATTTGACTCAATTCTTGGTATATTTTAGAAATGAGGCCTTTATCAGAAACACTGGTTGTAAAAATTCTTTCCCAACTTCCTACTTCCCCCCTAATCTTGATTACATTGACTTTTTTTATACAAAAACTTTTCAATTTCATGTAATCAAAATGATCCACTTTGCATTTCAGAATGCTCTTTAATTCTTGTTTGGTCATAACATCTTCCCTTCTCCATAAATCTGACAAGTAAACTATCCGTTGCTCTCCCAGACTGCTCTTCCAGATTGCTCTCCTAGATTGCGTAGTCTCAGCCTTTATACCAAGATCATGAGCTTGATGTTGGTATACTGTGTCAGATACTGATCTAGACTCAGTTTCTTCCATACTATTTTCCAGTTTTCCCAGCAGATTTTATCAAATGATGAGTTTTAATTGCCAAAGCTGGAGTCTTTGGGTTCATCAAACAGTAGATTCCTGTGGTCATTGACCTCTGTGTCTCGTGTGCTTAGTCTGCTCCACTGACCCACTCCTCTACTCCTTAGCCAGTACCAAGTAGTTTTGATGATGCTTGCAATCATTTTTTTTTGATGTGGAAATTTTGCATTTTAGCTTTGACATTTCTGGAAGGTTTCTTTTGAGGTCTCATCCAGAAGGTGTTTGGTGGATTCTTTTTATCTTTACTCAGGCTCCTCATTCTGGGAGACATGGGCAGGTTTAATTTATGATTTCTTGAAATACACTGTCCATACTTTTTTATTATGGTTTTTGGGAAGTCCAGTGATTTTGAAATTACTTTGCTGGTACCTTTTTACCAGGTCAGTTGATTTTGATATCAGTTTATATTTGCTTCCGTTTTTTTCATTCTTTTGTCTTTGTTCTGTTATTCTTTGCTGTCTCACAAATTTTAATTAGCCTGTTCTAGTTTCCAAGGAGTCTATTATTTTAATAAAGTTTACTACTTTTCCCTCCAAGCTATTTATTCTTTCCTCTGGAGCTTTTATTTAATTTTTTATTTATCATTTTATTTGTTCCAGGTATTTGTATTGTCATTGTGGAAAATTGGAAAATCTTTTTTTTTGTTTGTTTTAGTCTCTTCTTGCAATAAGAATAGTTCCAATGATTATGGAATTATTCTCTCCTAGGTTGGATTTGTAGATGTATCTGGATTTTTTTATACTGGGCAGTGACTTTACTTTTCTCACTTCTCCTGCCTTGGTTCCTGAAGTGGGGCTTTCAGCTACGGCAGGCTTTTGTCCCCTACCCCCCATCACCCCACTGCTTTTTCTCAGACTTGGTTACCTATCTGCCTATACTGACTTCTATTTTCTCAGGTTAGCCCTTCCTGGATTTCTGAGGGTCAGTGTACTGTGAATCTTCCTGGCCTCCTATGGTATCTTCTATGGCAGAAGGTAATCTCTTTTGAACCTCTTTACCTCAAGACCCAGGCTTCCCCATTCTGTATACAGCTGCACCCAAGCTGGTCTTTGAAACTTCAATTTTTCTCAGCAGAGCCCTTCATTTTAATGCTGCAAGACAAAAGGCCTTTCTAACTACTAAATTTCTGATCCATCTCTGGTCACACCGAGAGGCTTCCAGGTAATATGTAGAAAGACTTGTTTGCCTGAACTAACATTGTCACGTCTAGTAATCTAAAAATGTCTGGCTAACTTTTATGCAGTTATGGAGTGCAAGTAGTCATACACTAAAGCTTTTTATTAGATTTATTTATCACTATTTGATCTGGTGCATTTTGGTTTGTTTTTGTTCGATTTTTTTGTTTTTTGCTGTAGTAGTTATGTGGGAGCTCTACTGCCTTTCTCCATTCAGGCAACCCTCTTTTGTGGGCCCTATTCCACTTTTACACAGCTCTAATTATTTTTCTTATATTGAACTGAAATCTATTTCCCTGTTTCTTCCATTCACTGGCACTACTTGAGGGGCACAAAAAATAAGCCTAATTTATCTTCATATGACAGGCCTTAACTATGTAAAGGTAGTGGTCATGCCCCATCTTAAAAGTTTCTCTTCTACAAGCTAATTGTCCCTGGTTCCATCAACCTACTCTCATTTGCATTGGTTATGTCTTAGCATCCTTTGGACATGCTCCAGCTTCCTAAAATGTGGTATCCATAGTTTTTTAAAACCTCAAAAAGGAATTCTTAACTGGATTTTTTTGTAGAGACTTAGAAAAAGGAACCTTAAATTTTGTTTTTATTATTAAAGATAAGGTTATATCAATAGAAGAAATGAATTAGAATGTAATAAGCAATGGAATCAAAACAGAAAGTAACAAATACTTTGTTTTCAAAGAATACCTTCACCATTGCAAAAAAAATGTCATGCAGCTCTATCTTGTAAAATCCTGTTTCATGCCAATGCCAGGCTAAGCTGAGTGGGGAAAGGACATGGCTAAACCATCATCTCTCAAGAGCAGAGACCTTACATTTGCCTAACTAGTATTTTCTGATCCGAGAACTTTGTGCTTCTTCCTCAATGTTGCTTTCTTGACATTACTCGGCAACCCTCCATTGTTGAGTTTCTGATAGTGTTGTCCCCAAGCCCTACTGATGTTTCCTTTTGACAGTTGGCCAGATTTCCATTAGTTTTTAACAAATATATTTTACTAAGATGGAAGCAGTTGGTAATAGACATCCTTGCAAAGGTCTGGAGTGAACTTTCTCAAAAATCTTAAGGGGAAGAGTAGATTTAGAGTATAATGTTCCTAAGGTACATGTAAGAAGATTCTACATGGCTAAAGAGTAAAGTCCCAACTCTTTCTTACTGGAAGACCTTTCTTGAGTCTGTATATGTAGGTGTTCATACTCCTTGAGGTTGTTTTCTTCCCTAGGTGACTATCTTTCTCTTACTCTCTTGTCTCTGTCCTTGATGTGCTTTCTGGATGCATTATCTGCTACTGGTTCAGTTCCTCTGATAACATGGTCAGTAAATGGAGGGAATGGTAAAGAGTATATTGACTGCTTTGCAGCTAGAATAGTCTACTGCTGAAATTCCTCTAGTCCCTTTAAAGTCTCAAGAGGATTGGTTAACCAACCATGATCTTCTTCTCTTGATCTGATAAAAGAGGCTTATGCCTCACAAAAACATCACAGGCTATAAAAATTCTTCATTACAGATTGCAAAAACTGAATCATACCCCTACATTGATTATTTAAAGTAGAGGATATATAACCCTTCTTACATTCATCAAGGCTCTTTAATAGAAATGAGATCACAGCTTCATATTGTTATAGTGGTATTTGAGGCTATATACTTATAACCTTTTAAGAAAATTTTATGAACAAATTTTCTGTTAATTATATTGGGGAACCAATTTGGTGTGAATCTTAGATTAAAGAGCCACTCCAATTAGATGTAAATTAGTGCTGAACTCAATCCCACTAAGCATTGAAGCAGTATTTATTTATCATAGTGTAAGTTTGTATCTGTTAGTAATATGTAACTAGGAAGCTCCTTAGTGGGTGCTGATTAATTAAGTTTTAATAACTACTTCCCAGGGTCATGAGGCTTAAATAATTATTGTAATATAAGTACTTTGTAAACTTAAATAACTTTGCCAATGTAAAACACTTTTATTCATCTCAGTTACTAATAAATAGTTGTTGAATGAACTAGATGTCTTTTAATAGTAGAAAAGATAAAAAATCTTCACTACTGTCTCCCTTGGTTGCTTTTTGTTCTTGTTAAATAAAATATTCATTCTGTTCAGCTTATAGACATTTAAAAGTCCTCACTGTCTAAAGTCCAGTATACAAGTGACAAGTGAAAAAGACGAGTCTCTTAAGCTCCCTTTGGGTGCTTAGTAATAGTCATCAGCTATTGGATGTAAAGGAATGGTGAAGACATACAGCTGTTCCAAACCAAAGAGATGAGATTCAGAACTGGGGCAAGGTGAAGGGGAGAGAGGGAGGGAATAGTAGTAGTTCAGGATGATGGGAAGAGTACTACCCTTGGATTCAGATTCCTGACTTGCAGTTTGTGAAGGAAAATGGAACAAAATATGGTCAGATGGCCTGTCACCTCTAAAAGCTTGAAGATTCTGTAAAGAAAAGGAGTAGAAGATAATTTGGAACAAAGTAGAACTATGAAAGCAGGAAGGGTCTAGAGCTAAAAAAAAAAAAGAAGAAGAAAAGAAAAGCAGTAGGAAACAAAACAAACTTTGGAACAGAATCATTCCAAAATACAGACAGAATAAGTTTCAGAAAGTAATCATTATTAAGTTAAGATCTGGTAAAATAATGTGATAGAAAGGAAAACAAACTTAAAATATCCTGGTTGATGAAATTCCTCTTTCTACGGGTGAAAGAAACATTTGAGCAAAATTCAGACTATATATAAAAATACTCAACACCTGACACCTTTCTCCAGATGTATCTGCCGCTGTCCTGGTAAACTTGGGACCGTTTACCTCCAAGTGATTGTAAAAGCATTTGCTTCAGTGAGCTTGTTAAAAGTAAAGTGATTGTGCTAATCATTTGGTTTTCTTATGTAGTTATAAAATTCGTCTTTTAAAATAATATGTGCTTGCAGAAAATATTGCTTCCAGATTGTGGCAAAAGTGGGCTAAGGTGTAAAAACAGCGTTTGGTTTTTGGTTTTGTTTTTGTAGAAAAAAGTATTACCTGGTAGTTTCCTGTCTAGCAGTTTGTCTAATTTGTATCACATTCATTCTGTGTTGCTACCAATTAGAATTATTTGAGTTGTGTCACCTTGACATGCTGATAAGCTATGGGTACAGGGGGCGCGATTGTCGTAACAACCTGTACCTGCTTCCAACAGGCGAAACTGTGTATTTCATCGCATCAGTAGTGGTGTTATACAATGTGGAAGAACAGCTTCAGAGACACTATACTGGTCATAATGATGATGTGAAGTGGTGAGTGTTCAAATGCTTCTACTGTCAATCGATGCTTTAAGGCTTTACATTATTTCAGTGACAAAAGTATTAAAATGAAGGCTGTTAATATTGGGATTAATGTGACAGGCAGCGTTGTGTACTGGAAAAAACACTGGGCTTGGAGTCAAAAACAAATTAGAGTCGAGCCTCTGCTGTTTACCGGGAGGGTAAGTCACTTTACCACAATCAGCCTTCATTTCTTCATATGTAAAATAAGGAGCATGGAAGAGCATGCTACTACTTCCCTTCCTGCTTCATAGGGTTTTTGTAATAAAAGACCTTTCTGAACTCTGAGTTGTATTATTGTTGAGAAATAGCAAAGAGACAGGAAAGGAAAGGATCAAATGAAATATTATTTTTAAAAGGACTTTTTACAAGTCTCGAAGTAAAAGTTAAGTGTTGCTATTATTAACATTAAAAATTATTATAATGATTAAACTAATCATGGTAAAATCACTTTCCATAAAATTGGAAAATCTCTTCCACAAAAATTGAATCTTTCCTATTAGCTATCAATGCTCCCATGCCACTCCGCTTACCTTATGATCATATGTCAAGTAAACAGGTATTTCTTAATGCCTACTATGTGCCAAGTGCTATAGGAAGCCCTTGTGTCATATGCTACTGTTGTCAGCAAAAGGAGCTTCTGCTTGATAATTATTTAACAGCCTAAAAAAAAACAGCTGAAAGAACAGCCTAATTTCCCTTTTTTTGTAGTAAAGATAAAATATTTGCATTGTTTTGATATATGAATAAACAACTATGTCACTAAGACCTATATTTCCTTTAAACCCCTAAATTTTCCATCACAGTCTTCTGACATTTAAGCATTTGGCCATTCTGAGTATTAAGGAGACTGTGTTGACTTTTTAAATGATCCAATAACCTGATGCTCAGAGGATGATAGTATGCCAGAACTGGAAGGGAACTTTGACCTCTAGAACAAAGAAGATGAGACCCTAAAAATATAGGACCACAGAACGTAAGATCTAGAAGGGATCTTGGAATCATAGACAATACCCTGTAAAAGTAGAAAGGAGCTTTTGAGATCAGCTAAGCCAGCTCTTCCACTAACTAGTCATGTGACTTCAAGGAAGTACCTTTGCCTTCATGGGCCTTAGTTTTCCCTTATATAAAATGGTAATGGAAGAACTAAGACGAGAATTGAAGCCTTCTGAGTCATGATCTGATGTTCTCTCTACTACTCTTCCATTGAATGCTGACCAGGGGCCATTACAACCTTCATGTTTATTTATATTTACATGTCCTGGCTGTGACTTCCCAGTGGATCATGATATCCTGAGGAAATGAATTTTGTCTTTCTTTTTATTGATTATTCTCCAGTGTATCTAAGCTCCACATAATGATTATTGATAAATGTATTTGACTGACTGATCATATTACTGGGTCTCATATTTAAAATGGTGCCTTCTAATCATAATTTTAAAGAGTATCTGAATACTTCATGAATTATTTTGAGCCTTTTGAATTTAAAAATTAATAATATTTTTCAAATCAATGTTTTAAAAATCATTCTTGTGTGAGAGAAGCAAAAATTCTAGCATTGGTTAAAAAAATTAATTATGGATGGTGGCCAAGTAGATAGGAAAGTTATTTGAAAATAGTGAAATTGCAGAATGTTCATGGGCTCCTAGATTTAGAACTGGAAAGAACTTAAAAGTTATCTAGTTTAATACCCCTCATTTTTACAGATGAAAAAACGAGGCCCAGAGAAGTGATTTGCCCAAAGTCACATAGGTTCTAAGTGGCAAACCCAGAATTTGAACCCAGGTCTTATGACTCCAAATCAAGGATTCTTTCCACTGCCCAACCAGTCATTATTATTTCATAATGATGTGGTTAATCCAGTTTAACTAAATGGCACTATAATAACATTATGAAATCCCAGCGTAACCTCATTCAGCCAATTACTTATAATGACATGTAATAGTGAGGTATGAATAAGATAGTAAAACTTTGGGGTAACAATATCTTTCAGTGACATGTGCTTATAATTTATACTGTGTCTGAAAGCATTTAGAATTATTTCTAATTGAAATGGATTAAATATTATGTAGAGATGAATGATATTTAGAATGATATAACTAAAGCTTCTTTTTAAAGTGTACATCTTTAACAAATATTCCTTTTCTAGCCTAGCAGTTCATCCTGATAGGATCACCATAGCAACAGGCCAAGTTGCAGGTACATCTAAGGATGGAAAAGTGAGTTGATATATTTTTCATGTAATCAAAATAAATCAGTGTCAGGCAAGAATTATCTATTGGTACTATTGAAATAAACCTGTTTAGTTGTTATTTTATTCAATAACTAATTACTTAGTAGAACCCAACTTTCATTTCTAATAAAAAATTTCCAGACATTTCAGATTAAGATGATCTTTCCTACCAAGTCCTTATCTTATGCTTCATTGTGGCATAGAGATGATCCTGGGTTCCTAAAGTCTATGTGAGTGAAGAACAAGCTCTGATAGAGTCTAACATACTGACATACCTTTGTGCATGGTCCAGCATTGACCAGCCTGTCTACATTCAGAGAGGTTGATCACCAGTAGTTTGGCCACTTGGTGTCGAATTCTTTGTCCATGACCACCAGTGAAGCAAGGACAATATAAAATGGCCCTTAGTTTTATACATATTCCTTCTATTTTTATGATGATGACAATGTGGCAGGAAAGGGGACAGTGACCGCTAAGTCATTGAGTTTGACTGTCTATAAATATAAACAGGTATTACTACTCCCCTCATACTTTTTTAATTATAACAACCCTTAAATTCTCATTTCAATGAAGGTAATCAATCAGTAAACATTTATTAAATGCTTGCTATGTGCCAAGTATCACTTTGGGTGGGGGAGGAGTCAGAACATGAATGATAAGGGAATATTAAGGAAAAAAGGGCTGAAAATATCAAATATTTTAAAGGAAGAAAATTCCATTAAAAACCTAAAGCAGAAGCAGATAAATCAACAGAGAAAAATCTTAAAACTAGAAGGGTTAGTACCAAACCTCAAAGAAAGTATAAAGCTTTCTTTAAAAAAATATTACAAGGAAAAGAAAAGCAAACCATTGCCTAATGAAATAAAGAACCCTGTGGAATCCCAGGACAATATTTAATAGAAGAAATTCTAGAATGGTTCAAAAATGACATGAAATCTTTAAGAAAAGAAATTAAGAAGGAATAAACATCAGAATGTATGGCTTTCATAGCAGGCATAATAAACAGATTAGAAAAAACTTGAATCCACAGAAACTGGTTTCTCCAAAGAAGTGGAAAACAACACATCTGGATTACAAATATACTAAAGTGGAGAAGAGCAAAAGGCATTAATATTAAAAGAATACATGATTTCTATATAAACAAACAGCACTGATCTCAAAGATAGGCTGTGCAAAAACAACTTAAGGATTTTAAGTCTCCCAGAAACAACTTGGCAGATTGAAAAGTCTGAATACTGTAATTCCAAGAAATAATACAAGAAAATTGCCCAGAAATTCTGGATATGGGAAAGAAAACTCCATTCAAAAGAATTAATTAATCACTTACAGGAAGGAAAAAAACAGTAATAACCATATGTTTTCAATTCTAAGACACATAGTGGTTAAATTTAATCATTCTAGCTACAAACAACAATTTATGCAAGTAATCAGAAGACCTTCAAATATAAATGAAAGGAAATTTAACTAACCTAAGATTATTCTTCACTTCCTAGAAACCCAAGGAAGGAAGAGCATATTTTGAAAAGCAGAGGAGCTAAAGATGCAAATCAAAATACAAATCCCTAGAAAAAGACTGAGCCTAATCTTCAACATTAAAAGATGGACAGTCAAGAAAGGAGAAGCATTTGAGTAAGGTCCCCACAAAAAATAAATATGAGCTGAATATTCAAATTGTAAACACACCCAGGTGATAGAAACCCAAGAAAGGTAAAGAAATACGTTGCCAAGGAAAAGTATAAGCAAGAAATACCTATAGAGAGCTCCATACACTATTTTTAAAAAGAAAGAAAGCCTGATCTTTAAAAAAAGGAAAGATCATTAGATTTCTTAAAGTATACAAGAAGATAAAGATGCAAGTAGAATGTAATAAATAGAAGTAAAAGTAGAGAAGTAGAATTGAAGTACCATGTACTTAATCCCACAATCCCCTATGGGTGAATCAGTCAATCAGTGCCCCTACTATGTGCTAGACCCTTTGCTAATTTCCAGGAATATAAATGCAAAAAAAAAAAAAGCCAGTCCTTGTCCTCAAGGATTCTACAGTCTAATGGGAGAAGACATAGAAACACATAAAAGGAATCTGAAAAATATGAAGAGGAAGGCTGAGGGCATGATGGAGGTCCAGTCCAAGGAATGGGAAATGAAGAG
>CM053595.1:4213536-4227256 GCA_028646575.1 Pseudocheirus occidentalis | reverse complement strand
TTCATGATGAGGTTTTCTTGAGACATAGAGTGTAGTCCAAGGAGTTCAAACTTGTGGGAAATGAAATCAGTATATTTTGTGGGACAAAATGGCAGAGTGGGAATATGCATAAATGGGGAAAGAGGACATGGAGAAAAGAGCGTACTCTTATTAAGTCTATGAGAGAACAGCGAAGGGCTAACAACCCTGATATACTCATAGGAAAGGGTTACAGGAGAAAATGGGCAGTGGCAGAACGGATGGATTGAAGCCGAGGGAAATATAAGAAGGATGTCTCAACCAAATAGGGGAGGGGCTCCCAATAAAGAGCAAGTACCCTCATGGGGGAAGAATGCTATGACTGCAATGAGAAATGGAGACCTCATCATGAATTTAACATGTACGTTGTTGACACACAGGGATATCACCTTCTTTCAGAGTGTGTTGTACCTCCATGTATAACATTGCCATGGGAGAAAGGAAATTGGAACTCCTAAAATAATTGGAACACAGAAGGGTGAGAGATCATGAACCCAGAAATGAGACAGCATGGTCAGTAGGAAAGAGACTGATTATGGGAAGGGCACAATAGCACTGAGCTCTGTGGTTTGCTAGATGATTAGTCTCTACCATGAAGCACTGCCTCTATTCATGTTATTTCCTTCATGAACCAGTACTTCCAAGAGTGAGGCACAACATAAAAAAAGACAAGAAGGTAAGACCTAGAAAGGCAGTAACAAAAATTGGTTAAAAGAAGGAGCCCAATCATATACTTGTGACCTTTAACTACATAAGAAATATTTTTTTAAAAAAAGTTAAAGAAAATAAATATATAAATCATGAATCAGGAAATAAAAATCCAGAAAATATAGAAAAGGAAGAGAATTAATGAAGACAACAAAGCAGAGAAATTAGAAGTTAGAGGAGAGGATAGGAGAAGAGACTAACCACTTAGAGAAGGAAAAGAAGGCATAAAATAGATAACCAAATAAAAGAAAGAAAAATCAGTGTACCTGAAGTTGAATCCCAAAATGAAAGAAAAAATTGACAGATGAGGTGGAGAGGCAGAATATCTTATAGGAGCAAGATTGCATAAAGTAATTAAATGAAATGAATCATAGGGTGCTGCCTTAAAAGAACTAAGAGAACCAAAAAAAGTTTTCTTAAAAGAGAGCAGTACTAAAGAAACAAATGGAGGAAAACATAAATCTTACTCTCTCCCATAACTTAAAATATTAATGGATTAGACAATCAAGTAAAATAAAATAAAATGGGAGAGTGGATAAAAAAACAAAACCCCACAATTTGTTATGGACAAGAAACACATCTAAATAGCAAAGACATATGTAGGATGAAAATGAGAGGCTAGGACAAAATTTACTGTTCATCAAATGAATTTTAGGAAAGCACAAGTTTCTCTCAAAATATTAGAGGAAAATTAAAATTTACTATATCAGCAGGGATAAATAAAAAAAATATTCTTAAAGGAACAATAGACAATGAACCAATATCAATATAAAACTGGTATGTGCCAAATGACGTAACATACCCAAATTCATTAAGGAAAATTAACCCAATTGCAAATTTACAAACTCCAAGAAGATAAAGGTAATAGGAGACATTAATATTTCTTTCTCAGAGCTAAACCTAGACTTTCTTTCAGATTTAAAAAATGGATAAGATAGAATTGAACAAAGTATTGAAGAATATAAAGCTGAAAGATGCTAGTTATCTTCCAGATGGGAACACTAAAGAATACACATTTAGGTTGACACTTTATGGACACTTTTATAAAAAAAAATGGGGTGCAAAAAATTGCGCATAGAGGTGAAAAAATAAGAAATACTAAACATAGCTTTAACAGGCTACAATATAATAAGTGACCAATTTAGGAAGCATGAACAAAAGATACACACCTAACTAGAGACTGAATATTAAAATCCCAAATAGTGAGTAGGTTAAAGAACAGATCATAAAATCAACTATATGAAAGTTAATTATAATGATGAGACAACATAACATTTCTCATACTCAACTCAGTGGAATACATATATGTCCCTAAAATACATTGACAAAATAGAAAAATAGGATTAATGAGCTGGATACATACATACACACACACACACATATTAAGTGAGGAAGCTAACAAATAAACCTCAGGTAAGCATAGAAGAGGAAATCTTGAAAATTAGAAGAAAATTAGATAATTTGGACACCATAAAGACTCTCAAGAACTGATAAAACTAAAAACTGTTGTGTGTGTTTTTTTTTAATTTAACAAAGCTGAGGTGGCTAGGTGGCTCAGTGAATAGACAGCCAGCCCTGGAGTCAGGAGGACTTGAGTTCAAATTCAGCCTCAGACATACCCTGCCTTCTGCTTTCAAAAAAAAAAAAAGACCAAAAAAAATTTAGCAAAGCTGATAAACCTTTAGTCAATATTATTAAAAACAAAGTAAAAAATTAAACTAGTTTTCCAATGAATAAACAAACATTTGTTGATTGCATATATGCCAGGCACTGTGCTAATCACTAGGGTTACAAAGAAAAAGGTTATCCTTGCCTTCAAGAAGCTTACATTCAGGAAGTAGGCAGTATATATATAAATCGTAAAATGAAAAATAAAAGAAAAATAAATACAGAATAGATGATAATAGTAGCTGGGGGAGAGAATCAGAACTCACCACCCTACCCTGTGCTTATTACATCCCAAAACACAAATTACCTGAGAATGAATTCCCTATTTGACAAGAACTGCAAAGAAAACTGGAAAGCAATCACAGAAATTAAGCATCAGACTAACATCTTATCCCATTTTCCACAAAAATTTAAAACGCTTATGTGACCTAATTATTAAACATCATACTATTAAAAAAATTAGAAGAGAAGCATATCAGATTTTTTTAGATACATGAAGGGTATGAATCCTCATTCAAACAAGAGATATAAACAATTAACAAAGATAAAATGAATAATTTTGTTTAACTGAACAACTTAATACAATGACAGAAAGAATCTCTGTTGATTGAGCAGGGGGAAACCCAAAACTTAGCGTAATTCTCTCAGATAAGGACCTGGTATCTGAGAGATGAGGCAGCTAGGTGGCTCAGAATGGAGTACTGGACCTGGAGTCAAAAAGTCCTGAACTCTAATCCAAACTTAGACACTCAGATGCTGTGTGACCTGGGCAAGTCACTTAATCTCTATTTGCTTTAATCCGTTGGAGAAAGAAATGGGAAACCAGTTCATTGTCTTTGCCAAGAAAACTCCATACGGGGTCATAGAGAGTCAGAAATGACTGAAAAAGACTGTGAACAACAGCAGCAGCAATCCAAGATATACAGGCAGCTAACAAATATGCAGGCACAAAAGCTATTCCTTAATAGGTGAGTGGTCAAAAGGACATGAACAAATCATTTACAAAAGAAGAATAGAGAACTAGTAGTAATCATGTGAAAAAATACACCAAACTGCTAACAATAAGAAAAGTGCAACCCAACACAACCTTGGAGTTTTGCCTAACACTTAGCTCTTTTGGCAAAGATGCTAAAAGATTAGAATACATTTATTGTGAGTTCTGGACAGATAGGTACACAGTACATTGTTGGTGGAGTTGTTAATTGTTTTAGTCATTCTGTAAGGTCATAATTACTCAGAGAAAGTGAGTAAAAAGTCTATAACTTTTTATGCAAAAACATTTATAGCAACTCTTTTTTGTAGAAGTAAAGAATTAGAAATAAAGTACATCCCTATCAATTGGGGAATGGCTAAAAGAAAACCCACTATGGTACATAAATGTAATGGAACATTCATGTGCTATAAGAAATGGAGAACATGGTGAATGTAGGGAAGGATGACGTAAAGAACCAGGAAATAATAAACACATTAACTACAAAGGGATGCTCTCTAGGAGTTAGGAAGAATTCAATGGGAAATGTAGGTGATGTGAAAGCAAAAATAGATCAGTGAAGTTTATTTTGCAATAGAATCTTTAAAATGGAAAATTACTAAATAAACATCACCACCATAGGCTTATTATTTCATAAAGAATTTTACCCAGTTTAAATAAATTACTACAACAAGACTACGAAAAGCCTATAAACTGCAAATACTTGATCTTATGACCAAGCAGAGAGCTAAGGGCAACCTAGTTTAGAATATAAGCTTTTTTTGTAAAATCTTAGAGAATGATGGCAGAATATTGTAAATAATATTATCTCATAAAGGAAGGAGCACAGGAAAGAAAAGTTTTTAATGTGACAAGAAACTGAGCTAAACACAGTTATCCTGGGGGCATTTAAGGATGAAACTGGACAGAGCACAACAAGCATGAGAAGTGGAAAAGATCTGTGACTGTTTTCATAACAAACTCTTTTCTCTATCAATGACAGTGAAGCTGCCACATTTCAGTTAACATTATAGTTCCAGATGTGCTATATGAGGGAATGGAAATGAACTGAAGAACCCAGAGATGAGACGAACAGCTCTATTAGGTCAATTATACATAGAATAGGGGAGTTTGATGCTGGATGTGACACAGTTTGGGGGGTTTGAAGGATCTATTCTCAAGGTATATAAAGAAAAGGAAATATAAAGAGCTTGGTGGGGGGAATCTTAGACATTCTTGCTAACAAAGAGGCAACAAGAGCAGTAATAATAAGTATCAGTCCGTGTACTCTTCCTTCTCTACAAAATTTTTGTGAAGATAATCTCTGCTTATGTCAGAGGCATCTTTGACAGATTGCTGAGAAAGGGTCATTCAGGCTTTGGGGAGTGATGATCTACAGTAGATCGGAGTGTATGTCACTTAGTTTATTGAAAGAGTAGAAAATACAAAACATGACAGCTCTTCACATACTAGAGGACAGCTGCCGTGCCTTCCCCCTAAGTCGTCTCTTCTATAGGCTAAACAGCTCTTCATTCCTTTGTCGTACCCTCATACGGCCTGATCTCCAGGCCCTTCACCATCCTGGCTGTCCTCACCCAGGCCCTCCCTGTCTTTCCTGAAACACAGCACTTAAGATGTAATCTGATCAGATCTGAATGTGACGGTATTGTCAGATCGGTAATTCAGGACACTGGCATTCTCTCAATGCAGCCCAATTTGTATCAGCCTTTGGGGATATCACGTCACACCGATGACTCAGATGGACCTCACTGTCTACCAGAACTGCTAGATCTTTTTCATACGAGCTGATATCTAAACCCTGCCTACCCATGTTTTACGTACCAAGGGCATTTTTAGGGCACAAGTATAAGACTTTTATCATCTTTAATTTTATCTTACGAATTTCATCCCAGTGCTGCAGCCTAAGATCTTTTAAGATCCCAATCCATGATCATCCAGTATGGCAACTGTTCCCCTTGGCTTTGGCTCATCTCCTCTGCCAACCTTTCCAGACTTGAAATCATCCGGGATAGATGGGTGTTCTCTGTCATCTTCTTATTGTCACTAGCGCTTCCCTTGTCTTGGTCATTCTTTTTCCTGTTCCAAAAAGGTTTTAGTTTTTCTGCTAGGCTTTTATATTTGGAGATTGTTTTGTGGTTTTAAAATATATATTTATTGGGGCAGCTAGGTGGTACAGTGAGTAGAGCACCAGCCCTGGAGTCAGAAGGACCCAAGTTCAAATCCTGTCTCAGGCACTTGACGCTAGCTGTGTGACCCTCAGCAAGTCACTTAATCCAAATTGCCTCACCAATATTACATGTGTGTGTATGTGTGTATATATTACATATATGTGTTATGTGTGTATATATATATATGTGTAATTTATTTTTAACAATTTAAAAAATTTTTAGTTCCAAATTCTTTCCCTCTCTCTCATCCTCCTACACTCACTGAGAGGGCAAGCCATATGCTATCAATTATACGTGCAAAATCATGCAAAACATTTTTTGTATTAGCCATACTGCACCCAAAAATGCAAGAAAAATAAAGTTTGAAAACAGTTTGTACTATTTTTCCTCTTGAATCCTTTGGAATTATCTTGGATCATTGTAGTGATCAGAGTGACCAAGTCTGAGTCCGAGTCAGTTTTCTTTTGCCTATTTGATCATTATTACAATATTGCCCTTACTACGTACAATGATCCTCTGGTTCTTCACTTTGTTGTTATTGTAAAGTTGTTTCCAGTCATGTCCGACTGTTTGTGACCCCATTTGGGGTTTTTTGGGCAAAGATACTAGACTGGTTTTCCATTTACTTCTCCAGCTCATTTTACAGATGAGGAAACAGAGGCAAACAGGGCTAAGTGCTTTGCCCAGGGTCACACGGTTGTTAAGTGTCTGAGGCCAGATTTGAACTCAGAAGGATAAGTCTTCCAGACTCCAGGCCCAGCTCTGCCCACTGTGCTTCCTGGCTGCCCCGCTTCACTTTGTATCAGTTCATACAGATCTTTCCAGGTTTGTCTGAAACCACCCTCCTCTTCATTTCTTATAGCTCAATAGTATTCCATCACAATCGCAAGCACCAACTTGTTCAGCCATTCCCCTTAATTTCTAATCCTTTGCTATTACAAAAAGAGTTGTTATAAATATCTGTGTGTATGATGTGTATGTATATACATACGTATATACATACAATGTGTATATACACATATATACATACATACATACATCTATACACACACACATATACATATGTAGGTCCTTTTACTTTTCTTTTTATCTCTCTGTGGTACAGACCTGGTAGTATTGCTGCGTCAAAGTGTATACACAATTTTATAACCCTTTAGGCATAGTTACAAATTATTCTCTAGAATGGTTGGACCAGTTTACAACTCTACTAGCAGCTCATTGATGTATGTATCTATTTTCCCTAATTCCTTCCATAATTTCTCATTCCTGATAGGTGTAAGGTGGTACCTCAGAGTTGTTTTAATTTGCATTTATCCAATCAGTAGTGATTTAGAGCATTTTTTCATAAAACTATAGATAGCTTTGATGTCTTCTGAAAAGTGCCAGTTTTGTATACCTTGACAATTTATTCATTAAGGAATGGCTCTTATTTTTATAAATTTGACTCAGTTCCATATATGTTTGAGAAAAGAGGCCTTTATCAGAGAAACTTGCTGTAAAATTTTTTGATATTACTTCGTTGTCTATGGTACCTTTTATAAAAATGGTTTCCTTGATGATCTCTTTCAGTTAGGTCTATTTTTGCTTTTCCTTTGACAGAGATCATGATTTCTGGCCCTGCCATTTTTACTTCAGCTGAAGCAAAATAAATTCTTCTCCATCTCCTTATTTTAATTCCATGTGTGTGTCTGTTGGATTCTGGTTTCTAATCTGTTCAGCTGTCTTCATTTTATGTGTGAAGCTCATCCCATTCACAGTCATGATTACTAACTATATTTCTCCACCTTTTCATCTTTTTATCCTTCCCCCCCCTTTGTCTTTTCCCTCCTCAACAGTCTGTTTTGCTTCTCACCGCTGCCTCTCTTAATTTGCCCTCACTTTTATTGCTCTCCTGCCCTTTCTCTTATCAACTTCCCCTCCCATTAACCTATTGGGTACAGTAAATTTCTGTTCACAACTAAATGTGTGTGTGGTAGGGAAGGGGAAGGGATGTGGAGGCAGGTTCTTCCTTTTTCAACTAATTCCAGTGAGGCTGAGGTTCAAGCCTTACCTGCCACCACCACCTGTTTCCCCTCCACTGTCAAAGCTCTTCCTTGTGTGACTTTTTATGTAAGATTATGTTCCCCATTATACCTCCCCCTTCCCCTTCTCCCAGTGCATCTCTTTTTCTCACCCCTTCACTTTTTTTTAGATCATCCCAACATATTTGCTACATCTGCCCTTTCTCTATGTAGACTGCTTCTAACTGCCTTAATAATGATAAAGTTCTTAGGGATTACTTATATTGTCTTCCCATATAGGAATGCTTCTCTTGAGGGCTTGTGTTTGACTGTCAGATTTTCTATTCAGCTCTGATCTTTTCATCAAGAGTGCTTGGAAATTCTCTATTTCATTAAATATCCATTTTTCCCCTTGAAGGATTATACTCAGTTTTGCTGGGTAGGTTTTTTTGGTTATAATCCTAACTCCTTTGCTGTCTAAAATATCATACTCTAAACCATCTGCTCCTGTAACATGAAAGATTCTAAATCTTGTGCAATCCAGACTGTGACTCCACAATATTTGAATGTTTTCTTTCTGGCTACTTGCAATATTTTCTTCTTGATTGGGAGCACTAGAATTTGGCTATAATATTCCTGAGAGTTTTTATTTTGGAATCTCAGGAAGTGATTGGTGGGTTCTTTCAATTTCTGTTTTACCCTCTAGATCTAAAATATTGAGTCAGTTTTCCTTGATAATTTCCTGAAATATGATATGTAGGCCCTTCTTTTTTTTTATCATGATGAGGGATAATCAGTGGAGAGCCCACATGCTACATTAGCATCCATATAGTAGCAAGACATCCACTGTAAGGACCCCTGGATGTTGGGGGCCTCACAGAGACTTACAGGACAGTGTAGACAGGGTAGCATAAGATGAGATAGTATTAAGGGGTTATAATTTACTTAGTTAGAGGCAATGTTCAGATCAGTGATAACATAGATTCATTAAGGTATCAAAATTATTGTGATTTTTCTCTTTCCTCCAATGTAGCTTAAAATATCTCTATTAAAACCAGTAGACTTTAATTTAAAAACTCATCTGAACAGAATTGAAGCTGGTTTGAGTGGTATTTGTTTTAGCTGGCTGCTGTATTTGCAATATTAATTTCAGATAAAATTCTTAATATAAGATTTCTATTTTTGTGACTTACATATTACTTTGAGTCATATTAAACTCAATTTTGAAAGCTCTATAAAACAGCATTTTCTTCCAGTAAAAAATTGAAAAAATAATGTAATAAAATGAAAAACAACAAAAAAATGCTTCTATTGTTCCTTACTGGCTTGCATTTCATATACTCTCTACAATGCAAATCAAATTCCTATGATGTCATAAGATCATGGAATCATAGTTATACCTGGAAGATATAACTTAAAGATCTCTAATTTAATTTATGAGTCCACCTTCTACCAAGAAAAATAAACCCCTCCATGTCTTAGTAAATGGCTTCATGAATTTCTGTGGCCAGACTTTTGAAGGTGAGACCCTTCATTTTAATCGGTTGATCCTGAAGTGATCGATACAGACTGTCATCCAAACCATAGTCAGAGATCTTCCAGTTTTCTAGGCCCTATAGAACTTGTTTTCCCTGGCATAATTTTCCTAAACCCAGATTTACCTCTGTATCACAAGAATGCTAATATAGATAACTTGGAAAATAGCTGATTGGCTTAGTTCTAATCATAAATAGAACTTTGAATTTAATAATAATGATTTGCTTTGGGGATTTATAAGCGCTCACGAATATTATGCTTTTCAAAAACATGATTGGGGATGTTGGTGATGAATTTCACCATATGACTAATGATATGATGCTTAAGAGAATATAATACATGTAAGATTTAATTTTCCTTGTCATTATTGATTTTAAGATTTTATAACATATATGTGAAAATCAGTTTATATCCCTAAATTCTAAAAGTCAACAAAAATAGGCAGAGAAAATTTAAAAATTAGAATTCACGTAACATTAACTAACATCATAGGATCATCACATTTTAGAGTTAGAATTCATAAATTATACCACATAGTGTTTTACTTGATAGTAAGTAAATGGGCCATATTTGGTAATAGCCTCAAAAAAATAACAAGGATTTGATTTGTCTTGTGTTCAAAGGGCAGATTTATAATATTTTAATTAATCAACAGGCCACTTTATCATGGTTGACATTACTGCTCAAATGGTCTTTTAAATGCCTTCAACTTCAAGAAAAAAACCATAAACAAATCTGTCACAAATTGGCATGTTCACATTTTTGTTTTAACAGCATCTTCCCCCACACGTGCGCATCTGGGATTCTGTCACACTGAATACACTCCATGTCATCGGAATGGGGTTTTTTGACCGGGCCGTCACCTGTATTGCTTTCTCTAAATCTGTAAGTGTATTGGTGCTTGAAATCAATCAGGTGTTTAGCAATATGGCATATACTTAAATCTGTGTGTTCTTAAATATGTTTGTATGTATTCTGTGCTCTAGTGTTATTCAATACTAATCTGTTCCATACTATAGTGTAGTTCCATAATATTCTGTTCTGTTCTGTATACTATAGTATGTGTATATATAGTATGTATACTATAGTATATAGTATTTTATACTTTGCAGGTATGTGTGTATTCTGTACTATAGATCTTAGGATGGGCCCTAGTTAAATATTCATGTGTAAATGTAAATATAGGCTTCATACTTTTTAAGGAGAGCTGCTAATGTGTATTGGAAACCATCTTCCTTTAGGCACTGGCAATTCTTTAGCCATTTAAAACTGAAAAGGTGCCTCTCTCCTTTCACCTCCTTTACCTTTATCATCCTAATTTTTTTCCCTACTAGCACCCTTCTAGCTAAGAAAGCAAGTTCCAAAGACACTGGATAATGTGAATGCCATATTGGGCCAAATGTAGGCCACATTCCTTCTCCAAGACTGGCTTGTTACAAAAGTCAAAGTGTGGCCTTTATGAGTCTTATTGTTCCATACATTTTCCATGGCAAAGCAACTTCATTTTACAGGTATGACCCATGTTCTCAAAATTAGTCAGGATTTTAAGATTAGGAAACTTTTATTAAAAGGAAAACATTTACCCTTTTTCATGTTCATTTGAACTTTTCCTATGATGACCTTTATTTTTCAGAATGGAGGAAGCCATCTTTGTGCAGTCGACGACTCCAATGACCATGTGCTTTCTGTGTGGGATTGGCAGAAAGAAGAAAAAGTGGCGGACGTCAAGGTCTTTATCCCGAATCCTCCATTCGTGTGTGTGTGCGTGTGTGTGTGTGTGTGTGCATGCATGCATGTGTGTGTGCACACGCACTAAGACATGACTCCTCATGCATGGGGCCGACTTCATCAGATTGCTTGTCCTTTAGAATTCAGCCCCTTCTTAACATTTCTGTTTATGATAATAAGCTGTTTATTCTCCCAGACATCCAGATGAGACGTCTCGGAGTCATTTTTGCCACCTTTTTCTCTCTCCAAAGTCAGTCACTAAGTCTTGTAAATGTTTCCTTCACAATATCCCTCAGAATCTCCCCTTCTTTCCATCCCTTTATAACTCCCTGGGAAGATCATTGACAGGATAAAATCCGCAAAAGGGGCTTCAGCGTCTGGAAGTGCCCACTGGTCTGTCCTTCACTGGACTGCAGCTTGCAGGACGTGTACCTGGCCCGTGTGCCTGGTTGAAGTTATCACTGTCCTCCCTACTGATCTGGATCCTACTTTTCCATCAGTATACATCTCCATAGAGTTGTTTCTAATGAAACCTATTCCATAATGATTTTTTAAATTTTCATTTATTTCTTTTTTGACTAACCTAAAATTTATAAATTATACCATCCAGTCTTTTATTTGATTATGTGTTTGTTATATTGTTGTCTGGGTACTTAATATATGTATATTTTATTTTTTCAACTTAATTGTAAACTATTTGAAAGCAGGGTTTAAGGCTTACCCCTTCCTATATTTTCTACTCCCAGTGCCAGAGTACTGGGCAAACAAAAAGTATCCAATGACCAATAATAATTTTTCATTCTATGAATACTGGTTTAGACAATTTTATAATTTATTGCATTAGTGTGAGGGAACAATGGGTTTTTAAAAATAAATTCTAGTTATTAAGTTTGCTTTTGGATGAGCCTTTTCCTTATTCCTCTTAAAACTTTAAAAAGTATGTTTGGATAACATGTAAATATTGTTAAAATAAGATTATTAAAGCAAAATTAAACAGCATTTTAAAAATATTTGCATGCTTGTACAGAAACGCAAATTTTATTAAAATGTTTTGGATGAGCAGAATTTTTTCTACTAGCAATAAAGGGAGAAGGGACAAAGAGAATTTTCAAAATACTTGGATATCTAAATAGTTAAAAAAACATTTATTTCTAGCACTTATTAAATATAAAATTTGATGTTGGGTTTATTTTTGATACCGAAAGAAAAGTTTGTTGCTTTTGATAGTGTATCCTAAGCTTTTTAGTTATAGCAAATATTTTATTTAGAAAACCTTTTTTAGCATAGATAAAAGAAGGTAATTATTTACATTCCTTACAGATCAGCACAGTCCTAAATTTAGAATGAGATCTGGTTCCAAATCCTGACTTGACCACTTACTAGTCTATCATTCATATGATCATAGATAGGCAAATCATTTAATCTCTGTGCTCCATTTTCCTTCCCTGTGAAATTGAGATATTTGTGCTAACTACCTCACAGTTCTGTTGTGACAAGTGTTCATAAACATTAATGTAATATGTAAATGTGAGCTATAGTTTACTCTTGGGGGGAGGGAGGAAAGAGTGTGTTCTAGACCTGTGATTTCATCCCCCTGGGAAAGTACTCTAGAACATTCTGACACTCATGCAGATCAGCAGCTCATCTACAATTAATTTGAATGATTCTTAAGTGCCTAATAAACGCAACAAAAACATTAAATGAACTTTTGAAACGTAGGAAATTAGATATAGAATACTTTTCCTTCCTAGGATACCTTCTAAGTGACCCATTTTAACTGAAAAAAATATTGCTATGGCTTTGTAGAATATTGGATATAGTATTACAAGGGATCCCAGAGCTGATCTATTTCAGCACCCACATTTTATAAATGAGAAAACTGAGGAGCAGAGGAGTAAAAAGCTCCTACTCAGATTGTACACAGGTGGGCAGGGAGAGTTTGAACCAAGGTTCTCCGGTTCCACACCCACTGCACCACCCTGCCATTCACATATATCATTCCTATAACTGATGACATATGTATTATACAATCAATTCAATTTAAAAAGACAACCGAAGAGAAAGGGAGAATCCCCCTCATGAGTTGGCTTTCCATTTGTAGTTAAAATTCTCTATTTTGTGTTTACTATTTAATATGATTTGATGCACTCAGTTGTTACTTTTTTCTTCCAGTGTTCTAATGAAGCTGTATTCGCTGCTGACTTCCACCCCACGGACACCAATATTATCGTGACATGTGGAAAATCACATCTTTACTTTTGGACGTTAGAAGGAAATTCCCTTATTAAAAAACAAGGATTATTTGAGGTGAGGTTAAATGACACTTTTTCTTTTAATAAAATGAAATGTAGTGATTGAATATTAAAGAAGCAATTAAGCTCAGACCTACTATGTTTAACTTCCACTGTAGCACTTAGAATTCTGTTTTAATTGTGTCACTCCTGTCTAATATTCTGAACAGGCATTTCAAACTCAGCACCCCCAAACCAGAACTCATTCTCTTTTCCCTTTAACATCAGATACAAACTCTTCCTTTTGCCGTTTGAAGCTCTTTACAACCTGGCCCTTTCCTACCTTTCTGAAATTCTTACATATTACTGTATAGATTCTGCAGTCCAGCTCTGCTGGATTTTTATTTATTGTACCTCCTTGCTATTTATTCCTCACACAGGAAGTTCCATCCCCCTTTCCCTTCCTTTGTACCAATCATCCCTCATGCCTGGGATGCACTCCTTTTTTTACCCCTACCTCTCCAAATCCCTGCTTTCTTACAAGGCTTAGCTTAGACAACATTTTCTACACAAAGACTTACCTGATCCTGCCTCCCAGTGGCTAAATCACTCCCTCCTCAACTACGTTTTTGTTCATTGTGTGTATGTCTGTGTAGAGACATATATGTGTGT
>CM053595.1:4191614-4213036 GCA_028646575.1 Pseudocheirus occidentalis | reverse complement strand
TTGGCTCACTGAAAGCGCACCCCAGGACCACCACTCAAGACCACAATCCTGATCCAGGCAGCTCAACGCAAGAGCCCTTGGCCCTGATCAATTGCCTCAGCCCTCCTGCTATCTGTAGGCCGGGGGCTCTGAAGCAGCCCAGTGGAGGCCGCTGCTGCTCTCAGCCATTCCTGCTGCTACAGCCACCACCCACTGCTACCTTGCCCTGGGAGCAGTTTGGCCAGACCTGCTCTTCTCCCGAGTTAGCAAAATCCACTGACCTTTCTCTTAGCCTTTTTTTCTTCTGGCCTGATAAATGTGGTAACTGTGCCTCCAGTGCAGCCGATCTGCTCTCCTATAGACGCAACTCCCCACCCGATGCCCCAGGGCTTGACCCGGGGTTTCAGCCACAGCTCCCAGTGCGAAGAGCCCCACCTGCTGAGCTGCCTGTAGCAACAGATGTGTTTTCTGTCTTTTGGAGAGTTTTGGAGCTTGAAAAATCTGTTTAGAGTCCCATTTTATGAGTTTTTTAGCGTGTTTGTGTGGGAGCTGCGGTGCTTTGCTGCTTCTATGCCGCCATCTTCAGGATGAAACATTATTTATCTAGGCGACGGGCTCAGAGTGCGCATTGAGGCGTCTATTTTTTGACATGGCTAATGCAGGATTATTTGGGGGGCGGGGCTTGACTATGTATATTTTCTACGGGAGATTTTCTTTTCTTTCTTTTTCAATGGGGATGAGGCAGAGGAGTGAGGGAGAGAAGGCAGATTTTGATTAATTGAAAAAATTAATTTAAAAAAATAAATAAATAAAGAGAATGAAAGCAGCAGGCAGGGATGTGGCTCAATTATTTCTCTGAATCTTGGAACATAACAAGAATATACAGTGGTGGGTTGGGGAAGATAAGGTAAGTAGAACACCAGGCCCCAGAGGAGGGACACGATGGCCATGGGACCATTGGGAAAGTCAGTTCTGTCCCTTGGAAAGAAAAGAGAAATAGTCATGACATGGATGAAAGAGGCCATGATGCTGGGATGTTGGAGGACCATCAGAGAGAAGAAACAGAGTCCCTAGATGTTGGCTACTTACCTAACTCATCAGTTGTTTCTAACCTGCTAAAGAAATACAAATGCCCTCCTAAGAACCTTCTAAGTTTCAGCACCAAGGGAGAAAGCTCTGATGGTCACACCCTATTTATTACTCTGTGATTAAATGAGGTTCCAGTTTTTAATACAGCAAAGGGTTTGCTGAGTTTGGTTATCAGGTGTGTAAAGTATAGGCTCTATGGTCTGTGAACTTCTAGCACACCTGGGAAAGGCAAGAATGCTCTTATCAGCTGAAGTCTCAAATCAAGGCAGATGCCCCTACGTTCTGGCTCTACTGCTGAGCCAGAAGCACAATCCCAGATTCAGGAGCTGGCTTTTTCATCACTGTGAGCAGCATTTGGAGTTTCTATACCTGTGAGAGGTACTGCAATTTTCCAAGGTCTTGATATTCAATGATTTTTTTGGAACCAATAACTTCATCCACCTCAGCATGAAGCCTATTGGAGAAATCAAAAAGGAAAAATAAGGAACTGTTCTTCAAGGAAAAGCTTTTTCACATTCAATTAGATTCAAATACTACCAAGGAGGCTATGGATGGGGTTTCCTGTTCAAGATGTGCTGGGCCTGGTGGCCTCTGGGGTCCTCCCCCTCTTGGAGATTCTCCATTTCTGTCCCCCACATGATACGGTGCTCAGGCCTCTGGCTGTCCTGTTCACCCCTCCTCTGCTGAGGACACTCAGACCCTTGTCTTAGAGGGAGATTAAAGGAGCTGGAGAAGTTTAGCCTGAAGTAAAGTGGAAGGATTGTCAAAGGAAAGACGGCAAAAGAGAGACGGCGAAGGGAAGACAGTGGAGAGATGGCGAAAGGGTGGATGGCAAAGGGAGGATGACAAAAGAAATATGGCTCTCCTTGACTATTAAAAGAACTGTCCTGTGGAAAAACATCACTCAGGTGATCAGTATCATCTCAGACTAGGGTTATCTGGGCTCTCAGAGGGGACGGGGAACAAGTTCTCACAGCTTCTGCCAGTCTGGAAAGGCTCAGACCAGCATCCCTATGACAGACTGTATTAAATAATAATAGCTAATATTTTTCTAGGACTCACTATGTGCTAAGCACTTCACTGTTATTATTTGATTCTCACAACAACTCTGGGAGTTGTTATCTCTTATCTTTTATAGTTGAGGAAACTGAGGCAAATCAAGGCCAAGTGACTTGCCCAGGGTCATACAGCTAGTAAGTGTCTGAGGTCAGATTTGAATTCATGTCTTCCTGACTCCAGACCCAGTATTATCTATTGTCAGAGAATCCTTGGGATTGGGGTTAGAAACAAAAGGAATTAGGGTTGGAAAGAAGATTGGCTCTGGAATTAAAGGACCCAGGTTTGAATTTTATCTCTGACACTTATCACTTGTGTGATTCTGTCAGTCACTGAACCTCTTTGGACCTCAGTCTCTCCATCCACAAAGTGAGGAGCTTCTGAGGTCCCCACCAGCTTTTAAGCAACAATGCTGAAAAGGCAAAGATCAGCAGCATTTTCAGTTTGGCTACTGTAATCCTCAAAAGAAGGAAAAACACCAAATGGCCCTCAATGCTGTGTAGCCCCCTTCTGTTTCTGCAATAATAGGATTGGGGCGGGGGTGGGGGGGAAAGAGAAGGAGGAAGAGACATAGCAGGAAAAGTAGGTGATGAAAAAACAAAAGACACCAATAAAATTTTAAATGATCTTTTAAAATTCCTTGATAAAAAAAGGGAAAAGGATCTTTTATGTACAAAAATATTTATAGCAGCTCTTTGTGGTGGCAAAGAAGTGGAAATTGAGGGGATGCCCATCAAATGGGGAATGGCCGAACAAGCTGTGGTATATGATTGTAATGGTTCCGCCATATGATTGTGCTATAAGAAATGATGAGCAGGATACTTTGAGAAAAACCTGAAAGGATTTACGTGAACTGATGCAAAGTGAAGTAAACAGAAGCAGGAGAACATTGTGCACAGTAACAACAACGTTGTAATAAAGATCGACTGTGAATGACTCATTCTCATCAATATAATGACTCAAGACCATTCCAAAGGGCTCATGATGAAAAATACTCTCCACCTCTAGAGAAAAAGTTGATGGAGTCTGAAAGTAGATCAAAGCATAATATTTTTCATGTTCTTTATTTTTTTCATGGTTTTTTTTGTCTGTGTTTTCTTTCAGAACATGACTAATACAGAAATAGGTTTTGCATGGTTACATATGTATAACCTATGTCAAATGACTCGCCATCTTAGGGAGGGGGGTGGAGAGGGAGGGAGAGAACTTGGAACTCAAAATGTAAAAACGGATGTTAAAAACTGTTTTTACCTGCAATTGGGAAAAATATTATTTAAAAATTCCTTGGTAGAAGCAACTATAGATAACTTTGTTCAATGATCATCTATCACTGTGAATCAAGATAAAATGAAATGGGGAGATATAGGCTTGCTCAAGATATTTACTTATTGTGGAAGATATGCAGAATCCATCCCTATCCATCAATCAATACATTTATGTACCAGACACTGACAGCTAAATGGCTCAGTGGCCGAGTCACTTAATCTCTGTTTGCCTTGGAGGCAGTTAGGTGGTTAGGTGGATAAGGTCCTGGTCCTGGAGTCAGGAAGACCTGAATTCAAATCTGGCATCAGACACTTACAAGTTGGGTAACCCTGGCCAAGTCATTTAACCTCTATTTGCCTTAATCCACAGAAGGAAATGGTGAACCACTCCAGTGTCTTTGTGGAGAAAATCCCATGGACAATACTGGTGCACTAATGTTTCACAGGGTGATGAAGAGTTGAACAACCTTCACTGGGTTCAGAGGGACAGAACAACCACCACTGTGCTAAGAGCTAAAAGTAAAGAAAAAAGCAAAAGAGGCACTGCCCTCAAGAAGCTTACACTCTAATGAGGGAGATAACATGCACATAGGCAGGGGCAGAAATTAAATAAAAGGTAACTTTGGAGGGGAAGGCAATAGCACTTAGGAAGGAAGGAAACAAGCATTTATTTAGTGCCTGCTATGTAACAGGAGGGCAGCTGGGTGGCCTAATGAATAGAGTACTGGGTTTGGAACCAGAAAGACTCGTTTTCCTGAGTTCAAATCTGGCCTCAGTCACTTATGGCTGCCTGACTCTGGGCAAGTCACTTAACCCCGTGTGCCTCATTTCCTCATCTGTAAAATGATCTGGAGAAGGAAATGGTGAATCACGGCAGCATCTCTGCCCAAAAAATCCCCCCAAACCCAAATGGGGTCACAGAGAGTTGGACACAAGTGAATCATAACTTAAGAACAATGTGCCAGGAGCCACACTAAGTGATTTACAAATATTGCCTCCTGGTATGATCCCGGGAAAGAGGCACTATTACTGTCTTCATTTTACAGCTGAGGAAATTGAGGAGTTAACTCATTTGTCCAAGCTAGGACGCAGCTCAGAAGGGTCTGAAGCTGGATGAACCTGCACGTTCCTGACTCCAAGCGGGGCACGCTGTGCTCACTGTGTTCCCTCGCTGCCTGGCGGAGCAGGAAAGGCCTTCTGCAGTCTTGAAGGACATCAGGTATTTCAGAAGGGTGAGGTGAGGAAGAAGAGCATTTCAGGCAGGTGGGATAGTCAGTGTGAAGGGATAAAGAGAGGACATGGAGCATCTTGTGTGAAGAGGAGAAAACAGGCCAGAGAACATGAAGGGGAGTAATACATAAGAAGACTGGAAAGTAGGACGGGACCAGAATGTGAACATTTTAAATGCCAAAGAAGTTTTCATTTGATCTTAGATATAACAGGGAGTCATCCAAGGTCCTTGAGTTAAGGAGTGACACAGTGAGAACTCTGCTTTAGACAAATCACTTAGTGATGGACTCAGTAGAGATTAAACCCTATATACACATATACCTATATACATACATGTTTCTCATAGATTTTTTCTTGCTTCCCTAAGTTGGGGGAGTGGAGGTAGAAAAGTGAGACTGAAGCTTTGAAAAGAAGATAAAATTTAATTTAAAAAAGAAAAAGTTAACATATCATACCTATAAGATTGGCTAATATGACAAAACAGGAAAATTATAAATGCTGGAAAAGATGTGGGGAAATTGGAACACTAAGACATTGTTGGTGGAGTTGTAA
The DNA here is from genome assembly GCA_028646575.1 of Pseudocheirus occidentalis. Taxonomy (NCBI): domain Eukaryota; kingdom Metazoa; phylum Chordata; class Mammalia; order Diprotodontia; family Pseudocheiridae; genus Pseudocheirus; species Pseudocheirus occidentalis. Next base: position 4,207,865 of record CM053595.1, on the reverse strand, counting down.
ACTTATCTAACCATTCTGGAGAGTAATCTGGAACTATGGCCAAAGGGTATAAAAATGTACATGCCCTTTGACTCAGCAATACCACTTCTAGGGCTGTATCCCAATGAGATCATAAAAATGGGAAAAGGACCCACAGGTACAAAAATATTCATAGCAGCTCTTTTTGTGGTAGCAAAGAACAGGAAAATGAGGGGATGCCCATCTATTGGGGAATGGCTGAACAAGTTGTAGTATATGAATGTAATGGAATACTATTGTGCTCTAAGAAATGAGGAGTAGGTGGATTTCAGGAAAACCTGGAAAGACTTGAATGAACTGATGCTGAGTGAAATGAGTAGAACCAGAACACTACACACAGTAGTGACCACAATGAGTGATGGCTAATTTTGATAGACTTATCTCTTCTTAGTAATGCAGGGATCCAAGACAACTCCAAAGGACTCATAATGAAAAATGCTATTCATATCCAGAAAAAAGACCACAGAATCTGAATGCAGATTGAGGAATATTATTTACTCTCTCTTTTTTCTTGTTTTGTTTGTTTCCTCTTTCTCATGAATTCTCCCATTAGCTCTAATTCTTCTTTACAACATGACTAATGTGAAAATACGTTTAATATGAATGTATATGTAGAACATGCATCAAATTATTTGCCATATTGGGGTGGGGAGAGGGGAGAGATGGGGAGAAACTTTGGAACTCAAAATCTTATGAAAGTGAATGTTGACACTCAAGGGATTGTGGAACTGAATCTTGTAAACTAAAAGTTAATAGACAAAACAATTTAATTTAAAAAAAGAAAGTGAATGTTGAAAACTAAAAATAAGTAAATTTTTAAAAATAAAGAAAAAGAAAAATTACCTTGGCAGCTAAATGGAGGGTACAAGGGAAAGACAAGAGATGAAGCAGAAAGACCAAAGAGGCAGCTATTGGCAACAGCCCAGGTGATACATGCCTTGAACCAGTGCGGTGGTTGTGTGAAAGTCAAGAAGGGGGTGTACTTGAGTGACGATGTGGGGGCGGAAATGAAAGAATTGGTAGATAATGAGCCAAAGGTAATACTGAGCTTTTAAATCTGAGTCATTGGATGACTTTAAAAGAAATAGGGAAGTTTTGAAGAGGAGCAAGTTTAGGGAGAAACACAGTGAATTGTTTTCTACGAGATGCCTATGAGATCTCCAATATATCTTCCTTCAACAGGTAGTACTGAAAAATAATCTGCCAGGTCTAGACCTGAAAAGGAGGGGAAGAGTAAGATGAATTGGATTGAGGAAAGCATATACACTTTAATAATTCCTAGCTGCTATTCAACTCCAAAATCCATCTTTTACTTCCAGTGTTCTGCCAGTGATGCTTTATAGCTTAGTCAAGGAAACACTCAGTCAAGGAACCAAAATTGTGGGTAAGCTAAAAGGCAATCACAAGATGTGTGGTGGAGGCAAATGTGCACAAGAGGTGGGAGATAATATGTCATGTAGGAGGGGTACCAGAGTATAAGGAAATGCACCAGTCACTTAGGGAGAGCAAGTGATAACAGAAGACAGTCTGAGGATCGCATTAGTACTCAAGGAATGCTGAATGATCTGGAGGAAGGTCCCTGGCATGCTGACTAGATCCTTTAGGGAGGACTTCGGGGAGGACATGAACAAGAAATGCAGAGTGAGAAGGCATGCACATCTTTGCAATCTGTACCACTATAGGGAGGAGCCACATTGGTGAAGTTATGGAGGTATTAAGGAACTGAAGTTATACAGAAGAGATATTGGACATGTTGTCCTTGGTCACAGGGGACAGAAGTAGGACCAATGGAGCGGCATGGAGGGGGCACAATGGGGAGACTTACAAGGAAGCAGATTTCAACTCTATATATGAAAAAAATGTCCTAATAGTCTGAGCTCTTTAAAAATGGAAAAGGCTTGTGATGAGAAGCAGAAATCATAAGATCATAGATTTAGGGCTGAAAGAGTCCTAGATGCCATCTAGTCTGATCCTCTCATTGGAAATTAAGGCCCAAGATCACAGAGAGTAAGCCTCAGTAAAGCAGCATTTGAACCCGGGTCACAAAAAGGATGGCTGCCTGGTCGCCAGTAATTTACCTTCCATGACCCTCTCTCCTAAACCCCTGCCCAATCCCAACCTCCACAAGAAGTCCAAGCTTTCCATAACTTTTCCCACTTATTTGGTGGTCTCTTCCCCTTGTTCAAAACTGATCCCCCAGAGAGTTCAGAATCATGCGACCTTGTGTGTGCATGGCCCCTTCTGTGGGCACTTGGCCTACTCCAGCTGCTCTTCCATCAACATGCCAGACTCTTCATGGCCCCATTTGGGGTTTTCTTGGCAAAGACAGTAGAGTAGTTTGCCATTTTATTCTCTAGCTTTTTTATAGGTGAGGAAAGTGAGGTACACAGGGTTAAGTGACTTGCCCAGGGTCACATAGCTGGTGTCTGAGGCTGGATCTGAACACGGGTCCTCCTGATTCTAGGCCTGGAAGTCAATCTTCTGTGCCACCAGCAGTCCCCATCAAGACCTCCTCAGTAACAGCTCCACAAATCAGAGGAGTCATAAAGTCCATACTTCATATGAACTACAAATATCATACAACACAGAATCTTTGCCCAGGAAGACTAAGCTGTAAATAAACATCCTGGGTAGATAATGCTCAAGAGAGAGCAAACTCAAACGCCAAGACACCAGGCTTACCGTTCTACTATTTTTGGATATCGTTGCAGTTCCATTAATGCAAGTAAGATCTGATTGGAAGATGTTTCAGATCCTGCAACAACAACAAAAACAGTGAAAGTAGAAAGAAACAGGCAGGATGAACATAGTCCCTTATGGTTTGCAAAGCACCCCACAAATACTGTCTTGTTTGATCCCCACAACAACTCTGGGAGGTAGGAGCTATTATTATGCCCATTTTACAGATCAGGAAACTGAGTCCGGGAGCAGGTAAGTGACTTGCCCAGGATCACACAGTCAGGGAGGGTTTATGGTGGGACTTGATTCAGGGCTTCTGACTTGAGAGCAATGCTCTATCCACTGCACCCCTTAGCTGCCCAAGTGTAACACATCCCCCACACATTGTTGAGGCTGCAGAGTCACCACCACCTTACTACTTGTAAGCACTATGAGCAGAAGGACTAGGTCCAAATTACCTACTAATGTATCTCCCTCATCCCCAACCACAAAGCAGGCATTTAATAAACTCTGGTTGACTGAATGAAATGAATCTTAGAGCTAAACAAATCTTATCACTGAACTCAGAATACTGCGGTGTGAAGTTCATTTAGATCACAAAACCAGACCATCAGAATAGGGACGACCCCTAGAGTCACTGAATCACGGAATGTTGGGGCTTGAATAGCCCTAGTATCATAGATTCACGGAATGGAATGTTCAAGTTGGCAGAGAGCCGAGAGGTCAACTCATTGAAAACCCTCATTTCCTTCCCACTACTGATCTCCCTTTTAAAGCCCAACTACAGCAAGGCTTTCCCAACCCTCATGATCCCTGTGCCTTCCCTCTGTCAGCTACTCCCCCTTTATTCTGTATATAGCTTGATTTGAATAGATGTGTTTGCATGTTGTCTCCTCCCCGCCCCCACCCATTAGACTGTAAGCTTCCTGAGGGCAAGGACTGTCTTTTGTCTCTTTTTGTATCCCTGGCGCTCAGTACAGTGCCCTGGGAACATAAGACGTACTTAATAAAAGTTTATTGATTGATTAAATTCACAGGGGAAACTGAGACCCAGAGAAGAAAAATGACTCACTGAAGAACACTCCGCTAAGTCACAGCTGAGACAAGGCTAGAGACTAGATCTCCTGACAGCTGGTGCGGGGCTCGTCCATTCAACAAGAAGTCACTGAAGCAGGCTCTGGCACCGGCTCGTCACCTCCCCTTACTGCTCCTCATCTATAAACCGAGGGACTTAAACCAATCACAAACATCCTTTCCAGTCCAATATCTTGTCAACCTAGGAAGACTATGACCTACAGTCTGATGGAGGCTCCCTGGTGTTGTGGACAAGCCCCGCAAGCACAACTGGGGGACCTGAGTTCAGTTTGCTGCCCTGTTAGTTACTGGTGGTGCAGACGTGGGCGGCTTATTTAACCTGAGCCTCAGTGTCCTCATCAGTAAAATGCAAATGATGATGCCTGCACTACTTACTCCTGCAAGTCTATCATGTAGATGATAAATGAGATCATGTGTATAAAATATTGTATGAACCACAAAGCACAAGATAACCACGAGATCTCATAACTATGATGGTGATTAAAGTGTCATGACCCTAAAAGCTCATTTATATTATTAATTTGATTCTGAGATAGTATAAATCTCAGCTTCAGCTCTGCCTCTGTCTCAATAACGAAAAAGTCCCGATAAGTGGAACCTAACTTAGGAGTGCTCACCCATACTGGCAAGTAAAATGGAAAATCATTCATTGCTCTCATAGCCTAATATCTTGACCCACACACAGTAGGTAATACTGGGCAGTCAGGATACCTGAGTTTGAGTCTCAGCTCTGACAATGACTCACTATGAGGCTTAGGATGAGTCTTTTTCCTTCTCTGGTCCATCGTTTCCTCATCTTGAAAATGAGTAGGATTATTGAGAACCACAGTAAAATCACTGTTTGGCCAGATATTGTTGGTGTTCAATTTCCCAGCTAGCCGCATCACGTGACCAAGAGCAAATCTAGTTATGTTACGCTGGGCTAGAAAATTAGAACCTATTTAGCATCTGCCCAAGATGCTTGCCTGATCCAACATTCATTGGTCTAGGATTCCAAGGTCCGTTCTAAGCTCTTACATTTTAGGTCTCTACACTCTAAGGCTTTTTTTTAGTATTCAAATTTTATGCAAACTAGAAGACAGGGGTTTACATTAGCCCCTGTCTGAAGCTGGCCTTTAGTTACCCACTTCTTATAGAGATAAAGAGAAAAATCATTCCCTAAAGGGTAAAAGACTAAAGTGAGAGACTTTTATTTATTTATTTTATATTTATTTATTTATTTATTTATAAATAAATAAAATAAATATATATTCAATATATCATATATTATATTAATTATATATTATATTAGTATTATTTATATATTATATATTATTAATTATATATTATATGAATATAATATATTATAAAAATTAAATAAATATTTATTTATAAATAAAATTTTGTTTTTTTATTTATTTTTAATTGGCCCAGTCCAATATACAGTAAGGGATTACAAACCAGCAATGAGAAAAGTGACAAAATTATCCACCATAAACTCATCATTTATTCCTTCTTCAGCTGCAAAAGACAAGGGAAAGATAATATTACATTAAAATCATTGGTTAAACAAGGAGAGCAATTTCTAGAAAAACATTGTACAGAAAAACAATTTTAAAAGATTTGCAAACTCTGATTAATGCAAAGGACGGATATACGCTACCTGCCTTCTAAGAAACAGATAACAGATTCAAGATGGACAATGATTCATGTTTTAATTGGTGGTTAAGATAAGAATTTGCTTTGTTTGACTATGTATATTTCTTAGGAGGGTCTAATTCTTCTTTTTGGTGTGTTCAGCGGGAGGGAGAGAAAAGAAATTATTGTTAATTAAGAAAATAACAAAACTGAATTTTAGCAAAAGTCATTGCTGCTTGACATATCCACATCATTACATATTCATGGGTCATGACACTGCCTCTGTCTAAAACACTCCCATTTCTCTGCTTACTGACATTCTACTCATCCATCAAAGGCAAGGTCCAATGCCACTTCAATAATGAAGCTTCCTTAAATCCCACCCTGAGTCAGTGAGTTATTGTCACCTTCTCCCTCCTTGGAAATCTGATAACAATTTGCTCAGACCTTTTTTATTCATTTATCTACCTGAAAATTTCAAGGATCTGTGATTTCATTGATATGTACAACCATTTCACTAAAGAAGACTGCAATCCTCTATACCTTAGCAAATGGTCTGAGAATTGCTGTGACTAGAAGATTCATCACCAAACTAGTGATGAACCTTTCTCTTCCTCCTCTGAAGAAGGAGATGAAGGAAGGGAGGGAGGAAAATACTCAAAGAAGAATTTGCTTGCAATGGTATTGTAACTGAGCTTACAGAATACAGGGAAATGATTCAGCTGCAGGGAGACTACCACAAAAAAACTGTTTCATATCTTCACAGAGAATGGACAGAGTAAGAACAATCAGCTAAAAGTACATGGATTTCAATTATTTGTAGATCGTTGGAAAAAAGCGAAGATTTCCTTGCAATGAGTAGAAAAACTTTCTTCTGTTGTCACAAATTTTAAAACAAACTCACAGTTTATTACATTATTATATGTATTTGGGGTCTTATGGTTAAGCAGAGATAAGTGCCATTCTTTCATGTAATAAAATGAAAAAAAGTCATCCAAGAAAGAAACAAACATTGAAACTGACCTAAAGGGCCCTGGAGAGACACAAGGTGAGTACATCATCAGCAATGAATTGCTTCTAGGAGATGGCATAAAAAACCCAACAACAACATTGTCAGGAAAGATGGGATCAAAAAAGGAGGGGAGCTGGTCATATCAGAGACACCAGCTGGCATTCAAGGGAATACCCTGGTCCCCGTGAAATGGTAAAAGTCCTGAGAGGAGACTTTCATCCCAAAGGGCAGATCTTCTATGGAAGATTTTTGATGGGATGCAGACAATAGTTGTGCATAAGAAAGTTTTGGAGAGGCTGTAATATGCGCCAGTGGCAGGCATAGCCCTACGGATAGGTGGATGAATGAATTGGAATACTGAAGTAAAAACAATAATGCTGGTTGTAAGCATCCTTTCTACCTCTTTATAAAGCCCATGAAATAAAGTGAAGTGGAAGGCCAAGTTTTCTTTCTCTTTCTTGGGTAAGTTTGTAAGGAAAATGGAGGTGAATACATCTACCTTCTCCTTTAAGCATCTGCGTGATAACATCTTGTGGGAACTCTTGACCACTCTGGACGGCTTCACGCCTGTACTGGAGCCACTCTTTTCCCATCTGACGTAGAAGCCTTACGCTTTCTTGGGTCTTGTTTATCATCTTCCGCTTCCTTAGTGAAAACTTAACAGGGTGTTTATTTTGTTGCATTATTTCAGGGGATTTAATTCAGCTTAATTCAGAAAATACAGGTAAAGGATTGGCTGTGTACAAAGCCCTCTGCTAGGTCCTGGGGATGCAAAGATATTTAAATATCAAACAGATCCTGCTCTGTTATAATCTAATGTGTGAGGCAAGAGGGGGGAAGGTGAATGTAGGGAACAAACACAAATAAGTATAATAAGAAGGGAGAGTAAAGAGATGGTAACTGAGGTCTGGAAAGAATGAGGGGACTTCAGTAATGGAGTAGGGAAGCAGGGATCCCAGCCTGGAAAAAGGGATAAGGAAAGTCACAGAAAAAGGTGAAGGCACCATGAGAACAAGACTACAGAAATAATCCAGTGTGCTTCACAAAATCTTTGAACTGGAAGAAATCAAGTCCGACTCACATTTTGGCAGTAACACCTTTGTCAGTATTCTGAACAAGCGGTCAGGAAAATGGGAGCAATATTCAAGGAGGATGGAAAAGTAAGGTGAAGCTTAAATATAAAAGCTCCAGGATCAGGAGGCAGTGGGAGCAGGAGGGGTGCTGAGGGAGTAAAGGAGCACTTCAGCAATGGGGAGGAGACAAGATAATAGCACATCAGGAAAGGGGCTTTTGTTTTAAATCACAGATTGGGTAGAAGAAATCCCGAATTTTATAGACTCCAGAATTTTTCTTCCTGATGCTCTGCCTCTTCTAACATACTATAGAATCTCTTCTACCCCACCCCTTGTTCAATGAATCTATGCCACCATGTGGCCCTAGGGCTCAATCAAATACTCAGTCAATTCCTATCTATAAAGGTAGTGCCTCCAGTCAGATAAAAAGATCTTCCAGGGCAGAGACCCAGCTTATTATATTCACTCAATAAAAGACTGGTTGACCAACTACTCAGGACAGTTTCTCTTGCCTAGAAGACACTGTGATATGCTAAAAGGAGAAACAGCCTGGGAACTGGGAGAATGGGATTAGTAAGGTGAATACATTCATTTACTCACTGAGCAAATTATTTCCCTTCCATGGATGTCAGTATCTTTTTTGAAAAACAAGAAATCAGGACTAAATAGTGTCTAAGGTCATTCCCAGCTTTCTAGTCTATGTTCTATGATTTTAAGGCCCCTCCTGCCTCAATATTCTTTGCCTAAAATCAGTGATAACTCTAACAGGATATTCATTCAAGAACATTAGATAAGTACCTTTGAAAAGGGATTGTCAGCCAGAGTTACGCCCTCAATAATGTTTCTTATTGCAAGAAGAAATGGCTTCTGTTCATCAACCAGAGATTTTAACTCCATCCCAAAAAGTATCTGCAGAGAAAAAGAGACAAAATGTTGTTAATCAAATCACTTTGGGATGGAAAGCTAGAGATCAACTTGAAATAGAAAGTGCCTTGAATGGAAAATCAAGAGAACCACTTTGTAACTTTGGTTAAGCCACTGACCCTTTGTGGTTCTCCATTTCTGCGTCTGTAAGATAGAGGAGTTTGGCCAGATGATCTGAAAGATTTCTTTTCACTTCTTTCATTGTAAAAATATATAATACTTAATGGATTACCAATAGATTAACTACTCAATGATCCTACACATTATGATTTTTTAGAAGGTCTACAGAACAAAATTAAACATAATTGCCTTCCGCTTAATGAAGATCCCAGTCTAAGAAAATCAAGTTTAATATTGTCCTGGATAAGACAGAATCCTGCTATAAGGGACTTACATAAGACAGAATCCTATAAGGGATCTTTTCTGCCCCGACAAAGAGAGTTGCCATTCCATTTTTCAGACATGTCTCAATCCCATATGCATCCTCCCCAGAGTCCACATGTCATAGCCCAGACTTCCATAATGGGGCCATAAGTGTTGGAAGGTGCAATGAGGGTGGGTGCATGTAAAACCAAGCACAAGCAGATTTCCAGAAGAATGCTACTGCGAACAGCTTTTAAGATTTGGATTACACAGTAATAGTGAACACTCTGTTTATTCCATTACAAATCAAGATTCAGTACAATATTCACAATATAATATTCTCAATATTACATCTTATTATAGAAAGTTACAATATTTAGAAGGAAGAAAAGAAGAATCACCTGGATTCCCTAAGGGAGAAACCCTTCTCACTTAAAGATTCAATCAACAATTCACAATATACCAATCTTCCACTCACGGGGCAACCATTAACTTAATCTGTCACTCATCTAGCAGTCTGCCACCAAGCTAGATTCCCAATTACTAAATATCATTAGTCCATAATATAGTCATTAGAAAACCACACAAACTTTCCACCCCTTGATTTCCAGCAAACCTCAGTTTAGTCCAAGGGGAGGCCTTTCCTTCATCTTGACTCTGGGTGGTCTCTCTGATTCCCTGGATCCCCTTCCATGGTTCCAGCTCCCTCCTGAATCTGCCAAACAATCACCTGGATTCAGAAGTAGACAGCTGCCAGGTTTTTGCCCAGTCCTCAGAGGTAGACAGCTCCCAGGTCCTTGTCCAGTCCTTAGCGCAATCCCCAGCACACACTGAATTTCACAGGATTCAGCACATCTCAAACCCTTCACCACTTCTCTTGCCTGGAACTCAAGGATCAGCCAGGCCATGAAAAAACAAAGTCTTATCCTGTTCATGTTTTAGTCAGCTTAGTCTCTCTCTCTCTCTCTCTCTCTCTCTCTCTCTCTCTCTCTCTCTCTCTCTCTCTCTCTCTCTCAGCTGGCTTCAGTCTCCATGAGTCTTCCTTCACTAAGGAGCCAATTCCAATTCTGTCTCTCTGTCTCTAAAAAATTTTTCTTTATATACAGCAATGGCCTCCCGTCTCAGCCAATACCTTTCTTCCAGTCAACAGGGGAGTTCACACCTTGTCACCAACGGACAGAGTTCACACCTTCCATACTTAGCCCTAAGTTACTAGGTGCTACTTAGCCCTAAGTTACTAAGTTATCTGATAAACTGATTACTATTACAGTGTACTCCCAACTTCAGAACCTCTAGGTCAGATGGAATTCTTGATTCTTTGTAGACTCCCAAGCCAACACTCATTCCAAGAAATTCTAAACTTTAGAGCAGGGGTGGAAGAACCTGTGGCTCTCTAAGTCCTTGGGTACAGCCTTTTGATTGAGTCTAAGTTTTACAGAACAAATTCTTTTATTAAGAGCATTTGTTCTGTGAAGTTTGGATTCACTAAAGGACCACATTTGAGGCAGGAGAGGGCCACAGGTGGCCTCGAGGCCCCCCACCCCCATCCCACCTCAGAGCATGTTCTATCCTATGTGTCAGCTTATTGGACTCTCGCTCATTAATGAAAAGAGAATTGTTTTCATATGGTTGCCTAGTGAAGAAATGTTGTGGAGATTTTCCAGACTCACCTACAGCTGACGCCATCAGGCTCTTCTCATAAAGACAGAATCTCTTCTAGTTGCACTAACTGGGGAGTCTCTTTCTAGGCCTTTATGTATGTTCTAAACTCAGACTGAAGTGTTGGCTCTGCCCTGGAGGTGTCCAACTAAATCCTGCTTACATCTCGGAGGCAGCCCAGACATTCAGGGGCTAGTCAATGCTCTAAGCTGTGTCAGCAGACAGGTGGCATAGACTCTCAAAGGGCTCATGGACAGATTTCAAGGGGTCTGTGAAGCTGACAAGGCCAACAGAAGGGGATTTTTCTACTCACTGCAAGGACTGATTGTTCTTACCCTGTTCATTCTAACTGAGGACATGAAACAAGTTCTAATGCTGGTCCCCTGTAGTTGAATCATCTTCTCATATGGTATAAACTCAACTACAATTATCATCACAGGCAAATGTCTTCTTTCACTCTCTCCCTCCCTTCCTTTCTTTCTTCCTCTTCTTAGAATAAGATATTTTTTTTAAAAATCATCATTGAAGAAAATGCCAAATTTCATAACAAAGTTAGTAAAAATAAAGATGCAATTTTTTTTGTTCTATCCAACTTCACAGACCTCTTGAAATCTATTTCAGTCTAAAATGTGATGGAGAGTGCTCTAAGGTCTAGGATTTCATGGAATGAACATTGGCCTGGGCGCCTACAATGAATCAGGAATTCCTTCTGACCTATGGCCATAGAGTTATGCCTGGACATTCTTAAGTTGGTATTGCAATCACCCTCAGTGTACTTTCTAACACTTATGGTCCCATTATGGAATTCTGGGCCCTGACATGTAGACTCTGGGGTGCATGCATGTGGGATTGAGAAGTCCATCATAACACATCAGGGATTAAGTCCTAAGAAAGCTAAATCTATCCATAAGTGATCGCAGAATAATGCCAGATACGTGGTATGGAACAGGAAATCAGTGGACGTTCTGACCATCACAACCGTGTAGTTCTCACGCTCATGATATCTGAGAGGACATGGCAGTTGCAGTAAATGACAGGATTTGTTGAGTTTCTGCAGATGTCGGCTAGAGCTGCACTGGAAGAATCAGTATTATAGATGTCGACTAAGATATACAAAATGCCTGCTTTGTGATAAAGCCATGGAGGACTAAGAGAGCCAGCCTATGTATTGGCCTGTGGCTCAGCAGAATACGAGCACTTCTAAGGTTCCAATAGTCTTGAAATGAGACCACTTTGATTCCAGGAAGTTTTGCTGATCTCAAGAGCCCCCCGGCTACTGTTCTGAAGACTGAAGGACTAGTCTCTCACATCTGTTTGACAATGACTTTTTCTCTCCACTGTATAACTCTCTGCACCCCAAACAATATAACCTGCCATATAATGACCTCACCCCTATTGTGATACTCAGCACACAGTAGGATCACATAGGATGGTAGCACTACTTTTTCTGTATTAAAAGGAAACACCAGAATTTTAATGAACCAACTAGAACACTGTATTTTCCTATCAATGAGCAGATACATAATGAGATCCTATAATTAATAAACAGATTTTCAAAATGGTTGTGCTGGGCACAAAGAAGAGGGAATGTGGAGACGTATTAAGTCCCATCTAGGTGGCCCAGAGGATGGAGCACTGGCTTTGGAATCAGGAAGACTCATCTTCATGAGTTCAAATCCAGCCTCAGACACTTAACCAGCTGTGTGACTCTGGGCAAATCATTTACCCTGTTTGCCTCAGTTACTTGTCAGTCAAATGAGCTGGAGAAGGAATGGCAAACCTTTCCAGTATCTTTGCCAAGAAAACCCCAAAATGGGTCATGGACAGCTGGACACAACTGAAAAAAAAACTGAACAAATTTCTTCTTTTGGCTACATATTACAGAATAACATCAGGACAATGCTTTAGCCTCAGGTTCTTGTTCTAATCTGAATGAGAAACTCTTATTGGTCTTTCTTTAACTATCAATTATAAAACAATACACTGGACTTCTTCTACATCATTCATATCAAAGGCCTGATCAGTCTGTGAACAGAGAGGCCTGGTCAGCCCAGAAAGGCCTCCTTACTGAACTGATTACAGTAAGAGAAAAAAGAAGTCATTCATTAATCCAATTAACAGAAATGTCTCTTTGATTTATCTTTAACCAGGCAGAAAAGAAAACCCTTAGAGAAGAGTGTCCCAGTTTTCTACCAAGGACTCCTTTAACAATCTGGGGAAGTCTGTAGACAACTTCTCAGAATAACATTCTTAAATACGGAAAATAAAATAAATAGAATTACAAAGGAAATCAATTATAGTGAAATACAATTAGCAAAATATTTAGAAAACAAGTTCATGGACCTCTGGTTAAAAACTCCTCTCGTAGAGAGAGCAGTCAAAGATGAATGAAGTGGTTTAGGAAAGTGAATCTCCACTCTACATAGACATGTCCTGTTTGATGAAGACTGTTTACTGAGCTCTGGAAGCACATTTTCTCATACTGTGGAATTTTGTCTTTGTGTGAGGATCCCACAAATTGTAGCTTGAAAATTATTCAGGTGAGAGAGAGAGAGATTATCAAGGCAAGATGGATTTGTGTTCCCCCTAAGCAGAGTTATTTAGAATTAGAATAATTCACAGATATTTCTCTCTGGAAGGCTTGGGTTCAGAACATAAAGCACCGAATATTTTCTTCCACATTATTTTGCTATTAAAATAGTAGAATGACAAAAATTAACTTTATAAAGAAATTTGTAGGATTCTGACTGTAATGAAAAGAAGAAAGCAGTTGGCCTTGGCCAAAATATAAAAGCCAAAAGAAAAAAATAAGGGAAATTCCTTTTTCATTCCCTGCTCATTTTTTACGCAGATAGAAAAGTTCCTGAGTTACCTTAGCAGATATGGCATAAATAGTGGAGTATATAATGTCTTCCATGCATACTTCAGTCTTCCCATCAGCCTTGGCTTCCAGGATTTCCATCATTTTTTCCACTTTTTCATTGATAGCTCCCATCGAGTTTATCAAGTAACTAAGAGAAGAAGAATTATACTATATGACAACAATTACCTAATCACATTTGCCAACTAGACAAATCGAAAACATCATGGAATGAGAGAGAGAGAGAGAGAGAGAGAGAGGTAGTATGAAGAAGAGAAGAGGGAGGGGGAGGAGGAAGAGGAAGGGGAAGAAGAGGAGGAGGAAGAAAAGGAAGAGAAGGAGGAGGAGGGGGAAAAAGAAGAGAAGGAGGAGGGGGAAGAAGGAGGAGGAGGAGGAGGAGGAGGAGAAGAAGAAGAAGAAGAAGAAGGAGGAGGAGGAGGAGGAGGAGGAGGAAGGAGGAAGAGGAGGAGGAGGAGGAGTAAAGGAAGGAGAGTTGGAGGAAGATGGGAAAGGGAGGGGAGAAGAAAGGACAAATAGCAGTTCATAATTCAAAAAGCAATTTATAATTCAAATAAAACACAGACTGTCAGATGTGAAGGAGCTTTAGAATTAGAGAACTATGCAATATCAAAATTAGAAACCTGAGACAGAGCCAAGAATGTGGAGTACAGGTGGAGATGGTGGAGCCAAGATGGTGGAGCAACTTAACTGAACTCTTCCAAACAACTTTAAAGTAATGCCTCAAACTGAATTGGGGAGTGGCAGAATCAACAAAAGGTTGGGGTAAGACATTTTTCCAGTCTAAGACAACTTGAGAGGTCAGCAGGAGAGGTCTGTGACACCAGGTAGTGGTTGGCCAGACAGCAGCTCAGGCCACACTAGCAGTAGGACACAGAGACAGCTGCAACAGCGGCAGCAACAGCAGCTTTAAGAGCTGTCAGCCTACAGACAGTAAGGAGACTGGACAACTGGTCGGAAAGAGATTACAGGGAACACTTTGCTGGCACTGGGTGCAGGAACCTGATTGCATTGCCCGTATGGGGCAGGTCTGGGTTGCAGTTCCAGGGTAAAAAGGAGCACTAGCATTTGCATCTGCAAGGGAGCAGGGGCCCTGGTCACAGTTCCAAGGTACAGAAAAGTGCTTGAGGTTGCTCACAAGGGAGTGAGAGCCCTGGAATCTGTTCCAAGGCAGAGAGGAGCAAAAGTACTTTCAGCCACAGGGGAAAAAGGTCCCTTCCTGGGTAAAGACGAGAGTACAGGCCAGGAGAACAGGGACCACACCTCTCCTTGGATCATACCACTGTGGAAGCACTGAAAACTTACAGACTCTCATAATTAGCTTTAAAAACAGTAGCACAAAAAAATTACTTTATAGCTAGAAAAAAATTATAAGAAAATTCATTAGGAAGAATAAAATGTCCAAAAATATCAAGAGAATCAAAGGGGAGAAAGGTGGTCCAGTAGTGCCCTATCTCAAACGATATTATATAGAGGAATCATGGATCAAATCTGGTTAGGAATTAGAGAAGTAGGTCAGTGGAATGGATGAGGTACGCAGTACACGGTAGTGAATGACCGTGGTGATCGAGTGTTTGGTAAACCCAAAGATCCGAGCTTTGGGGCCAAGAACACGGTGTTTGACAAACTGCAGGGAACACTGGAAAGCAGTTTGGCAGGGACTGGGAATCCATCAGCAGCCACACCGTGTATACGAAGATAAAGACAAAATAGGTCTATGATTTAGGCGTAAAGGGTGATATTAGAAGCAAATTATGGGGGCATGGAAAATGTACCTATCAGATCTATGACTAAAGGAAGAATTTATGACCAAGACAGTATCACGTGATGTCATATGGAGAATTTTGATTACATCAAATTAAAAAGAATTTGTGCAAACAAAGCCAGTGCATCCAAGATTGGAAGGAAAACAGGAAACTTGAAGGAGGGAGAGGAGGGAATTTTACAGCACGTTTATCTGACATAGGTCTCATTTCTCAAACATGGAGAGAACTGAATCAAATCGATCAGATTACGGGTCATTCCCCAATTGATAAATGGTCAAAGGATACAAATAGGTAGTTTTTAGAAGAAATGAAAGTTATGATCACATAAAAATACTCTATCATGACCAATTAGAGAAATGCAAAGTAAAATAATACTTCACCCCTATTAGATTGGCTAACATGAAAGAAAATGACAATGACAAATGATGGACCAGACGTTGAAAGATCGAGACACTAACACACTCTTTGTGGAGCTGAGAAATAATCCGACTATTTGGAGAGTGATTGGGGACTAAAGCCAAAGGGGCTATAAAACTGTGTATACCCTTGTAACAGTCATGGGAATTTATAGATCTCCCCTGCCCCTAAGGGAATTTGAAGAAGTTCCCAGCCCCCTAACAGACTGAATATAATGACATCGAGTCTGTGGTGGGAGGAGTTTGCTGAACGGGTGGAGCAGGAAACTGGAGGTCAGAGCAGTTAGTGTAGTAAGAGAGAGGACACAGACAAGGAGACAGCTGGACTTGTGAGTGTTTGTGGGAAGGCTTTGGGATAGTACTGCTCTCTACATTGTTACTGTGTATAGATTTCTTTGTTGCTATGATGAATTCAGTTTTCTGGTGTTGGGATTTTACTTTCTGGTATCTGAATAAATGTTTTGCTTCTGTCTTTCATATGAAGAGTCTGCTATATTTTGTAAGTCATAACTATGCTGGAATATTCATAGTAGCCATTGGTGCTGTGAATATCATGTTGTTGCTACAACCCTTTAACCCACCAATTCCATTACTAGGTCTATATCCCAAAGAGATTTTTTTATTTTATTTTTTTTTTAAATTTTAATTTATTTTCTTGGTTACATCATTCATTTCCACAGGTTTTGAGTTACAAATTTTCTCCCCTTTTTGTCCCTACCCCCCAGCCCAGAACATTGATCACACTGTAAGA
>CM053595.1:4162344-4182693 GCA_028646575.1 Pseudocheirus occidentalis | reverse complement strand
AGACATAGACATAGACATAGACATAGACATAGACATAGACATAGACATAGACATAGACATAGACATAGACATAGACATAGACATAGATATAGACACTCGTTTTAGAGCCAGAGGGAATCACAACCTTCCTCACTCAGGGCCTAATTAGAAATGAACAAAAGGTGTGAAAGCCTTCTTGAGAGCAGGCCTTCCCCAAGCAAGCTTCCCTTAATGGGCTCCACTTGAGGCCTATTAATGGGCAGGGAAGATCTTATATCCCATTAACATTATTGGTGATTTTGGGAGGGAAGCAAATGAGTTCTCTTTTGGACATGCTGAATTTAAGATGCCTCTAAGAAATTCAATCTGAGATGCCCAAAAGGTGGTACAATTGGTACAAAGTTGGATCTTGGGAGAGAGGCTAAGGTTAGCTATACAAATCTGGAAACTGCCTACTTAGAGATGACAATGAAACCATGGAAGCTCATGCGGTGACCAAATAAGAAAGGAGAGAGAGGAAAGAGAGAAGAGAGCCTAGGACGGAGGCTTGAAGGACACTCATAGTAAATAAGAGTGACATGGATGATGATTGAGTGAAGGTAAGGAAGCGTCAGACAGGTAGGAGAGCCAAGAGAGAACAGCGTCAGGAAAACCCATGAAGGAGAGAGTACCCAGGAAGAAAGCCTGGCCAACAACATCAAATGGTGCAGAAAATTCAAAGTGGGGTGGGGAAGGGAGTGGGAGGGCAGCTGGGTGGTGCAGTGAATAGAGCACCAGCCCTGGAGTCAGGTGGACCTGAGTTCAAATCCGGCCTCAGACACTTGACACACTTACTGGCCATGTGACCTTAGGCAAGTCACTTAACCCCAATTGCCCTGCCCTCTCCCCTCCAAAAAGCACAAAAAAAAAGTTCAAAGGTGATGAGAATGAAGAAAAGGCCATTAGATTTGGCAATTCAGAAATCATCAGTTACTTTGAAGAGAACAGCTCCTGCTGATGGATGAATTAAGAAGACAGATTGCAGGGGTTTTATAGGAGAGCGAAAGAAGAGGAAGTGAAGGATGAGGTTTAGATAGAGTTTTCAAGAAATTTAGCTAAGGGGAGAAGAGACATGAGACAACAACTAACAGAGATGAAGGGACCAAGGGAATGTTTTTTAAGGATGGAGGAGACATGGATGTGTGCGTAAGTAACAGGGATACTGGAGATTGAAAAAAAAACATAGGGATGATAGGCCAATCTGCCGGAGAAAATGAGAGGAGAGGGGATCCAGAAGACATGGAGAGAGACTGGTTTTGGTAAAGAGAAGGCCAGTTCAGCATACAGATGAGAAGAAACCTGGAATAGTGGGGGAAGTGCTGGATTTGGGATCAGAGAGCGTGACTTTGTTGCGTCTCAGTTGGTAAAATCAGGGGGTTAGAGCGGATGGCCTCTGAGTTCCCTTTTATGGACCTCTGAACCTGATTCTGAGTCCCCCAACACTATTTATTATGCCACACGGCCTCTCCTCATCAGCACAGGTCTCCCAACGAGGCTAGAAGACCACTTAGGGGATTGTAAAGACCATGCCAGCCTTACTCTGAGCTCAGACTAAATGATCTCTGGAGTAGCTTCTAGCTCTGGGAATTCACAATTCTACAGTGTTCTTATTTATTCCGCTATTAATTTATTCTATTATTCCACAGGGCTCTTATTTAAACACCTCTTCCCTTAAAGGAATTCAAATGATGTATTTTTTCTTCTACAGTTTGGGTTTTGTTGGGGGAGTTTTGGCTCCTGAACATGATTTGTTCTTCAACATTCTTAAAGTTAGAATCAGGGATTAGAAGAAATATCATTTGATGTCGTTGTTCAGTTGGTTAGTTGTATCTGGCTCTTTTGTGACCCCAATTGGGATTTTCTTGGCAAAGACAAGGGAATGGTTCACCATCTCCCTCTCCAGCTCATTTTATAGATGAGGAAACTGAGGCAAACAGAGCTGGTGACTTGCCCAGGGTCACACAGCTAGTGTCTGAGGCTGGATTTGAACTTGGGTCTTCCTGACTTCATGAGTGGCACTCTATCCACCGAGTCACCTAGACGACCCTAAAAGTAACTTTTCAGTCGTGTCCAACACTTCATGACCCCATTTGGGATTTTCTTGGCAAAGATACTGGGGTGGTTTGTGCCATTTCCTTCTCCGGCTCATTTTACAGATGAGGAAACTAAGGCAAACAGGGTGTAGTGACTCGCCCAGGATCACACAGCTAATAAGTGTCTGAGGTCAGATCTGAATTTGGGAAGATGAGTCTTTGTGACTCTAGGCCATCACTCTACTCATTGAGCCACCCAGCGGCCCTTGAGTAACCAGTGTGATAATTATACACATGTATGTGTGTGCATGTGTGTAAGTGCAAGCGACAATCTCTTTCCATGCCTTATCAGGATATGAAGAACACCCTGGATTCTCAAAGTGTGAGCCAACAAAGCACAGTCTATGGCAGGTCCTACATCAAGTTAAAAAGGTTTTGCATACAGTGCTGGCAATGAAATACACACGCACACATACACATATATACATATATGTGTATATATACATACATAAACACATATACACGGGTGTGTGTCTCATCCAAGGACTAGAATAGCCAGGTGAGGAAAAGCTCCTCAACAGAAGCCTGGCTATTAAATGCTGAATTTTTTCAGTCATAGAATGTGACTTGGGCATAGAACAACTGAAGTTTGCATTGATAGAAAAGGCCTAGAGATATTATGCACTTAGATTTTAGTGAGGCATTTGATGCTCTCATCCTCTTTCTATAGGGGCAGCTAGGTAGCACGGGAGATAGAGTGTTGGACCTAAAGTCAGGAAGACAACTCTTCCTCAATTCAAAGCCAGCCTCAGACACTTACTAGGTGTGTGCCCCTGGGAAAGTCACTTAACCCTATTTGCCTCAGTTTCCTCATCTGTAAAATGGAGAAGGAAATGGCCAAACACTCCAAATGGGGTCACAAAGTGTCAGACATGACTGAAATGTGGAATGGGTTGCTTCAAGAATTAGGGAATACTCTCTCATCAACAGTTATCCAGCAAAAGCTGAAGGACCACTCATCAGGCAGGCTGCAGAAAAGTGAGCTTGTTTAAGCAGAACTTGAGACAAATAACTTCTGAGGTCTCTTCCAACTTGGATTCTGTTATTCCATAAATGGCCACCACAAGTTATCACAGCCTTTTTGAAGAACTAAAGAACACATGTGAGCATGCACACAACACACACACACACACACACACACACACACAAGACCACAGGCATTAGAACAAAAAAGGATCTTGGACATAATCTATCCCAACCTGTCTTTCCCCCTTGTCTTACAGATAAGGAAAGAGAGGACCAAGTGAGTCATAAAACCCACCTGAGGTCATACACATACAAATAAGTGGCAAGGCTGAGATTTGAACTCAGGGCTTCTGACTCCAAATCCAGTGCCCTGTCCATGATTGCCTAACTGGTAGAGGATGGATTCCATTTAAATACCTTAACTAATTCGGGACTTGTAATAATCACTGAGGCTCGGTGAAAGACATTTATACGTACAATTGGTCCGTATTCTTTGGCCCTGTGGAATCAAATGAGAGAGAAGATGGTTATGTTAAAAAAAGAATTCACTCCTTGTGAAATAGTTCAGCAGATGCTGTGTCAAAATGTTTTTCAGAAACAGAAAGACACTCCTGTGCTTTAGTTTATAAACACTACAATTATTTTTGGAGGGGGGAAGGCAGGGCAATCAGGGTTAAGTGACTTGCCCAAGGTCACACGACTAGTAAGCGTCAAGTGTCTGAGGCCAGATTTGAACTCAGGTCCTCCAGACTCCAGGGCCGGTGCTGTATTCACTGCACCACCTAGCCACCCCTAAACATTACATTTCCTTTGATATTATAACACCATCAGACCTCATAAGCAATGCTTCAGTCTCTCAGTCATAATTTAATGTTTTGACCATCCTTATTAGGTATCTACTAACTCCAGAACCTTGTACAAAAAGTCTTTGGTCCAATGCTTTATCATGCCCTGGGGAGACAATGCTTAGGGCACATGATGTTCGGACAGAGCGCTGGGCCTGAAGTCAGAAAGATTCATCTTCCTAGGCTCAAATCAAGCCTCAAGACACTTGCTAGCTGTGTGACCCTGGACAAGTCACTTAACCCTGCTTACCTCAGTTTCCTCATCTGTAAAATGATGTAGAAAAGGAAATGGCCAACCACTCCAGTATCTTTGCCAAGAAAACAATGGGGTCATGAAGAGTCAGACAGGACTGAACACTGCTGAACAGCAACAACATATAATCATATGTATGTATATATGTACAAAATACACACAAGGGGAGTGGGGAGAAGAGAAGGCTGGGGGCGGGGGACAGAATCAGAAAAGCCCTTCGTGGACGAGGCTGTACTTGAGCTGAGCCTTTCCAGAAGCTGCGGATTCGAGGGAGCAGAGGACAGACAAAAGGACATTCCAGGCTCAAGGACAGCCTGTATCAAGGGTCCTATCAAGTTTAAGAGGCTTCAAAGTACAAAGCCAGGGGCAGAAGAAAGCCCGTCTCTAATCTAAGAACCAGACTAAGTGGAGAGAGGCTCCAGCTGCTGGGGGATGAATTTTTAGCTACGGCAACCCACGACGATCATCAACTAAGAAACAGAGGCTGCAATCTGCTTCAGTGGGTGGAATGTATCCATCAAGGAAAGCGCAGTCCCTTTGTAATATCAAATTAATTGATGTCTAATGTATTTGACAGAATTTTTTTAAGTTCACAACAAATCTTGTCACAAAATCCCATTTAAAACACTTCAGTCAGTAAAACAATTTCAAAGTCCAAGGTGATGAAATCAGAATAGTATATTTAAAAGCAGAAGAGACCTTCAGAGTCATCTAATCCAACCTCTTTGATTTGTAGTTAAGGAACTTGAAGCCTGAAGAGGTTAAGTCATACAGGGAGTAAGTGGCAGAGTCAGAATCTGAACCCAGGTCCTTGGACTTCAAATACAGCATTCCTACCTCCGTCCCATAGGACTCCACAATCATGTTCCTTCTACTGCTTCCCTCCAGGAATCATTTCTTGGGAGGTAATGCTGTACAGAACAGCATTTGTCTGTCAATGACTATGCTCAATATTTTACTATACTGATCCAAGACACCCCCACATATGAGGTACTAAATAGAAGGTCCTCAGGGAATGCTAACCTCTTCCCTATACATATGGCATACTTTGAGGGTTCAGTCGGAAGTCCACAAACAATCTCTGTGGGGGAGAGCTTCTCAGAATTCAGACAAAAATGTGAAGAACACGTCTTTATCTTTTTACTTTACTGTATTTTTCTTGATCATATGCAAACAAAATTTTAAACATGCATTTTCTCAAATTTTGGATTCCAAATTCTCTCTATCCCTCCTTTCTTACCCTTTCTTCCTCCCTACCTTTGAGAAGCCAAACAATTTGATACAGATTATACATATGAAGTCACGCAAAACATATTTCCATATTAGCCATGTAAGCATGTACTTATCTTTGCACACAAAACCTCAAACCAAACAACCAGTTTCAAGCCTTGGCTTGAACCAGACTCTAACATTCTCTCCATTCTTTACCCCTCAACACATTACAATGCTCAAAAGTCCCTACATGTGGATGTGCAAATTAAGGTGATAGTTAACTCCTTGCTCACTTCCTCACCAATCATCACCCTCGGTGACAATTACAGAGGAAAATATAGGTTTGAGGTTATGAAAAATTTCCCAACAATCACAACTATGCCAAGATAGAATTGGTGCTGTTAGAAGAAAATGGGCTCCCTCGTCCTGGGGGCTGGCAAACAAAGCCCAAGGGGGAAGCAGGAGAATTGACAGCTTGTTGCTGTTTTCTAGTCCTTTCAGTCATATCTGGTTCTTTGTGTCCCCATTTGGGGTTTTCTTAGCAATGACACTAGAGTGGTTTGCCCTTTCCTTCTCCAGCTCATTTTATAGATAATAAACAAGTATTCTTAGTCAATAAGGCTGAATTAATTGGCCTTTGAGGTTCCTTCTAAGACTGAGATGCTATAATTCTATTTAAAGGTATATATAAGAAATGCTGGGGAAAGAAATCTATATTTGGTCCAGGAAGGATGGTGACATTGAAAGTCATAAAGGAATCCAGTTCTCCAACACGTATCCTAGCAAAGGTATAAAACTGCACCAAATCAAACAATGATCAAGAAATCCAAAGAGAAACAATAGTAAGCTCTATTATCCATACCAAACTATGCAAAAGGAAATGAGAAGCATGCCAAGCACTAGGAAAGCGGGCCACCGGTGAAGCTGCCAACCCTGAGACAAGGCTCACTCCAAGAGAACCTGAAGCCTCCAGAATCACTCCAGAGGAACTGGGGGTGGCAAAGAGGGAGAAATCCCAGATACAGCTGTCATGGAAGTTCAGGGGGCAGGGACCTAAAACCTAGCTCTCTGCCATTGCATACGAGTAAAGAATCAGTAGTGCTCTCATCAGGAAGCCCAGGATCCCAGGAAACCCACAGAGCCCTCTGCTGGGGATGCCCTGCCAGGCGCTCTGAGCACAGGCGCACCAGGGGTGGTAAAATACAGTAATAGGAACCCCTAAAATTGAGGGCAGCAACAAAAGAGAGCATCATCCAAGACCGCAGGAGGAAGGTAGACCCTGGCACCAGTACCAAGCCCCAGACTAGGAACTGAGACTAGAGATATGAATAAACAGAAGGTACTGAACACTATGAAAAAATACCATGGATAAAGAAGCGCTCAAAAGGCAGAATGAGAAGAGAATAATTAGAAAAAGTAGAAACAGAGCCGAGAGAAAAAAATGTCTTGAGTACAAGGACTATAAGAACACTTGGAAGAAGTGAAACGAGAGAAAAAGTGTTCTAAAGGAAAACTGGAAAAAGAAAAGATATAGAACAAAAGACTTTACATAAATGGACCCCCGAAAGTTAAAATGGAGCAAACAAAACTCAAAGAACACAGAATACTACAAGAAACATTAGAACAAAATCAAAGGACTATACAATCGGTTGTGAGCTCCCTGAGGGCAAGGATTGCCTTTTGTCTGTTTTTGTATCCCCAGTGTTTAGCACAGTGTCTGACTCAGAGTAAGGTCTTAATCAATGTTTATCAACTGACCGACTAAAAATAGAAGAAAACAGGTTATCAAACATGTTGTGCTATATACTGTCAAAAATAACTGACCTAAAATACAGTAGGTCAAGGAAAGAATCACCACAATCCCAAGCAAAAAATCTTTAACATTGCAAGATATAATAAATAAAAACTTCCCAGATCTATCAGAATCAAAGAACAGAGTAAAAGCAGAAAGAATGCACTAATCACCTCCCAAAAAAGAAAGGAAGGAAGGAAGGAAGGAAGGAAGGAAGGAAGGAAGGAAGGAAGGAAGGAAGGAAGGAAGGGGGGAAGGAAGGAAGGAAGGAAGGAAATATTTATTAACTGCCTACTATGTGCTAAGCATCATGCTAAATGCTTTACAAATATTATCATCTGATTCTCACAACAACCCTGGGAAGTAGGTACTATTATCATCCTCATTTCACAGTTGAGAACATTGGAGCAGACAAAGCTTAAATGACTTGTCCAGGGTCACACAGCTAGTACGTGTAGGAGGCCAGACAAGAACTCAGTTCTATTGTGACTCCAGGCCCAGCGCTCTACCAGCTGCACCATGCAGCAGCCTCAGGAAACGAAGACTTTCAGGAATGTCACAGTCAAAATCCAGAACTTCCAGGTAAAAGGAAAAAATACTCCAAATAGCAGAAATTTTAAAAAGTTCAAGTACCAAGGAATCATAGTCAGGGTCAGGAGACAGCAAGTATTATAAGGACAGAAAATATTAGTACAAAATATGATTGTTCAGTCATTTCTCAGTCATGTCGGGCTCTTTCTGACCCCCTCTGGGTTTTCTTGGCGAAGATACCAGAGTGGTTTGTCATTTCCTTCTCCGGCCCATTTTACAGATGAGGAAACTGAGGCAAACAGGGTAAAGTGACTTGCCTGGGGTCCACAATTAGTGTCTGAAGCTGGGTTTGAACTCATGAAGGTGACTCTTCCTGACTTCAGGGCTGGCACTCTATCCACTGTGCCTCCTTCCTAGCTGCCCTGTCATCTTGAGATTATATAGCATAAATTTATAATGGATCCAATCAATACAGTTTGATGACTTTTCTCTAGCTCTATTCGTCTGTATGTGAATAGGGATGAAGGTAACAGATGATGGGAACAATCCAAGGTTGAAACAGGCAAGAGATAATAAGAAATAGGAGAGGAGGCAAAGGTCTCATGTGTATGGGGTAATAACAAAGGGTTGTCACAAAGGGATGAAGGCTAATCTGGGATAGGACTGAGATTTGATGGCATTCAAGACTATAGTGAGAATGGGAAACAGGGTTAGGAGTCTTAAGGCAAAGAGAACACAATAGAATGTTAAAACTATAAGCAGATAAAGGAGTTTCAGATTTCATGAACACGGACGTGGAGCCTTTGTGGATGATAACTAGACCAACGATACAGCCAGCATTACACGTAGCTGAGGTGGCTTTCAAGAATAGGTCATAGGAACTAAGTAGAATGAAAAATGGAGAAGTTAAGGTATCTGAAGGGGTATCAATATATAGCTAGGAAATGCAGTGGCTAGAGAGCCAAGCCTCAAGTCAGGAAGATCTCATTGAAATCCAGCCTCAGACACTTACTAGATGTGGGACCCTGGGCAAGTCACTTAATGCCATTTGCCTCAGTATTCTCACCTTTAAAGTGAGCTGGAGAAGGAAATGGAAAACTATTCCATTGTCTTTGCCAAGAAAACCCCAAGTGGGACCACAAAGAGCGGAACATGATTGAACAAAAGTAGCAACAATCAATATACAAGGTGTCCCAAAAGATTTAGGGCAGTTCTAAGCTTTAATAGCTTAAAATATGACTAAAGCTTAAAATTTCACTAAGACTTGTGGGTGCTGTAACCTTCAATAGCTTAAACTAATACTTTTTGGATGCCCTGTGTATGTTGGAGTCCCCTTGTACAAAAGCAGGAGATGGAAAGGAAAGACCGTGATCCAGGCACTGAATTCAATGCAGAAGGAGAAGGTCCTTGGAGGCTGGTGGATAACAGTTTTCTAGAATCTTGACTGGATGATAAATTTTGATTGAATGCACTTGAAAATGGGAAGTTACTCTTCAATAACAGTAGAGGGAGAGTCTGGTAGTAACATTGGGAGCAAGGAGTATTCTGATTCACTCAGTGTGACCAGTGAGTTGGGGATTGGGGGGTAGGAGGTAGGGCAAGGTATTGGTTGAGAAAGCTCAACCACTGCTGTAAAAGGGGGTCAGAAACTGTGTGTCATCATCAAAGACAATTAGGAGTGTGAAAGAAAAAGGTTTAAATGAAAGCAAATGTATTACATATGGAGCAGACACTCCCTAGAGCACAACAGAAGGACCAGGGAGATTTAGGGGGAGTTATTTGGAGTTCAGAATTAAGGGAGACAAGAATACAGGTACAAGCAGTACAAGATGAGGACGGCTGTTTGTACAATGACAGTCAGGGGTTCAGAAGCATTGGGAAGGGGGGAGTTTGGTGTGGGTGGGAGTATTCTAACCATTGAGGAAAGAATCCAGGCATCAATAGATAGAAGAGGTTTTTTGAGGGAGGCAGGGTGATTAAGGGTATTCAACGCCCTCCCTCAAAGTTCGACACCAAAGAGGTGGTGATGTTGAGTACTGCCATGCCCAGGAGGCCAGGCTCACAGCAGACAGGTGCAAGCAAAGGTACAGTCTGAAGAGTGTAGACAGGAGGCAGGAGCTAGATATTTGAGGTGGATGGGATCAGAGGAAAGCCTCCAAAGCACTGGAGAAAGCCCTGGGAGGAAGACAAACACCAGAGGCAGGTGGAGTCTGGCAATGTTTCTCATCTGGTTTCATTTACAGTGAGAATGCTAATATAGATGGAGTTGCTTCTAAAAGGTCATTAGATAAAGAATGTACATTCAGAATGCCAATAGTTAGGAAAATAATATGGCAGAAAGTAGGCATAGACCAACATCTGACACCGTACAGCAAGATAAAGTCAAAATGGGTACATGATTTAGATATAAAGACTGATACCATAAGCAAATTAAGAGAGCAAGGAATAGTTTATCTGTCAGATCTAAGGAGAATGGAAGAATTTATGGCCAAACAAGAGACAGAGAACATTATGAAATGCAAAATGGATAATTTTGAGTACATTAAATTAAAAAGGTTTTGCACAAACAAAGCCAATGCAACCAAGATTAGAGGGGAAGCAGAAAGCCAGGAAACAATTTTTACAGTGAGTATCTTTGAGAAAGGCCTCGTTTCTAAAATATAGAGAACTGAGTCAAATTTATAAGAATGCGAGTCATTCCCCAATTGATAAATGGTCAAAGGATATTAACAGGCAACTTTCACATGAAGAAATTAAAGCTATCTGTAGTATTATGAAAAAATGTTCTAAATAACCGTTGATTAGAGAAATGCACATTAAAGTACCTGAAAGTACTCTGAAGTACCACATCACACCTAACTGATTGGCTAACATGACAGAAGAGGAAAAAGATAAATGTTGGAGATGTGGGAAAACCGGAACTCTAATGCATTGTTGGTGAAGTTGTAAACTGATCCAACCACTCTAGAGAGCAATCTGGAACTAGACCCAAAGGGCTATAAAACTGTGCATACACTTTGACCCAGCAATGTCCCTGTATCCCAAAGAGATCATAAAAATAGGAAAAGGATCAACATGTACAAAAAAATATTTATAGCAGCTCTCTTTGTGGGAGCAAAGAATTGGAAATTGAGGGAATGCCCATCAATTGAGGAATGGCTGAACAAGCTGTGGTATATGATTGTAATGGAATATTATTTTGCCTTAAGAAATAATAAATAGGTGGATTTCAGAAAACTTGGAAATACTTATATGAACTGATGCTGAGTGAAGTGAGAAGAACCAGAAAAACACCATACACAGCGACAGCAACATTGTGCAATGACCAGCTTTGATAGACTTAACTCTTCTCAGCAGTATAAGGCTCTAAGGCAATTCCAAAAGGCTCTTATAGAAAATGCCATCCATATCCAGAGAAAGAACTATGGAGTCTGAATGCAGATAAAGAACACTATTTTCTCTCTTTTTTTGCTTATTCTTTCTCATGATTTTCCCCTTTGGTTTTAATTCTTCTTTACAATATGACTAATGTGGAAATGTGTTTAATATGATTAGACATGTATAGCCTATACCAGATTGCATGCTGTCTTAGGGAGCCAGAAGTAGAGGGAGGGAGAGAAAATTTAGAACCAAAAATCTTATAGAAGTGAATGTTGAAAACTAAAAACAAATAAATAAAATTATTTAAAAAGAATATTTGAATAAATTTATAATTTAATAAAAAAGAATAGCAACCATGAAATTAATGTTTATACACAGTCTAAGAACCATTAGAGTCTTGGTATTCTCTCCCACTACTCTTGATATGACCATCAATAATGATATCAATCATTACAGAAGCAGTTTTGTGTTTTTACATTTTGTGGGTCTTCTTTGGTCCCCAAATATATCATCTTGTGGCCAATCTATTGGTGATCATCTCCATAAGGTGCCTTGAACAGAAGGCAAAGACTATTGTCAGACCCTCATGTAAAGATTTTCCCTGAACCAGTCAGAGCTTTTTCTCCATTGTCATGGTCTTAGAGAGCCCAGGTCATCACTGCAACAATAAGAGCCATGCAAAGAAGACTTATGTAGAAATATTTACAGAAACTAAACTGCATATAGAATATAATTATTTAAACACACACACGTACGCATGCGTACACACACACTCATGCACACGCACAAACATGCACACACACAGACATACACATGTGCGCATGCACACACATACACACATGCATGCACATGTGCACACACATGCACACACATATACACACACATACACACGCACGCGCACACACACCACCACCATCACACAAATTAAAACTCACCATTCCAAAAATACATCCTGTCGAATTTTACCACTCTCCTTTGCTTGTCTTGTGAGGTAAGATAAATGTCCAAATAAGAAACTGAAGAAAAAAAAACATAGTTAATTAGAAACTGGAGGCAGAGATACAGAGAAAATATTCATTTATTTGCCCTTTATAATAATTTTTATCCACAACCTTCATGTGTAGGTGGTATTTGATGATTTAATTCCACCAGTGAATCATATTGAGCATATGAACCATGCTCAAATAAACAGATCTAATGTTCTAACATATTCAGGAAAATACTCATTTTATATTTAAATATAAATATTTATATATTTATAATAGAATATAAAACAATATAAATATATGCCAGTGAACAGCATATGAACAAGTGTAGTTAAGTATAAACTGTAGACTCCATTTGACACAAGAGTGATTGTCTGTAAAATTGTGTCAAAGAACAAAATGTAATCACAACAATTCATATTTCTAGTCTGCCTCACAAAATTAAAACATATCCAAGATTTATACAGAACTGATTCAAATGTATGACGACAAGAGCCATTCCCCAATAGAGAAGTGGTCAAATATATGAATGGGCAGTTTTTAAAGGAAGAAATGCAAGCTATAAATAATCACATGAAAAATGCTACAAAACACTAATAATTAGAAAAATGAAAATTAAAACAACTTTGACGTCTTATCTCCCACACAGTCAAAGATGGCAAAGATGACAAAAGAGGAAAATGATAAGTTTGGAAGAGTTGTAGAAAAATGGGCATGATTCACTGCTTGGGGGAGCTGTGGATTGGGTCGGTCAGTCTGGAAAGCAAATTGGACGTATAACCCATAAGTCACCAAACTGTATCTTTTGACCCACTTATATCCATCCTAGGCTTATGCCCCAAAGATTTCAAAGAAATTTTTAAAAAGCACCTAAATTTAGGGAAAAAAAAACTTAGAGCAACTCTTTTCATGGTAGAAAAAAATGGAAATTAAGGGGGGGTCCTCCTCTATCAGGGATGACTCAACAAATTATGGTATGTGAACATTATTGTGTCAAGAAGTGATGAAGTGGACAGTTTCAGAGCAGCCTGGGAAAATCTTTGTAAACCGGTAAAGAGCAAACTCATCAAAACCCGAACAATTTCTATAGCAACACTGTAAAGAAAAACAACTTTGAAATGCGTTAGGGCTCCGATCAAGGCAATGATCCCCCCCCCCCTGAAAAATTCAGAGGACCCAAGATGAAGCTTCATCTGACCAGAGACCTCCTGACGAAGGGATGATGATGGACTCAAAATGCAGATCACACATATTTATGGACATGGCTAATGAGGGAAATTACTTTGACTGACTATACATATTTAAGAGAGTTTTCTTTTTTTGGTTTGTTTAATTGAGGAAGGGAAAAGAAATGTTTGTTAACTGAAATAATAAAATTAGATTTAAAGATCAAACAGAATTAAAATACATTAAAATTATCCCTCTAAATAATTTTCACACCATTGTAAACACTCCTCCACTCTCTGCCTTTCACTTTAAGACTTCGTGAAATTCTGTGGGTGGGAAGAATTTCAAAAGGGTATCCCAGCTTCCTCTCAACCAAGGGTGTTTCTGCAGCAGGCTCTCATCGATGGTTAAATTTTGAGTGTGAAAATCAGAATTTGATTGTTCTGCTGAGTGTCTAGATGTCATTCCAATGTTAACATTGCAGATTAGATTTGAGACAAGAGACGGAGAGGGAGAGAATACTCAGCCCCCTCCAAGAAGCTGGTGGTCCAACACTTGGAGCACACCTCTACATGGTTCTACAAACACTGCTTCAGCTCTTCACCAGACCGGAGATTAATCAACAACAATGAGAAGGTGGTAACATCATAACAGATGATGTTTCTACCGCGCTTTTAAGGTTTGCAAAATCCTTGACCTCCGTGATGTCTGTCACTTGAACCTCCCAACTCCGCCGCTCTCGGCCCCAGACTAGCCACCGGGCCTCCCCCTCTCTCCAAGTCCCAGCCCCCGCCCTCACCTGGCTCTGGGGGGCCCAGGGATGTGGTCATAGCGCCGATGGACGTAGTGCACGTAAGCGCAATAGAAACCGAAAGCGAGCAGAGGCGCGGAGCCTAAGAGGAAGAGCCAGGACTCCCACGGCCCGCCAGCCACCAGCTCCATTGCTTCACTACGCCTTTCAGAAGTGACGCTTTCCATCAGCGCCGGCCCCTCCCAGGCCCCACCTCCGCTCTCCGGCCTTCCCCTCCCCTTCCAGACCAAAGCCGCCCTTCAATCCCCGCGTCCTCGCTGGGTCTTCTCTTCCGCTCCTCCCCTTTCTCCCCACCGCACCCCCTTCGCCCCATCCTGCCTGGAAGCAGCTCTCGCTAACTCCCGGTTCAGTCTCGTGCTCCAGCCCTTCCATTCTTCCTTCCCATCACCTACATCTTCACAGCTCAGTCTCTGCATCACTTGTATCAATCTCTTGTAACACCTTTTAGCCCCATTTCCATCTCATCCTCTTTCCCGTCCAATCCCTTCTCTGCCCCTCCTTAAAAGTGCCCCCTCTTTCTACCCCGTTCCGACTACGGCTGTCCATTCCTACCCAACCCCAGCCCTCTCTTTTCTGTCTCAGGTTCCTTCTGAAATAACCAGCCTCCGTACCTCCTTGTTCCCCTCCAGGTAGCCACCTCCACCTGGTTACCTAGCCCTAACCTCTATGGAGGGGAAGCTAGGTGGCCCGGTGGTTAAAGCGCTGGGCTCGGAATCAAAAAGACTCCTCTTCCTGACTTCAAATCCGACCTCAGACAATTACTAGTTGTGTGACCCTGAGCAAGTCACTTAACCCTATTTGCCTCATTTCCTCATCCGTAAAATAAGTTGGAGAAACCAAGAAATCGGCAAAAGACAGTCCCTGCTCTCAAGGCGCTCACAATCTAAGGAAGGAGAGAACAAAGAACTATGTATAAACAAACTATATGCAGAGTAAGTTTGAAATCAACAGAACGATCGGGCAGTATGAGTGTCAAATTCTGTACAAAAACTCAGACCAACTGGGTAATCAACAAATAAACAGGCGTTTATTCAGGGTTGGGGAATGGCAACTTAGGGCAGCTTCTGCCTTCCTTAGACACGGGAGAGAGGGAACAAAGGAGATACTCAGGGTTCACTGGTGGGGAACAAAAGGAGAGATGGCTGGGATGCATGGAAGAGGAAGCTGTGCTGTAGAAGTGACCCTCCCGTGATCTCTGTCCAGGAGCAGGGGTCCTTAGAAACTGCTGAGTGCGCCGGGGTCTTCTGGGGGGGGGGGGGTGCTACATTGACCTGGGGGGAAGGGGAGGGGTTAGAAACTCCGAACCTAGTAGGAGCTCAGGGATTCTCAAGGGTTGACAAGGTGGCATGGAAAAGGTTTGCCTAAAGAAGGTGGGATTTTAGCTGGAACTTGAAGGAGGCCTGGGATCCAGGAGGTGGCAATGAGAAGGAAGAGAATTCCACACATGGAAGACATGGGTGAAAATGTATGGAGTCTAGAGATGGAATTTCTTGTTCTGGGAACACCAAGGAGGCCAATGTCACTGGATCGCAGAGTATAAAGGGTAAGAAGACTTCGGGGCTGGAGAGTGTGCCTAGAAGGCAAGGTTAGGATGGATTTGGAAAGCCAGAGGATTTGATGTATTGATATATTATGTATTTTATATAAAATATCTAATATGATTATATATAAAAAATATATAGTCATATGATAGAATAGTAAATATATTATATAATATATTCATGTTATATAATCTAGCATTATATAATATAAATATGTGTTTATATTATATCACATATACAAGAAATAAAATTTATTTATTTTATGTATTTTATATATCTTTACATTCATATTTGTATATATTGATACTGACTGCCCCTGGAGTCTATTGAATAGGGCCAAGGGTTAGGTAACATGGTCAAATCTGACCTTTAGGAAGATCCCTTTGACAGCTGAGTGGAGGATGCTTTGGGAGTGGGGAGATATTTGAGGCAGGCAGACCCACCAGCACGCTATGACATAGTCCAGGCACGAGAGGATGAGGGTGTGGGCAGGATGGTGGCAGTCAGAGAAGAAGAAATGAAGTGAAAGTAAAATTGACAGGCCTGGGCAACAGATAGATTAGATTTGGGGAAGGAGAGAGAGTAAAGATAGGGTGACACTTAGCTTGCAAGTGTGGGGATGATCAGCAGTAACAGGGAAGTGGGGAAGGTTCTGGGGAAAGGATTGAGTTCAGTTTTGGACACATACCAGCCTCAACGTACCTTCGGTTCACACCCAATGTCTTTTGCATTACTCTACTCCATCCCTGTATCCAGGAGGAAGCTACCCCCCCCCACCCCAGGAAAAAAATCACCACTTTTTTGGGCTCTGATCCCTCTAGGCTGGCGAATGGCTCTCAGTCCTTGACCCACCACTCTTCCAAACTCAAGCCCGCGGAGAATTCAGACTTTCAATAGGATGACACCTCTCAGGGCCTTAGACCATCCCTAGATGGCAGGGTTGTACCCAGAGCACCCAGAACTGTAGAAGAGACTAACCCAGAGCTGAGCCTGGAGTATTTATTGTACCCTCTTTAACAGTAACCTTGACCTAGTTAGTTCATCTCTCTGAGCCTCTCTCTTTTTTTAGAGGACCTCTGATGGTTGTAGGGATTCAAGTGAGATCATGAATGTGACATAACTTTGAAACGTTACTGATGATGCTCGATAAACTCCAACCAGATGCGGGATGTAATTATAAAGGCCGTATCATAAATGAATTAGAGGAGATGGGAAAGACACCTTTCATAACCATAAGACATAAGTATGATCAAACAGGATGCAGAGATCGTCCTAAAAGGGGGGGGAGGGGCAACTTCAATTACATGAAATTGAAAGAGCTTTTGCTTGTTATTGCACCCTTATCAGAAAAGTCTGCTGCAAGCATTGTTTCCTCTAGTTAGTAATTTCATTAATTCTAACAGGGGAATTGGGGAAATGAACTGGAAACGGGCAGGGGAATCTTTGCAGGGGATGTCTCTGATAAAGACGTGAGAACCAAGATATGTGAGGAACTGAAACAAATAGGTCTGCGTATAAATAGATTCCTCAACAAATAGTCAAAGGATATGAACAAGCAGTTGTCAAAAGAAGAAATGGAAGCAGGGTGCAGTCCCTGGGACCGCTTCCTGAACCTTACTGCACTGGCTGGCCGAGTCCCCGGAGGGCGGTTACTACTTTTCCCTTTGGGTTCTAGGGATAACCCTGAGAGCCTGGGGAGGTGTTTCTAGCATTAGCACTTGCCGGAACAAGTCCAGGCAGAGTAACAGCGGATGGAAAGAGATCTGTTGCCAGAGATAGGTGGTTAGACTGTGCTAGATCCTGTCTTGAAGGCTGCCATCATTGCAAAAGGTCACTGTCGTGCTTTTGTGTGAAGCCCCTCTGAGTTCAGGCTCTTAGCTTGCTGAAGTAAGCGATATATTATAGTCTGGTAGCATTCTATATCGATTCAAGGTGGACCCAGTGCTGGGGAAGTGGAGTGAGATTCCAAAAGCTGGCGATCTCTGCCTCATCTGGGGCATAGAATTTTTTTGACTGGGTTCGAATCCTTTCTCTGATACTACCCATGTGACCATAGTCAAGTCCACCTCTCTGAGCCTCAGTTTAGTGAACAAGGTGAGCTAGATGGCCTGAATCAATATAAGAAAGCTGCTACTAGCATGGTGAAAATAGACATGAGGTATAAGGATTTAGAAGAATGAAGCGCCCTTATGCATGCTGGTCTGAGATATATACATATGTGTGTGTATATATAAAATATTTTATATTTATACACACATAGATGTTACATAAATATGTATTATATTACAATGTGTAATATAATATAACATCACACAATGTATTCTAAATAATAAAGATAAGAATATAGGCCAGAAGAAAGACAATTACCTTGCTTTCTTGGCTTAACATTTGGAGTCACCCAAATTTATCTACATATTAAGACCCAGATGAAAAAAACTGCTTTACTTCAAACTTAAGCAGCATTCTGAAGTTTATGAAAAGGCAGCTCCTGAAATGAGGAGGATGCAAACTGGCAATAGGGAATACACTGAATTCCTTTTTCTAATTCCTCCTGCTGGGTTTTATTAGAGTTATATAGACAGGCTGAAGATGTATAAAAAGTTTTCTGAAGTTATTCATTATTTCAGTTCATTTTAGTTTATTCTTTAGGGTTCTTTAATTATCAGATCTGCAAAATGTGTTTGTTTCTTCTTTACCCATAATCATCCCCCCAATTTCTTTTTCTTGTCTTAATGCTGTAGTCAGCATTTCTAAGGCTACATCAAACAGAAGTAGTAACAATGGACATTCTTGTTTCAGTCCTGAAATTCTTGGAAATGATTCTCGTTTATCTCCAGCACAAGCTCTTGGGTTTAGAGATATTCTGTTTATCATTTTAAAACAAGGTTCATTTATTACTCTGTTTTCTAGCATTATAAACAAAAAAGAGTCTTGTATTTTGTCAAAAGCTTTTTCTATATCTACTGATAAAAGTCAAGATTTTTGTTGATTTTGTTATTAAGTTTGGAGTTTTCCCAATATTAAGCCAACCCTGCACTTCTTGTATAAATCCAAGCTAGTCATAGTAGTCTGTATCTTTCTGATACTTAGTTTGTGCCTTTTTGCTAATAGTTCACTTATAACCTTTCCCTCTGTGCTCATTAGGGATATCGGTTTGTCTGTTGCTGTTGAGTTGTTTCAGCCACGTCTGACTCTCCATGACCCCATATGGGATTTTTTTGGCAAAGATACTGGAGGTGTCGGCCATTTCCTTCTTCAGCTTCTTTTGCAGATGAGCATAAGTAAGAAGTGAGGCCAAAGACAGCCTAGTTTGCCTACCGAGAAAAAATCAAACTGAGCAGGGAAGACCTTCAGGGTCTCTGGCCAGAACAGAAACAACTGCTATTTACACTCACTCTATGGCATCAAAACCCAAATAAGGACCAAGCGAGGCTTGGGCTGGGACATATTATTGACCAAACAGTGAGAGTCAGAGTGATTTGGGCTCAAGGCATCATCAAGTAGCTCCATTTGAATCCCACTGGGCTTTACCAAAGCCCGGTCTTTCAGAGCACTGTTTCAAGAAATCATAAATGAAACTAAAGGAGATGAAAGTCAATTGTCCCAGTTTAAAATAAAATAGACTAAATGAATAGGGAACCAACTTAGAGTATATAGATACTTCTCAGAGCCAAAAGGCATCACAACCTCCTGACTCAGTGCCTCATTACAAGTTAGCAAAAGGTGTGACAGTCTTCCTACAAGCGAGTCTCCCCTAAGCAAGCTTCCCTTAATGGGCTCCATGTGAGGCCTATTCATGGGTGGGGAAGATCTTATGTCCCATTAACATTACAGTTATCTTACCAGGCAGGCACACTGGACAGAAAGTAAGCCTGTTTGCTGAAAGGAGCCAATCAAGAGCCTTCCATGAGTCAAAGTCTTGCTCGCTCCCAGAAGCCTTTGCTGGTGCCCACTGGCTGACTTAGCTAAGCTGTGCCCCCCCAGACTGCCCCAAACCAGTCTTGCAGTCAGTTTTCCTGCAAAACATCCTGCTTCTATGTCCACCTATTCCTGGGAAAGACTGTCCATTCTTTTTCCCAACCCCTCCCTGAACCTCCCCTTTCTGACTTCCAAGCCTAGATCCTCCCTGACTCTCCTGGGCTGTGGGTTCCTTTGTGGCACCAGTGTCTAATTTCCCTCCTAATAAAACTCTTCTACTTTCAACTCAGCTTAGCCTTCTCTGCATTTGGAGGGGTGGCCTTCATCTGGTGGCAGTGCCTGCGTCTTAGTCTACCACCGATTACGTCAGACTCAAATAGAAATGGGAGATGCCAAATCATTTATAAGGATCCCTTTGGGGAATATCCTGACTTAGAAAGCCACATATTAACATTATACCTGTTTTATTGAATTTTTATTTATTTTGTTAAATATTTCCTAATTACATTTTAAACTGGACACTCAAGAGCATCACTTGACACCTCAGTGTACTACTAGACTGTGTGTTTGTGAGTTCCATGAGGGTAAAGCTATGTTTTCCCCTTCTCACTCTGCACCCAATGCCTCCAGAACAGGGCTAACCAAACTGGAGCTTCAAAAGTTGGGAGAGAGCCACAGGAATCCAGGAGTCATGATTCAGGTCAGGCTTTGTAGCCAGCTCAGCCTGGATTCCCCAAGGAGCAACCTTTGGGAGTGAACTTCAGGTTATGCCTCATCTAGAGATGATCTGCTTGGGACCAATGCTGTGTAGCAACAGGACTAGGTTTTGAGCTCA
>CM053595.1:4143093-4161844 GCA_028646575.1 Pseudocheirus occidentalis | reverse complement strand
GCCAGCTAGCCAGTGAATAGAGCACCAGACCTGGGGTTAGGAGGACCTGAGTTTCAAATCTGACCTCAGATACTTACTAGCTGTGTGACCCTGAGCAAGTCACTTAACCCTGCTTGCCTCAGTTTCCTCATCTGTAAAATGAACTGGAGAAGGAAACCACTCCAGCATCTTTGCCAAGAAAATCCCAAATGAAGTCATGGAGGCACGAGATCATAACTAAAATGAGTCGTCAACAACAAACTTTGTGTATATATTGTGTGTTTGTTTCCTGCGTTTGGGTTGTTCTCCCAACAACTAACATAATCCCTGGGACATAAGAAGCATTTAATAAATGCTTACCAGATTGATGAAATTCATAGCACCATCTTACAGGATAAGGAAATCGAGACTGGAGCAGCCACTTGACTTAGCTGAGATGACACAACTCGAAAGAGGCAGAACCATAACAACATCTCACGCCTCCGAACACCTTCCCAGGCCAGGGCTCTTTCTCCTCACAGGAAGCCATGTCTCTGGGCGCTTCTTGGGATCAGAAGGATGACTGTAAGGTGCCTCAGTGGAGTCCAGTCTCAATTGCTGGAGACTTCAAATTCTACTAGACTTTTAGCGTGCTCAAAGCTGTATTTTTACTTAGCTTGTCACATGGGTGGAGAAAATTTGGATACTGTCACAGGAGGAACCTTTTCATCCCTGTTCTCACTGAGGATTGTAGGACACTAAGTAGGAATGTCTTCAAGATTAGACATAGAACAGGATTTTCTAAAAGGAGACTTAAATGAAGAAATGGAAAGGTTCTCAGGGGAAGCTTACGTCATAGTGGGCACAGGTGACTCCCGCCTGAATTGTTTTGGTGACAGAAGCTGTTCAAGTTAGAAAACAGCCCAAGCTGGGGTTTGTGAGTTTGAAAATTATCTATCCTCTTGACTTGGCTTTCTACAGCTTATACAGGAAGGTTCACTTTAACTGGAAGAAATAAAGATGAAAGCAAAACAAACATCCTAATCTAAAACTGGGATAAAAAGAGAGGAGAAAGAATGAAAATCTAAACTGGGGAAGGGGGAGCAGGAGGCAGGGTATGCCCATCAGCTGGGGGAATGGCTAGACAAGCTGGCATAGAAACGTAACAATACTATTACACCATAAGAAATAATGAAAGTGTCGACTCCAGACAGACAGAGGATCCAAGGTCCTATGAATGCTACAGAATAAAGCCAACAGAACGAGTGAAACAAAGTATGCAGCAACAACATTGTAAGAAAATTCTGAAAGACTCAAGAGACACCGATATGAAACACATTTCTCACCTCCCGACAGAGAGATGATAGAGGCAAAAACAGATACACATATTTTTAGATATGACCATGTGGTTTTGTTTATTTATTACAAGGCTTTCCTCCCCACCCTTTTCTCTCTCTGTTTTTAATTGGAGACGGGAAGAGAAAGGGTTAACAACAGTGATTTTTTTAAAGGGTCTTTTACACATTAAAAACAAAACCCAGAAGTCAATTCAGAAGGAAGTACAGGCAAATAGGATAGTTTTGAAAGTAATATGTGAAGTGTGTTTATTTAAAGCAAGTGTTATGAAATGGAGTTTACAGCTTCCCATGTCATTCTGTTCATGTTCTGCAGTGTATATGGAATGCTTTCTCTAATACTAAAGCTCCATATAAAAAATTCACAAATAAGGAAAAAAGAAATTGAAATTATTTTGTGTATTAAAACTCAGAATAAAAAAATTTATAATAAAAAAAGAAACAGGGTTTTGGGAGTATTTATTACATTCAGAAGGGAAAATGGAGGGAAAGAGAGTATTTTCAGAACAGCAAACTTTTTCTAGCATATTTTAGATCTCTCCTTTGCCCCATCACTGTATACACCTCACAGTATTTTTTTAAATCTCCATACACATTATATCCCTTCTCCTTTAGCAACAATGGAAGTTCTTTGACGGCATGTGTTTGTCATCTTGATGTCCCTAGTGACTAACATATTTAATTGATGCTTAATAAATGTCTATTGAGCCCTTCTGTAGACACATTGTAGAATGGCAGAATTCTAGTTGGAAGGAGCACCTTGTACAATTTTCCATTCTCATCCCCACTTCCATTTTGCAGAGTAAATCAGAGTAAATCAAGCCAATTTAGCTTTCTTCCAAAGCCAGCGGGTGAACCTGCTGTCAGTTATTTCACAAATATGTCTGATTACTAGTCAGTTATTTCACAAATATGTCTGATTGACCATAAGAGATTGTTTCCTGTTCCCTATCTGAGATCAGGCACCTGAGAAATAACATTTGTGCTCCAAGAAGAAATATGGTATTACTGGATATGGGGTCAGTGGTGTTGGATTCAAATTCTGGCCTTTTCTACTCATGATTTATATGTACCATGGCCACAAGGAAGAGTTTTCATAAACATATATATGCCGATTGTTGGTTCCCAAAATGTGGTCACCTGTGGACTTGAGGCTTGTCATGCCAAGATTTGAGGAAAATCTTCCTAATAAACAGAAACATCCAAAAGTAAAATGAATTACCTCGGGCGGTAATGAGTTCCCCATTACTAACGGTCTTGAAATAGAAGCTGGATGATCACTTGCTGGGGATGTTATAGAAGTAATTCCTATTCTCACTGTTCCCACAGAGTACGTACCAGATGACAATTAAGGTGCCTTCCATCTCTAAGATTCCGTGATTAATGAGGCAACAGCTCTGCCAGACCTTGCTTCCTCCCCTTACGTGGAGCTGCTTTGTCTAACTCCCATTCCAGGCACTTTTCCATCCTCCCTACCACCAAAGTCCAGGCACCAACGAGCAAAAATCCAATTATGTGAACAATAGGCCTGTGCCAGCAACAGACAGGGGCAGATCCACTGACCTCAATTCTAGGAAACCCCCCAACAACCATGCCTTTTATTTCAGCATTCCCTCCATTGTCCATGATTCTCTCTGATTCCCCTCCCTTCCCAACAGAGGCCAAAGTAGGGCACTTTCCAAAGGATATTCCTGAATAGCCTTTCAGAGAAGTGTCCTGTGGGGACAAGGAATAAGGCTGCAAATCCATAAAAAGAGAGAGCTAAAAGGAAGGTAGAACACCCTTTCTGAAATATCTCCAGGTGACTGGGGCCAGGAAAAGGAGAAAGACAGTTCATTTAGAATCCCGTGGAATAACCAACCTTACAAGAGTGGACTATGGTCTAGTCTGGGGAGAAGAAGCCAGAAGCTCAAAGCACATCAGTTACCTTATCTTTTAAAAACAAAACTCAAACCTCCCTCCCCAGCCCAAAACCCAGAGCTTAAAGAGAGGCGAGTATTCAGGCTGTAGAAAAAGAACACTAATTTCCCACTCTGCTTCTGGTATTTCCCAGATATGCGACATGGGCAAGTCAATTTCCCTGAGCCTTTATTTCTTCCCCCATAAAAATGAGGGTAGCATAATGTTTCCCTTCCATCAACCTCGCTGGGTTATTGTAAGGAAAGGACTCTGTAAACCTTAACACGTTATCTCAGATTTGAGATCGCATCATGTCCTATGTGGGTCACAAATAGTCAGGCATGACTGAAAACCATGTCCTACGTGTTCTTTGAAAGGCAGCAGCAAAAAGAAGCCCAGTTCAATAGTGCACAGCGTGTGTTGTATGAAGACCCTGCTCTAACAAAACTGTTGAACCTGGAAATTTGGGACAATTGCTTTTCCCCTATCTCTCCTCAAAAGCTTAAGTGAGCCTGGAAAAAGGAGCAATTTTGTGCAGACTGCAGTAGGGGGAGATGCTTTGATTAGATTTGGTTGTCGTTTTAAAGCTGGGTTTTTTCCCCCACCTAGGAGAGATGCAGCAAGCCTGCCTCAGGGTGAGTAAAAAACGTAATCCGTTAAATTAACATGCCCACCAAGGCAGTGAGCCTGGCTGCCCAAGGCAGCTTGTGCACCCCTTGCCATACCATATGGCCAGGGGAACGAAAGCTGAGGAGACAAGCAGAAAGATGGATAGCCCAGTGCCTGCCACCCTTACGCTGAAAGCCCTCTGCTATTGTAGCCAGGGAAATACAGCAACAACAAAAGCTTTAAAGTGACTGAGACATTAGGGCTGTCCCTGGTGTAGAAGTGTCACATTTATAGGTCTGCCCATCAAGAAGGACTTTTTATCTTCTCCGGCAATAAATCAGTGTGCTGGGGTAGAGAAATACACACACACACACACACACACACACACACACACACACACACACACTCTCTCTCTCTCTCTCTCTCTCTCTCTCTCTCTCTCTCTCTCTCTCTCTCTCTCTCTCCTCTCTCAGGGCCCATTGGGTAAGACAGCAACAGAGGCCTCCCTCCTTCTCTGCTGGTGGAACAAAGTTTATTAGAAATAATGCATGAAGCTTGTCACCATCTGAGCTCTGGGTTGGTTCTCATTAAACTAGTCCTCCACCACACAGCCCAGTCGCAGACAAAGGCAAAGCAGGCAGCGCCCATTCATCACTTTCAAAAGGATGGGATTCTGGCCTAGTTCCCCTCCCCAGCCCAGCCTGCTTTATGTAGGCTAATCCCAGATAAGTAACTGTTTTTCCTACACCATGCAGACCTTTCCCTCCATCCTAGAATAAATTAGGAAGATAAAGCTCTGGCTCCCTGGCTAAAGCCTTGCCTAGACAGAACTGGAATTTCAGGGAACTCCTGAAGAAAAACAGGCTAGGAAAAGAAATTAATCTGTAACTGGATTGAGGGGGTAGACTAATATTGTAGTAAAAATCACACTGGCCTTGCAAATCAGAAAGCCTGCCCCTGGACACTAACTACCAGGGTGACCTTGGGCGGGCGGGCCACGGGTATTCTCTGAGGATCCCTCTGTAAAATGAGGAGGCAGTTAAGTTATATCAGCTGATCGCTCCCATCCATCCCACCTCTGATACTCTGCATTTCTAGGTTATCTTCTCCACGTCACTTGTACAAATCCAAGCTCTGACATCAGTGGTTTAGGGTAAATATCCCCACCTCACCCCCTGAAAGAAGGAAGCCAGTATCACAGACAGGAATTTTTTAATGGAAAAAAAGAAGGGGGAGAGGAAGACGTAAAACAGCTAAACATGTAAGACCTTTTTTGTCTCCAGTCCTGGGAGCTCATGTTTGTCAAACCCATATAAAAAGAGGTAAAATTCTAGAAAGCACCTGGTGAAAGAAGCAGCAACAGCAGCAGCAGATGGAATACCAGACCTGGAGTCAGGAGGCTCATCCTCCTGCGTACAAATCTGGCCTCAGATACTTACTAGCTGTGTGACCCTGGGCAAGTCACTTAACCCTGTTTGCCTCAGTTTCCTCATCTGTAAAATGAGCTGGAGAAGGAAATGGGTCACAAAGCATCAGACAACTGAAAATGACTGAAAAGTGGGAGTAGCTGTGAGACTAGCAGTGGGAGTGAACAGCTAACACTCATATAAAACTTACTGTACACCTGGCACTGTTGCTAAACACTTTACAAGCTACCACAGTGAAATCTAATCCGTTACAGAAGGACGAGCATCAGATATTTGGAGAACGACTGATGCCTCAGATGAGGCGGGGGGTTAGGGGGAGAAGGGAAGGGAATAAGCAGCTGTATTCTGCCTATTATGGGCAAGGCAGGTACTAAGTGCCTTTCACAAATATTATCTCATCTGATTTTCACAGCTACCTTAAGAGGTACATTATTATTCCCTTTTTACAGATGAGGAAACTGAGGCAAACAGATTAAATTGCTATAACTAGTGAGTGGCTGAGACTTGATTTGAACTCAGGACTTCTGAGTCCAGGCCCAGCACTTTATCCACTACACCACCTTTGACACAGCAAATTACTTTTCTTTTTTTTTTTTTTTGGGCTTTTTGGAGGGCAACTGGGGTTAAGTGACTTGCCCAAGGTCACACGGCTAGTAAGTGTTAAGAGTCTGAGGCCGGATTTGAACTCAGGTCCTGCTGACTCCAGGGTCAGTGCTCTATTCATTGCGCCCCCCCGCCGCCCCAGCAAATTACTTTTCATCTCCAAATCTCAGTTTCCTTATTTGTAAAATCATAAACATAAATTCTGTCCTACTTTCCTCCTACGACCGCTATGGTTTTCAAACGAGAGGACACAGAAAGGGCTGCACTGTTACGTATGAAGGACTTTGGCAACTGCGAAGCTTGAGCTAAATATTAACTATTATCGAACGAGGCTTTCCTAAAAGTCAGCTTAGCGCTGCGGATACGTGTGGTCAAAAGACGCAAGTTCAAAACTCCATTCTGGATGCTCACCAAACCCGTGTGAGTATCAATCGGGCTTTTCCTCATCTGTGAAATGGGGCCAGCAATATATGTGCTACTTATCTCATAAGCTGTTTGGAGAATCAGACAAAATACTGTCGAGAAAATGTACTGCAAACCTTAAACTTTTCTACAAATTGTTTTATGGTATTAGAGAGCACCGTGTATTTTAGACTACACAATTTTAGCCACTGCAACCAGTGCTACCTGCAATATATATTTCTCTCTGGACAGATCCTGCAAACTTTTAAGATAATAAAAGCTAGAAAAACTCTGGCAAGGAAGCAAGGAAGCACACAGCATGGGACATCAGGAAGGGCAATCTGCTGAAATAATGTTCACATTGGGTCACGTTTCTGGTTTGCTCACTAGACTGCAAGGAGTGGGGCTCTATCAAAGACAGCTCTTCAAACTTCTTTATTTAGGTTCAAAATTTTCACAACCATTACCCCCCTCAGGGCTGGTAACCCGTCCAACCTCTATGACCTAAGGGTCATAAAGCCTTTACTTCAAGCTAAGGTAAAATTTCACTTTGGACACATTTTCAGAATATACTCACAGCAGTCTGGCATAGTAGGCCTTAGAGTCAGAAATAATAATGGCTAATAATCGAGGGCAGCTAGGTGGAACAATGGATGGAGTGCCAGACTGGAATCAGGAAGACCAGAGTGCAAATCCAAACTCAGACATTCACTAGATATGTGACCCTGGGCAAGTCACCTAACCCTGTCTGCTTCAGTTTCTTCATCTGTAAAATGAGCTGGAGAAGGACACGACAAACTGGCAAACTGGCAAATGGCAAACCCGTCCAGTATGTCTGCCCAGAGGACCCCAAATGGGGTTATGAAGAGCCTGACAAAATGTATGCGGCACTTTAAGGTTTGCAAAGTGTCTTATGTATATTAACAACATTAC
The DNA here is from genome assembly GCA_028646575.1 of Pseudocheirus occidentalis. Taxonomy (NCBI): domain Eukaryota; kingdom Metazoa; phylum Chordata; class Mammalia; order Diprotodontia; family Pseudocheiridae; genus Pseudocheirus; species Pseudocheirus occidentalis. The sequence goes on along the minus strand of CM053595.1, from coordinate 4,154,658 downwards.
CTGCATTTTTACAGATAAGAAAACCAAGGTTGGGAGGCTAATCAATTTTCCCAAGTTTACACAGCTATTGAGGATGACTCATCTGTGTCTCCAGTTCCAGCACCATCCATCACGCAGCTGCTGAGCTGTCTCCATCAAACTCAAGAAGACCTGAATCTGAGTGACACTTCTGCCTGTGTGACCTAAGGTGAGTCACTCATCTCTTAGTGCTGACAGGCAACTGTCTAATCAAGCAATCAATAAGCATTTATGCAGTGCCAGTTACATACCAGGCAAAACCAGAAAGTGCAGGAGCAGTTGCTAATTTGCATTGGTAGAGGCAGCTAGGTGGCACTGACCCTGGAATCAGGAGGACCTGAGTTCAAATCTGGTCTCAGCCACTTAACACTTACTAGCCGTGCGACCTTGGGTAAGTCACTTCACCCCAATTGTCCTGCCTTTCCCCCTCCAAAAAGCATATCTTTGTATCCCAACCGCTTTGTGCAGTGCCTGGCACACAGTAGGTACTTAATAATTTTTTTTGTTTTTTGCTGTACCTACTCACCTGGATTCCCACTCCAGAGTTCCTTCCATATAGCCGTGATGATACACTCACAGGGGAAAAGATTCTTGACAGATTACTTAATAGACACTGCTTTATGAGTCTTCACCCTTCCCAGGACCAGGCCAACCGTTACTTTCTGACCAACTCTAAACCAAAAGCCAGGAAAAAATGACCAGGATTCAATTCAATAAACATTTATTAAACACCTACTGCGTGCTAAGCTCTGGGAATAAGAAAAAGACAGGCCCTGCCTTCAAGGAGCTTACAGTCTAATGGGGGAAGGCAAGACACAAATGGGAGTTGAAAAGCAGGGGAGGGGAACCCCGAGGGGTAAGTGGTACAGGACCATGCTGTTGTGGACTTGAAACCAGCCAGGAGATGATGGAAACTGGAGTTCCCAGAAAGACTGGGGGCCATCTAAAAAAGAAGGCTTTTGGGGGGAGTTGTGCTCCACCCTCCAGTCCACCATTCAAAAGGGAGTAGGCATTTATCAAAAATCTAAAGCTGAGTCAATAGAAATGGTGATGAGATTCTGGGTGATCGAGTTTATTCCTGGGGAGGTTTGAGAAGCCAAACCAAGCAAAGCTCCTAATGGAGATGGAGGGTGCCCAAAGGGTCATGCAATACCAGAACCAGTGAAAAGAATCCATCCACAAGCATTTATTAAGCACCAACGAGTACTCTATTATTCACTGTGCACATAGTAAAAGAAATGGGGATGGTTAACCTCAAGAAAATAAATCTGGAGGTGCTACAACACTCATCCTCAAGGACTGCAAAGGCTGTTGTGTGGACACATTATATTGGTTTTGTTCTGAGAGGCCAGAACTAGAAGCAGAGGCAGATTTTTACTCAACAGAATGAGATGTTTCCAAAGGACAGCTAAAATGAAATGTGGCCTTAAGGATATCATCAAAAAAGGTTCTTGTGTCCAGGTACAGATTTAACTAGACGAGCTCTGGGGCCTCTTCACACTTGAATTCTGTGACTCTTGGAGTACACTGTGGGCAGGAGGACCGGATGTCCTAGAACCCAACCTAACGCCCACGTGCAATCTCATTATTCTCTGCAAGGGAATACCCAGTTCAGATCATAGTCTGATTTAATCTCCCCTGTGGCTGCAAGTCTGCCTTCTCCCTGTATATCCCTTAAGGAATAATGTAAGGAGTGTGAGGTGTCTGGGGCTGACTACTTGTAAGACCCTCCTGGAACCACAAAATAAGATGCACCCATGGGAAGCCCTTGAAGAAACCTAGGGGCAAAAGGACCCAACAAATAGGCAGTCTCTAAATTTACGAAGCTAAGGTGACTCAGCGGATAGAGCGCTGGACCTGGAGTCAGGAGAAGACCTGAGTTCAAATCCTGCCTCAGACACCCCCCCACCCCAGCCGTGTGACCCTTGGCAAGTCATTTAACCCTGTTTGCTTTAATCCACAGGAGAAAGAAATGGCAAACCACTTCAGCATCTGCCAAGAAAACCCCAAATGGGGTCACAGAGTCAGATATGACTGAACAACAAATCTGCTGAGAACTTTATGAGGGCACTTTAGTGAGACCTCCAGTTCCTCACAGGAGGACCTGAGTTCAAATATAGCCTCAGATACTCAACACTTACTAGAAGTGTGACCTTGGGCAAGTCACTTAACCCCAATTGCCCAGCCTTCCCCCTCCAAAAAGCAAAATAAATAAATAAATAAAGGATTCCTCTTTCTGAGTTCAAATCTGGCCTCATACAGGCTGTGTGATGGTGGGCAAGTCACTTAACCCAGTTTGCCTTAGTCTCTTCACCTGTAAAATGGACTGAAAAAGGATATGGCAAACCATTCCAGGATCTTTGCCAAGAAAACTCCAAATGGGGTCCGGAAGACCTGGATATGACCGAAAACCAACTAAACCAAATAAATGCTTGTTCCCTCCTTCCCTATCCCCCTACTCGGACAAATCACACAGGTCCCCAGCTAGCCTGAATAGTCAGTCATCTGGTACTTTGTTGAAAATTGCTCAGCCTAGAATTGTAAAAATAATAAATAAGTAAATGAAAGGCCAGGAAGAGCATTAGCCCAGCACATGATTTTTTTAAAAGCCACTAACTGATTTCTTCACATGACTTTCACCAAAGCCTTAGTGGCAATACTCAGCTCCAGAATAATCCACTCACTTGCTATTCATAGATCAAGAAAATGAAGGCAACTTCAAGATGATTTAGGTCAACTCTCATTTTGCATGGGGGAAAATGGTGGCTCAGGGAGACAAAGTGTGTTTCCTCAAGTTCACAGAGTAAATGGCAGCACCTGAACTAGAAATTCAAGTGTTCTGACTTATAATGTAGTCTAATACTCTTTCCTCTACAGCACCGCCTTGTAATAAAGGCGCAAGTTCACTCATCTGTGCCTCCCAAGCCTGGAATGTTCCCCCTCCCCCCTCCTCCTCCTCAGTTTCTGGTATCCTTCAAGTCCCAGCTAAAATCCTCCTTTCTGCAGGATGCCTTTCCTGATCCTCCTCAATTCTGGTACCTTCCCTCTGTTCATTATTTCCTATCTCTCCTGTCTCCATCTTGTTTGTACATAGTTTTTTTGCATGGTGTCCCTCCCATTAGACTGTGAGATTTGGGGGGAGGGGGAGGGCAGGATTTATCTTTCAGTTTTCCTGTATCCCTGGTACAGGATAGTGTCTGGCTCACAACAGTTGCTTAATAAACTTGTTGACTGTGTAATGGGACTAGAACCCAGGTTCTAGAGTCCTAGTACAAGATTCTCGCTGTATGTACAACTTCAGTGTAAGTAGACAGAAAACAGCACTAGGTGTCTGGAGGTCTGAGTTCTAGTCTCAGCTCTGCCACTAACTTATTGGATATCTTTGGTGGTTGTCCTCAATGAGTTTGAGTCACCAGATCCCAATCAACTAAACCCCAGCACTGAAAGGGCTGGCAGATATGACTTAGGGACTGAGTCACTATCAGTGATCCTGATAGAGAAATACTACAGAGCCAGAGGAGGGCAAACATTTTCCTGATTTTCAGATAAAAGGGAAGAAAGAGGATGGGGGCTGTAAACTATAGGCAAGTGAGCTTGATTTTAATTCCTGTAAAAATGCTGGAATATATTATGAGATGCATGTTAGTGAATAACTAGAAAGGGAAGCAGGGATCACAAAAAAAGGCAGCATAGCTTAATCAAGAAGTCAGGCCAAAATAATCCTCTTTTTTACTGGATGGAGCCATTACAGTTTAATTTACATCATTATTTACATTTGCATTCCACAAAGTCCCTCATTCTATTCTTGTGGATAAGATAGAGAAATGTGGTCTAGGTAAGACCACATAAGTAGATTTGAAGGTGATCAGATAGCCAGACCCAGAAAGAAATCATTAATTGTTCAATGTTATCTTGGAAGGATGCTTCTAGTAGAGTTCCCTAGGATTCAGTCTTTGGTTCTATTATTTACCATGTTTATATAAAGACTAAGTAGAGTGGACTGCTGGATGGTACATTTATCTGACATGAAAATGACCCAAAGAGGAGAGGTTACCAGAACCCAGTTCTGGTACCAGACTACTACCAGACTGCTACCAGACTGCATCAGTGGTGTGCCAAACTCAAACATATACCTGAAGGCTCACGTTGATTTAGAATACTACACATCAACATTATCTATGTTGCATTGTATTTTTAAATTTACTGTTAGACATTTCCCAATTACTCTAATCTGGTTCAGGCCATACTTGAGTTTTGTACCACTTGAGTTTGACACCCCTGGGCTGGATGACAAGTCATGATCCCGAGGGATCTTTGTAGACCCTATAGTAATGGGGCAATAAGATTAACTTTAACTTTCTTTTCTGTAATGTAGAATTAGAAATTGAGGGGATACTCATCAACTAGGGAATAGATAAACAAGTTGTGTTATATAATTTTGATGGAATACTATTGTACTATAAGAAATGATAAGCAGGATGCTCTCAGAAAAACCTGGAAAGACTTGCATGGGCTGATGTGAAATGCTCTGCGTACAAAGTAACAGCAATGTTGTAGGATGATCAGCTGTGCATGAGTAACTATTCCTGCAATGTAATGATCCAAGACAATTCTGAAGGACTTATGATGAAAAACGCTCTCCATCCCCAGAGAAAGAACTGCTAGTGTCTGCATACAGATTGAAGCAGACTTTTTTCACTTTATTTTTCTTTGGTTTTCCCCCTTGTCTATGTTTTCTTTCACAACATGACAATTATGGATATGTTTTGCATGGCTACACATGTATAACTTCTACCGAATTGTTCGTCTTCTCAACATGGAGAGTTGGGGGCGGATGGGGGGCGGTGTGTGTGGAGAATTTGGAACTCAAAAGTTTTAAAAACAAATGTTAAAATTGTTTTTGTATGTAACTGGGGAAAGGTAAAATACTAAATAAGAAAAGTCAGAGCCACTAAATAAATAAACCAATAGAATGTAAGCTCCTTCAGAGGAGGGACTGTTCTGGTTTTTGTGCTGGTATTTGTATATACTGCCCTGTGTAGAAAAGTATCTGACAGAAAAGAAATAGTACAACTTGTATGCAGGGCTTACTATGGTCCTGTTGCACAGTAAGGGTTTGGTAAGTGCCTTTTCACTTCTCTGATCTTGTTCATTCATTCCAAGGTCCCTTCCCTTCCAACTCTGACACTTTATGTTTTTAATGTTTTAAGACTCCTTACATTTCAGGCATTCTCTGACTCTACAATTGTAAAGGCTCTTACGTGTGGTTCTATACCAGTAAGGTCTCCTCTATGTCTAACCCAGTCTGCAGGACTCCTTCCAGATTTCTTCCACCTCATCTTTGGAAAGAAGAATTCTCCTTTCTAAATATTTTAGGGTTTCTTGCCTGAAAAATTTCCCTGTCTGAGCTCAGTAGCTATACATAGAGACTTTTAAAATTTTTATTACTACAATTATTAAATATAAAGCCCCTCTCTCCCTCAGGCTCTGTTTCCCACATGGTTCTACGTTGAGCCCAGGATTACTGCCAACATGATTGACTCACGTAGTTCACATTGTTCTTTCCACTTTATCCAACTGTAAATTAGCAAATCAGACAACTCAGTGATGTGATTTGTTCTAGTCTCCCACCCCTAAAAAGCACAACATGCCCAATTTTCATAAAGGAAGGGAGGGCCTCTTTCTTTCTCCCAATGACATTTTTTTTTTAATAGAGACTATCTAAGGCAGGAAAATCACACAACAAGCAGGAAGATAAATTGGTGCTTTTCGCAGCACGATTTTTCACTTTGCTAATTGAAAAGGGATGAGCAACAGCTGACTTTTCTGGGCTGGCCTGTCTAAGCAGGAGCAGGCCTCTTTGCCCAAGAGGGGCAATGAAACTTTATCTTAGACAAAGACAAAGGACATACAAATACATATATTTAACGATGCATAAAGACAAGGCCCACACCCTATTCCCATGCCTTCTTTTTGAGAACTTGGGCACACAGAGGGCCTCTTTGGTTGTAGGAGGAAGGAGGCAGAAAGGTTGTAATTCAAAAGAAGAAAATTAAGGCTTTTCCATTTCTATTCTGCTCCTACTGATAATGGTTCATAAATGGCTGGTGCCCTGCCTGCCGCCCACTGGGTTCTGTTGATAGTCCAAAGCAGCTACCTTTCCTTTCCTTTCCTTTCCCCTCCTCCCCACCCTCCTTCTCTCTTTTCCTAGGGATTCAGCTACAGAAGGAATGAATGTCAGAACCAGAAATGCCCTTGGAATCATAAAACAAGTTAGGAGACACCTTAAGGTTATTAAAGACCTTTTCTATTCACTCTCTTATTTTTGTATACATTGTTCCTTTTATATATTTGAACTCAATGTATGCTTTCCTGGTTTGGTCTTGTTCTCACTAATTACTCGTCTCTCCCGCTCTTGTTTACACTAGGTACACTTAAATCAAATATAAACATATTAATATTTTTTAAAACATTTAACAATCTACGGATTGAAAGAGATGTGGAAGCAGGTAGATGTTATTTTAGTCATGTAAGTATGAGGTTGTGAGGGTTTGAACAAGGATGGTAGAAATCAGAATGGAAAGGAACGAATGCAGGAGATAATTCAGGAATTGGTTTGGTGGCTGATAAAAATGCATCATGGTACAATACACAATGCACTGGATCTACATGGGGTCTGTGTTCAAATCCTAGTTCTGCCACTAAATACTTGTGTGATAATGGGCAAGTCACTTAACATCTCCAGGCCTCCATTTCTTTACCTGTAAAAGACTGATCTAGACTGGACTAAAGTCTCTCTGATTTCCCTTGAAACTCTAAAATCGATGTTCTTTAAGGATGCTCATTTTACAGAGGTCAAAAGAAAGAACACCGTGAGATGGAAACCAGTGCCTGTGGAATGCCTCCTTCTTCACTGAGCCTGAAAAGTGGACGCATTAATACAACAGCTTTTGCTTCACTCGTTGCCTGGGGAAAAGAGCATCCACGCCACATGATGGAGATCATGTGGAAAATGCACAGTGCTAGGGCAAAGGCTTGGTCCTATGCTATCAACTAGTGGTGCGATAGAAGATAACTCCTTAGGCTTGAGTTTACTCCTCTATAAGATCAGAAAATGTAGTGAGTTGAAGAAGTGATCTTTAGGAGTCCCAGATGTTCTACAACAGAAGTTCTCATCTTTTTTTGTATCATGGACCCCTCCCTGGAAGCCTAGTGAAGCCTATGGACCCTTTCTCAGACTTATGCTTTTTTTTCACATGAATAAAGTAAAATATATAAGGTTACTAAGGTTAGTCAAGAAGCCAACAACATTGAAATAAAGTTGTAATTTTTTTCCCCATTCAAGTTCAGAACTTTATCCATGGACCCCCAACTTGATAATTCAATTCTCAGTCGGATTGTTATACAGACCTGATATGAATTTTGATAGGTGAACTAGGGTTAGGGCCACACCCATCCCCAGAAATTCGAGGCTCTTAACACAGGGTGGGAACAGGGAGCCCTTTATCACCAAAGCAATGAAAGCTAAGAAAACAACCAGTGGTTACTGGTTACTATAAACCTGGCGAAGACATCGGCCTGAAAATCAATTCACTGACAGCCCCAGTTGGAGAGTTGCTGACCAAACTTCTGGAAGAAGAGGAATAAAACAGCACCCAGTTTTTGGCTTCTGCCTTTCCACCCACAGCACTCTGCTAACACACTCAATAGCAACCTGCTGTTATGTTGGGAGAGAAGTTCTAGTTCTGAGTGTAACACTAATTCACTGCGTGACCTCGGCCAAGTCACTTCCACTGCTCATTTTTCTCATCTATAAAATGAAGAATTTGGAGGAGTTCGCTATGGATTTTTCATATGATCCCTCCTACTACTAATGCTCTACGTACTATGATTACACCAACGATGTTGCAATTCAACATTCTAAAGTCTGATGATTCTAAGGTTCCTTGTAGCTCTGACAGCAGCTACTCGAGGTGGAGCAACGGACCGAACACTGAGCCTGGAGTCAGTGAGAACTGAGTTCAAACTCAGTCTTAGATACTATATGACCTGAAGCTCTGTCTACCTCAGTTTTCTCAACTATAAAATGGGTATCGTAACAGCACCCATCTCCCAGGGGTGTTGTAAGAATCGAATGAGGTAATATTTGTTAAGCACTTAGCACAGTGTCTGGTGCACAGTAGGTCCTTAGTAACCTTCCCTCGTATCTATGATGTGTTTATTATCAAGTTAGGGGAGGCATGAATATAATTTTTAAAAAAGTAATTTCAGGTTTGAGCTTCACTCACCCAAGTTTTCCCCAAACAGGCTGGTGAGAAATATTGTTCATTTAATTTGAGGTTAAATGGAAATAAATCTTAGCCTTTGGCTGAGCTACTTAGCATTTTTACAGCACTCTGTAGTTACAAAACACTTTACGACCCAATTACTTCATCTGATCCCTCACCATCACTCTGGGAGGTAAAGGACACATTTTTTTGAAAGGGGAAGTTGAGGCTCAGAAAAGTAAACCTACTTGGCCAAGATGACAAGGCCAAGCTCCAGGCAGAGCCAGCCCTCAGCATCAGAAGACTCCGGCTATTTCCACGCCATCTGACCTTCAAATTGAAGATAAAAGACGTATTTCAGAAGATACCTCCTATCAATACTCCCCCAAGTCAACAGGCTAGAAGGGCCTGTTCCCCTTGATGCCAGCCTACGTCTGCCTGATGCAGACAAAATGATACCAGATAAAAGGAAACCAGGGGAGGACACAGAAAATAGCCCCTCCCTCTTGTAGCTGAATGAGCCAGAGGGGCACCGTGGCCCAGAAAACAAGGGGCCTTTTCTTCAGTATTTTCCCATCATATACCGTCCTCACACACTACAGGGGCAGATCACATAACCTCACATCCAGCGGCCTGGTGCACAAGCTTTTAACTCGGTGGAACAGTATTAGGAGCTCTGCAAATCCAGGGGAAAGATCAAAGTGACACCAGGCTCTCGGAGACCATCCCCCTCCCCGCTTCACATGCTGCAAGGGAGCAGGGGGGCAAAACAAGAGGTTGAAAAATGAAGCAGGACTGAAAAGAACAGTGTGTCCTCAATACCTTCATGTAATACCTACATGTAAATCAAAGTCTTCTGTCTTGACATCGTCATTAGAAGGATTTAGTATCAACAGAGGTAACATCGCATCCAATCAGCACTTCACCTAAAAATATTCCCAATGGGGCATGAAATCCCCAAAGAGCATTTAAAGAGTTTTCATTTCCTAAAGTGACGTGGGAACACAGAGCCGAAAGAAGCCTAGTAGAGTGGAGAAGCTAATCATGAGGAAGACTGCAAAAGTCAATTATATAACGCGAAAAAAAAGGATATAATGGAAAGAGGACCCAGGCAGGAGACCAAGGTTCTAGTCCTATCTACACATAACTTTTATACAAGACAATATGTAACCTCTCTGGATTTCACTTTCCTTATTTTAAAGAAACATATAATTCTCTGATTCTAAGGCCTCTTCTTTTTTAAGGCTTTAAAATTCTATGGCTCTTAAAAAGCAGAACGGAATAGGGTGTAATTACAATGATCAAGTTTGGCTCAAGAGAAAAGTTGAGAAAATGCACCCCCATCGCCACCCCACCCCCACCAACTAGAAAAACAATCTCAGCAGTACATTCCTCTGATAAAAATGTGACATCCAGGATATAAAACGGATTGATTCAATTACATGAGAACAACAGCCATTCCCCAAGAGATAAATAGCCAAAGGGTCTTTCTAAAGGGAAGAAATTCAAGATATCATCAGTTATAGGAAGAAATGCTCCAAATGATTAATCATTAGAGAGTGAATATTAAAACCTGAGGTTTCAATTCATACCCAGATGAACAAAGATGACAAAAAAAGAAAATGGCCATTGCTGCAGGAGCAGCAGAAAAGAGGCACACATACGCTGTTAGTGGAACTGTCGATTGGTCCAGCCTGTTCTAGAAAGCAGTTTGGAGCCGTGCCCAAAATGTCACGTGACTGTGCATAGCCTCATTCCCCAAAGAGATCAAAGTAAGAGAAAAAGGAAACATGTACAAAAATATCAAAGAGCTGGAAATTAAGGGAGACTTCATGTGGGTGACATGAATGTAACGAGCTAGTAATGTGCTGTAGGAAATGAAAAAAGGAACAGAGTCAGAGAAAACCAGGAAGTGTTGCATGCACTGATGCAGAGGGAAGTAAGCAGATCTTGGAAAACAATTTACAGAACAACATTATAATAAAAAAATATATTTTCAAGGACTTAAGGAGTCTGATCGACACAATGCCCAGTGATGATTCTAGAGGAGTAATGACAAAATGTTACCCACCTTTTGACAGTATGATGCTGAATGAGACAAACTGTCAGACAGACCCAAAGTGGGGATCTGTTTTGCTTGAGTGTGCACATTTGACACAACAGTTTTGTTTTTCTTTCAATTGGGTGAGGGATGAGAGGGACTAGCGATAAGGTTACCAAAAATGAAGGGAGTGGGAGAAAAGAAAAGTGGGTCATCTGAAGCATTTGAGAAAATGTTTGAGGATAGAGAGAAGGTCAGCAGGAAACACAATCAGGCCAACTTTGAAAAGAAAGCCATGCATGGGACAAATTTGCGGCTGCATATGTAATTTGCCTTTTCTGTTTTCCTCTCTATATGGAAATACTCATCTTATTAGTGTTTAAGTTCTGAATTTTAAAAATCATTTTAATGAATCTCCTTTCATTGTTTGCAGAGGTAGGGGGACTATGGCTGTGGAAAACGGCACAGACTATCAGATTGGACTGATGTATTAATTGGTTTTGCTGAACTGCTTTTCCCCCTTTGATTATTTCTTATGAGGCAAGGCTCACTGAGAAGAGGAGGGAAGAAGGATATATTCCAAAATGAAAGTGCCATAAAAATAAGAAAACAGATTTACAGATAAAAACAGTTATCTAGTTCCATGCATTTCTGACCCAGTAACTTTTTCTGCATCTCTAGTTACATGCCCCAGGTACAAACAGAATGAAAATCTACTTATAGTGGGTGGGGAGAGAGGGGAAAAGGTGGGTACACTTTGGCTAAAACTAGGCAGAGGGCAATAAGGAAACCTTGCCTTTACCAAAAGGCCAATGTCAACTTGGAAAGCCCCCGATACTGTGCTTACCATTAAAATCCTAATAATCACATTTACTCAGCAGCATTTCTCTGATATTGCAAGAAGAAACAGCACTGTGAGAAACAAGATAAACTATGCTTAGTTTCCACTACATGAAACACTGCTGTTATTAGGAAATATAGATGACATAAAAACAAAATATAAAATAAAAAAGAACAGGTAAAAACCCCAATGCATTAGTCAATATCCACAATGCTAGTGAGCCCCACCCCCCCACCCCCCCGCACTTCTCACCTCCTCTTCCAGCCCATCAGAAGACAGAAGCCCCAAGCCCAGAGCAGAGCCCTGGGTCTGACTCCTAACGCTGAACCTAGGCCAAGATAACCAGAGGTTGGACCTCAGGCAGCTCAGTCATTCAGCCTTGGAGTATCTCAATTTCT
>CM053595.1:4131019-4142593 GCA_028646575.1 Pseudocheirus occidentalis | reverse complement strand
TTGCTGTTCTTACTTTGCTTCCTTTGCTTGCTCATGTTGCCAGTCAATTACTTGACTTTCTAGTTCTGTGTAACTCTTCTTCTGGGGGGAAAGCTCTGTCCCAAATCACTGGGGTTTTTGCAGCTGCTGGAGCTATTAGGAGGCTGCTGCAGCCCCCACCAACTTTGGTTCACTGAAAACGCACCTCAGGACCACCACCCAAGACCGTGATCCAGATCTAGGCCACTCAACACAAGAGCACTTAGCCTCTGAACAATTGCTTGGCCCCACTGCAGTCTGAAGGCTGGGAGCTCTGAAGCTGTCACGTGGAGGTGGCAGCAGGGCTGCCACTTCTGCCGCTTCCTTGCCCTGGAGGCAGTTTGGCCAAACTGCTTTTCTCCCCCAAATTTAGCTGAGTTCCACTGACCTTTCATTTTGTCCTTGTTTCTTATGGCTTGATAATTCTGGAAACTGCCACAGCTGCTGTTGATCAAGTCTCCTGAAGGCTCCAGCTGCATATCCTCCTGCTGGCCCTGGGGCCAAACCATGGTTTCAGGCTGGGCTAGTTTTGGCTCCCAGCGCAGTGATGAGCCCTTCCTGCCGAGCTGCCTTTAGCAGGGGATGTTTTTCTGTATTTTTGTGTGAGTTTTAGAGCCCTAAAATTTGTTTAGAATCATATTTTATGGGTATTTGAAGCAGCTATGTGCGAGCTGCGGTGTTTTCCTGCTTCTACACCACCATCTTGGCTCAACCCCTGTTTTATTCTTTCTTGATGTCTCTTGGAGTCATTAGCATCCATCTGACCAGTTTATATTTTTAAGAAGTTATTTCCTTCAGTGACATTTTGTATCTCTTTTACCAAGCTATTAATTCTTTTTTCATAATTATCTTGTAATGCTCTTATTCCTTTTCCCATTTTTTCCTCTACCATTCTCATTTAATTTTTAAAAAACATATTTTATTCTTTTCAATCTCTTTCTTTAGCTCTTCTAGGAATTCTTTTAGGCTTGTGTCCTATTTGTATTTTTCCTTTGCTTATAGAAATTTTTATGTCATTGTCTTCTTCTGAGTTTGTGTTTTGAGCTTCTCTGAAACCACAGAAGGTTTTTAATGGTCAGGTTCTTTTTTTGTTGTTTGCTCATTTTTCCGGCTCAATTTTTACTTTGGACGCTGCGTCAGAGGTGGATTCTACTTAACTTTGGGGAGGGATATCTATCCTGAGTTTCATTGATTAGACCTTCTTCTAAGGTGGTGTGCTCTGGGTAGAGTTCTGGTCACTATCTTCCTGGTCTGTGCTCTGGTCCTTACCTAGGTAAAGCCTCTGCTCTTATAAACAGTCCTCTCTGCCTTGGAACTGGGTAATGGGCAAAGCAGTTGCTAAATGGTGTCCTGAGTTCTATGCCCATTGCTAACAGAGTGGTCCCTTTTAGTATCTTTCTGACTAGGTATTAAGTCCCGTTACCATCTGTAGGCACTGAACATTCCTGGTGCACTACTGTGGCTGCCTCTGCTACTGCCGTCACCTTCAGTCCCTATCTGCCATGCTGTGCTTTAGGCCAGCCCCCACCTCAGTGTCCTCTGACCTTTCTGTCCTTCTAAGCTGTCCTGGTCTAGAAAAATAAGTATGGCTTTTTGGTTTTGGTATCCCACTCGAAATTTTATTTAAAAAAAATGCTTAAAGCGGTTGTTCTTAACCTTCCTAATGCTGTGACCCTTTCATACAGTTCCTCATGTTGTGGTGACCCCCCCCCCCCATAAATTATTTTCATTGCTACTTCATAACTGTAATTTTGCTACTGTTATGAATCGTAATGTAAATACCTGATATGCAGGATGTATTTTCATTGTTACAAATTGAACATAACCCACAGATTGAGAACTGCTGGCTTAAAGGGTTGGGTTAGGAGAGCTCAGCAGAAATGTTTGCCTCCCTTCACCATCTTGGCTCTGCCCCCTGACTATAATATTGTAAAGGAAAACAACATTTATAGACCGCTGAACTCCAAACAATACAGTGACCAATCATGCCATCAAGGAGTCTGATGACAAAACTTACTTTATCTGGCACTGAGTTGCCTCTTGCCATAGAAGGACAGACGACAAGCACAGAAAGACATTTTAAGGTGTGTCAGTGTGTTTGACTTGATTATACTTATGTGTTACAAGAAGGTGCTTCTTGCAGAGGGGAGGTCTGTTAGTTGATAGGATAAGAACAGGAAAAAAGAATGAAAAGAATGTAATGAAAACATTTAAATACACAAAAGAAACAAAAAGGATTGAAGAGAACAAAGCCAGCAGTTTGGTTATGACCTTGTTAAATTTAATGCACGTTTCAAAAACCAAACTTGACGTAACAGAGGTTGGGAGTTTTATACACAAGCCTCATTTTTGGTTCTTTTCACACCAGAACATTTGTGCTTGTTGATGATCCCTAAGGTCATAACAAGAAGACAAACAAACAACCACATAGATCAAGTACCAGACTAGAATCTGAGAAGAGCTGGTTCTGGTTCTGACCTTGTCATTGCCTAATATGAACTTGGGTAAGTCCTTTAAGTTCTCTGGGTCTCACTTTCATCATCTGCAGATCATGGGGTTGGATGAAGATCATCTCAAAGGTTCCTTTCAGCTCTGCAGCACCATTTGGTGATTAGCATGGTACCTGTGCGCAGTAGGCGCTTACTAAATGTTTAATGATTGATTGATGTATGAGTTAGTTATCCAAGGATCCCTGGTTAGCAAGTGCAAGACTTGTGTTTTGAACTGATGCTAAGACCAGAGGTCTTTTTGATTACACCATCCTGCCTCTCAAAAGTCATAGCTACCTTGTAGGTGGGAAGCTAAAGACATGCTAAATATAACCCCTCGGTATTAGTGAATTCATTCATTCATCTCCAGGAGGTAGCTTCCCAGATTCTTCACTGCTCTCATGTTATGGAGAATTGTCCTCTTCTGGCTTCCTCCCAGCTCCATGGACTTTGCTGCATCATGGGCACTGGCACTCTCTCATTATCTATGTTTACAGACCCTTCCTTGAGGTGGTCAGAATAATCCTTCCCAACACTGGATTTTTGAAGCAGCTGGTGGTCTGTCTGCTATTCTTTGAGCCTACGTGACGCACTTTCCCAGGACCACTTCAGAGTTGAGGAAGGTGCCAGGGCCCTGGTGCCTACGTTTAGACAATCCCTGGCCTTAGGTATGACAGAAGTTAAGAAACAAAGTATGTTATTTTCACATAGTAGGGATAGTGAGGCTGTTCTGCATGTGGACAAGGACTTGTGGAATGAGTTCCCAGACATTAAGGTCTCATTCAGCTACAAGTCAGGCACTTAGCAGGAGCTTGTTTGTGCTAGTCCCGCCTAATCCTGCCTAGGACCTGAAAAGATACAAACCTAAATGTGTTGTCAGCCAGACAGCACTCACAAGACCTCAGACATGCTAACTGGGTGTCACCAAAGCCTTGGTTTAACAGGAGACTTATGTCAGAGCTCTATCAGCTCTGAACAAATATAGCTCATTCTTCACTGAGCACTGTCCATGTGCCCCACTAGCACTATACTAGAGCCTACAGAGGTTATATCACTAATGTTTGCCCTCAAGGGGAGTCTGTGGGGAGACAAGATGAACGTGAAACAATTAAAGAATAATTCAGTGCTAAATTACACAGTGTTGGTCATAATAAATACAAGCTCACATTTCAATAGTGCTCTAGGACTTGAGAAATGCTTTGCTTACAAAAATGTGTGTGAGTTAGAGTCTAAGTATCATTATCCCCTTTTAAAAAGTGAGGCAATGGCACAGAAAAGTTGCCCAAGTCAGACAGCTAAGAAGTGGAGGAGCTGGGAATGAACATGGCTACCTATGAGTCCTGAGTAGGGAGAGATCCAAATGGGGTGGGAGTGGTGGCAAAAGGCTTTCTTGAGGAACTAGGACTTGAGTTAGGCTTTGAACCATTGGTAAGATTTGGACAAAGGGAGAGGAAAAAGGGAAGGCCATGCCACTCATTCATTCATTCATTCATTCAATAGATAGGTATTGAATTATTACTAGAGGTAGAGTTCCATCACTCTATGTAAAGGGGATGGGGATGGTACAAAGTTCAAGAAGATGGGGTCCAAGGTTAGCCTGGGAAAAGAGTCGAGAAAATGAGCCTTCCTCCTTTTACTGCAGAGATGGAGGTCTATGGGCATGCGATATTGTATGTACTGACAGAGAGAATCATTATGTTGGTTGATTTTTTTCCCCTCTTTTAAACTCTAGTACCTGGTTCACTGTTGGGGTTGGAGAGGTATAAAACAACACAAGTTATCAAAGAGCTTTAAAAATAAATCAAAAAGAAAATGGACGGCCTAACGTTGAGGAGGGCTAGCTACTGATTTTGCACTAGATAAATGATATAAAAATTGCTTGTTCCTATTAAAAAAAATAGAGAGTCCTGCCCAGGCATTGTCTCGTTTCTCATCTGGCTGTACTTTTTTGGGACTTCTCTGAGCGATATCTCCCCCATAGCCCCAAGTCCAGGTACCTGCTCCTCTTCCTCCTCCTCCTCCTCCTGCTTCACCCCCACAACTTTTCAGCTTCCTTTCATGTGTTTTCTTTCCCCATTAGATTCTAAGCCCCTTGAGGCCAGTGATTGACTTTCACACATTGTATCCCAGCACTTATCACGGTGCCTGGAATGTACTGGTTTTGTTCAACTGTTTCAGTCGTGTTCGACTCTTTGTGATTCCATTTGGGGTCTTCTTGGCAAAGAGTGTTTTGTCATTTCCTTCTCTTGCTCGTTTTACAAGTGAGGAATCAAGGCAAACAGGACCAAGTGACTAAGTGTCTGAGGCCAGATTTGAACTCAGGTCTTCCAGCCTCCAGATCCAACGCTCTAGCCACTCAGCCATCTAGCTGCCAAAGCCTAGCACATTCTAGGCACTTAATAAATATTGATTGATTGATTAAGATAGGTTTCCTCCAGGGCAGACTGAGAATACGTGGCACTCTGGGTCAGTCCTCCGATACATTAGACTATCTCGATATTTCATGAATCTGTAATTTCATTCATGTAGGGATTTCTTTTACTTTATGCAGGTCACAGACCCTCCATTCTTTACTGGGTTGTTGTGGCTAAAAAAAACCCCAACCCCAAACACTAAAAACCAACATCACCTAGAGTCCAAACTTCTAGTAATGAACCTCTCTGAACCCTATTAGGGTTGGTCTTTGGAAGACAAACTTATTACCACATTAACCTCTAAAGCCGTTCCAGGCTTGCTGGAGCTTGTACTCTAGGCAAAGCCTTCAAGCACTGAGAATCAACCCCACACGGCAATGACACATCAAAGCGGGGTAGGAACGGAGAATAATATTAATGTCAGCAAGCACTGATCAAGGGTTTGCTGTGTCCTGGGCACTGTGCTGAGCACTAGAAAGGAAAAGAAAAAGGGTCAAAGTTCTTGCCCTCGAGGAGCTTATACTCTAAAGGGGGAGCAACATGAATATGAAGAAGCCATTAGAAGATACATATACTTTAGATATATATACACACACAAGTATGTCCCTCTCATAGAATGGGAGTTCCTTGAGAGCAGGGACTATTTCGTTTCTATTTTGTACCCCCTCACCCCCACCCCCTGCTGTATTAGCACAGGAGGTACTTTATTTATGAGAGCCTGTTGATTGATTAATGCTGTCTCCTGGTCAGACTGCATCAGAACCATCTCTTACTGGTTCCTGAGAGCCCGCTGTAAATTTTCAGCGTGGGTATTTCCATCTCAGAAAGTATAAGGCTTTGAATCGGTGCCTTATTTATTGTTCTGTTGGTTGCCCAGATTTAAGAAAGCGATAGGGAATATGATAATAATGCAGGTTAAACTACAAAGCATATCATGTGTGTATTTTTCTTCCCAGAGCACGTTCACCACCCACCGCTGCTCCCGGGCTGGGGCTGGGGGCTCTCTGAACAGCTTCCAAGTGGCTCTGTCTGTCCTTGGCTGCTTATTGGCCCATCCTCAGCCTCATGAATGAGTTTGAATTGTTTGAGGCCTCACTCGGCATCAGGGTCACACAACAGCGAGCAACCTTGGGAAAGCTAAAGGTAGTACTGGAGATGAGATGTGCACTCAGACAAATATAATCCAGATTCAAGTCTGATGACTACAGGACACACCTGACTCTCTGTTGGCAACCTTGTCTTCCATGGAACTTCTGACTCTGCTCTGCTGTGAGTGAACTCTCCGAGGCCACTCTGCTTACCTCCTGTGGTAAGTATCATTATCCCCTTTTAAAAATGAGGCAATGGCACAGAAAAGTTGCCCAAGGTCAGAGGCAACAACAACCAATATAAATGCTTTTTTCCTTCCTTCCAGCTATCAATATGTTACAATTCCTCCCAAAATTTTGGTGTATTCATTTCATATAAGCCTTGTACGTGTATGTATTGTCCCTCTCTTTTCTCTCTCCATTGAATGGAAGCTTCTTGATACTGAGGAACGTTTAATTTCCATCTTCATATTCCCAGAGTCTAACACACAGTGGGCACTTAGCAAATGTTCATTGATTGGTTGGAGGCCTGACAGGTGCCCCTTTTGATGGGAAGATTTTCTAGATCCCTCAAGCACTTAGTTTTCCTTCTCCCCCCTACATTATTTTATATTTCCTTATTTGTTTATCTTCATGACCTCCCCTGGATCTTGCCGGGATCTCGCTCCTTCCATAGGCTTCACAGGCTACCCCTGGGTTCCTCCCTTCTGCCCACTTCCCTTGGATCCCTCTGTGATAAAAGGTGTGCAGAAGCAGAGGTTGCTGGTTGGTTCTACGTGCTGCCTTTTCTCCTCTAGTGTGGATCGAGTGAGGTTCAGTTTCATGAATGCTGCTTCAGAGAGGTTTGACCTCTGAGCCAGGAAAAGCCGCCCTCTGAGAAGACTTCAGAAAGAATAACTCTGCCCGTCACCTTTCTCTTTTCTGTGACTCTGGACGGCTTGGGACAATCTCTCTCCATATTTTTGAACGTATGTATTGTCTAGGTAAGCTTCACTTTAGGCCTTGGACCTCCTGCCACCTCTTCTGCTTTGCATTTCTTTCTCTAAGAATGGGGCGTAATGGATCCTACAGGATGGACTTCTGGGGAGCACTTGCCTGAGGAGCTCCCAGGTCTCACATTTGAAGCCAATTGTGCTACAAGGGGTAAGTGTCTCCTTTACTATTAGCACAGTGGTTCTCAACTTTCCTAATGCCTTGACCCTTTAGTACTCATATATGGTTGTATCTGCATGTGGGTGGACCCTCCTGGAGACAGATAGAGGAGTGGGGGTCTCAGTTCCTAAGACCATCAGAAATATGTGTTTTCCAATGGTCTTAGGCAACCCCTGTGACCCCTGTGAAAGGGTCATTCAACCCCCAAAGGGGTTGACCCACGGGTTGAGAACCACTGTACTAATACTTCTTTTAAAAAATATTTATTTTAAACATTATTTTCTTTTTAAATTTTGAATTCCAAATTCTTTTCCTCTCTCTCACCCCTCCTACCTACACCAAGAAGTCAGGCAAGATATCAGTTTTCATGTGAAATAATGCAAAACCGATTTCTATATTAACCATATTAATTTTTTTAAAAAGTAAGACAAAGAAAACGAGGTAAGTATATCTCGGTTTGCACTCAGAGTTCTTCGGCTCTCTCTCTGGAGGCAGACAGCATGTTTTCCTCATCAGCGCTTTGGAATTGTCTTGGTTCATTGTCTTAATCAGAGTTTTATGGCGCTTCTTGGAGGAGAAAACAAACAGCAGCAGGAGAATGAGAAGAATCAGAAAACAGACTTTGTGGAGTTGTTCAGATAGAGCGGAGAAATGAAGGAGAAATGCCAACTAAGCAGACCGGCTAAATTTTGGTTTAATGCTTTAATCATCGACTGCCCAGGAGAGCAGAACAATAGTTATAAACAGCAGCTTCATGTTAAATCCTTGTCAAAGTATGTTAATGAGTCTTGTTTTAATAATTTATTTCAAGCAGGGGGAATAAATAGCTGCCATATACCTCATCTGTCAACAAACAGATTTATTAAAGTGCTATTAAATAATAATAATAATAAATTTAATAAAGTTTATTAAAGTGCTAAATGGAAGAGTCTGCATTTGATTCTAGATGTGATGGAGTCACTGGAGTTTATTGGACAGAAGAGTAGCACAGACAAGCATGTTCTCAGAAATATTTAAGGCTTCGATGAACTGCAAGCTGAATATGAGGGTGCTACAACAGCCGAATGAGCTAATTAAAACTTGGATACATTAAGAGAAGCACGGCTTCCAGGAACAGGGAGGTAACGGTCTTATTCTAGCCCACCTTTGTCAGATCTCATCTGGAGTCCTGGTTTCAGTTCCAGGCTCCGCAGTTTAAGATGGACATTGATAAGCTGGAAAATGTCCAGAGTGGGGCAGCCAGGATGCTAAAGGACCTTGAGTCCACATTGTATGAAAATCATTCAAAGGATCTGTGGATGTTTGTACTTGAGAAGAGAAAATTGTGGGGAGATATGATCAGATGAGTATTTGAAAGGTTGTCATGTGGAGGCAGAACTGGCAGAAGTAGGTAGGTTGCACAGATTCTTTCTGAATTTGAGTTGTACTGGTCAGACGGAGACTGGAGAAAAGGCCTTTAGAATTTAACATTTAAGTTAAAAAAATTGTTTTTACATGCAACCAGGAAATAAGATACATAGATAATGGGGAATAGAAATCCATCTTGCCCTACAAGAAAGTAATGGGGTATCTGGGGGGTTATATAAGAAAGGGCAGACTAGGGGAAGGGTTAATCAGAATACATGCCATCTTGGGGTGGGGGTAGAGGAGAGATGGGGAGAAAATTTGGAACTCAAAATCTTGTGGAAATGAATGTTGAAAACTAAAAATAAATTAATTAATTAAAGAAGAAGAAAAATGAAGAATTTAGCACTTAAGAAATGAAGAAACTGAGGCTCCCTTAGAATGTGAGCTCCTTGAGAGCAAGGCCTGACCCTTTCTTTGTATCCTATGCCTGCAAATGATGAGGATTTAATAAAAGCTTATTGCTTGTTAGAGAGGAGAAAGGTTAAGGGACTTCTCATCCAGCTGGAGCCAGAATGGGAATCCAGATGGAGACCTTGCACGTCTGGCCTTCTTTCCACCATTTCAGCCGACTTTCTCACAGGAGTTTGCACAACTTGGTAGTAGGTAGGGGCCATAATTAAAACAGGTTAAACTTCTTTGGGCTGCAGATGGGCTCCTAGAGGCTCGCTTTCCAAGTAAAGGTAACAGAGGGACAGACTGACAGTGGTTGGTTGCTGCGGGTCACGTGGCTTTGGTAAGCCACCCCCAAGTTACATGATGGGCACAAGAGTGACCAGTGGAAGATGGGCTAGGCGGGCATAGACAAAGCCCTCATTACTTCTTGACTTTCTTTTACACTCTCTATTTTTTGTGGGCCTCCTGAAATCCTTTGGTGGGCTGAAAGTGGTCCGAGGGTCATACATTGTGCAGGCCTGGCTTAGACTATCCGTAACTTCACCTTCTCAGTCCCACTCCTACGGGCCCTCATGACATCTTATATCCAAGAAGGTCTCTGTCACCCCAAAAGCAGGTTGGAAGATGGTGACTCCTTCTCACAGGCAGTGTCTGGTTGTGTGTCTCTCTAGAATAAGCACTCCTCAGAGGCCAAGAAGCTCTACAGAATATCCCCAAATCTGGGGTGGGATAGGACGGAGGGAAATACAGTCAGTCTTTCACAACATGGCTACTGTGGAAATGTTTTAAGGTAACTACACATATATAACCTATATTGAATTGCTTGTCTCCACAGTCAGGGTGGGTGAGGAGGAGAAAACAGAGAGAAACTGGAGCTCAAAGTTTTCAAAACAAATGGTAAAAAAATTGTTGTTACATGCAACTGGGAAATAAGATATATGGGTAATGGGGTATAGAAATCCATCTGGCCCTACAAGAAAGTAAGAAGAAAGAGGGTAAGGAGGGCGATGGGAGGATATAAGAGAGGGCAGACTGAGGGAAGGGGTCATCAAAATGCTTGCCATCTTGGGGTGAGGTAGGGAAGAGATGGGGAGAAAAACTGGAACTCAAAATCCTGTGGAAATGAATGTTGAAAACTAAAAATAAATAAATTTATAAAAATTCCCAAATCTATCCCTAATTATCTCTTTTTAGAAATGAATATTTTTCAATTAACCAAAAACTGCCTTCTCTCCCTTTCTCCTCCCCATTCCCTCCCAATGGGGGGGGGGGTGAGAGGGAGTAGGGACAAAATCCTTCTAACAAATACATACAGTACAGCAGAACAAATTCCTGAATTGGCCATGAGCAACAACACACAAAAAATTGTCTTAATCTGTATTTAAGTCTATCATCTCTGGCCCCCAGTGTTTCCTAAAGTGCTTGATATCCCTTTGTGGGCATCTGAGAGGGGTATGATATGAACCTGCCACAAAACTGGAGGAATGGGTAGGAGAAGCTCCTTAGTTATTACTGAAGGCTATGCAGAGAGATAGAAATAAACAGTTCCTGCCTGCTCTAGGATTAAAATCCATGTCTGATCATGTTACTTTCCTTTTCAATGAATTCTAGGGACCTCCTATGACCTCTGGAATTAAATGCAAATTCCTCTCTTTGGTACTTAATAAAAGCTTGTTGACACAGACACCAGGCATAGGATAGCCATTTATTTCTTTTCTGCAAAATAAATTATTAAAGCACAAAAGACTCACAAATACACTTTGAGACAGATTTAAACATGAAGCTATCACTTATAACTATTATTATATGCTTCTGAGAGGTGGATAATTCAAACATTAAAACAAAATTTAGTGGGACTGCTGAGTAGCAATTTCTCCTTCACTTTTTCTACACTGTCTGAGCAACTCTATCCAAATCCATATCTTCTGGTAGTGTTGTTGTGTTTTTTTAGATAAACTTTTGTTGATATTTTCTGTTTCTTATATCACCATAGTTATTCCAATTATCTCTCTCCTTCCCCTTTCCAAAGAGCGTATAAAAATAATATTTTTTTTTAGAGAGGAAAAATAGTATAACTGATTGACATACTGAAAAAGTCTGAAAACATGTGCAATGTGTGACACCTGTAGACTCCATTTCCATGGAAGGGTAGGTTGGGGGTGTCCTTTCCTATCTCTTTATTCAAGTCCTGCTTGGTCTTTATAATTTTGTTTTTGACTTTTTAGTGTGTTCTTTCCATTTATGCTGTTGTGGTTAATCTCTATATTGTTTTCTTGGCTCTGCTTACTTCACTCTGAATCAGTTCAGATAGATCTTTCCATGCTTCTCTTTATTCATCATGTCATATTCCATTGCATCCATTTGTGCCACAATTTGTGATGGGCAGCTACTTTATTCTTAACTCCTGTTAGTGTTTGTCTTCTCCAAGAAATAATGTGAGGTGGAGGTGACTAGATAAATTCAGAGAGACTCATCACCAGGTTGGTCAAAGAGTAGAAAATTTTTAATCACAGTTCTTGAAAACCATCCACCAAGCTGTGGGATTGTAACCTATGCTAGTGGCAGGAATACTCATACTGAGGAAATGACAAAGCCTTGAAATGTTGAAATACA
>CM053595.1:4116140-4130919 GCA_028646575.1 Pseudocheirus occidentalis | reverse complement strand
GACAGGGAGAGAGAGAGAGAGAGAGAGAGAGAGAGAGAGAGAGAGAGAGAGAGAGAGAGAGAGAGAGAGAGAGAGAGAGAGAGAGAAACAGACTGGTCAAAAGGTGGGAAGGAATGAGACATTTTTTTATGAAGTTGCTTCCAGAACCTCACAGAGATATAAGTTGTGTATAAATTCAGTTTCTCCCCTTTTCTAGGCAAGGAATCTAAGGAGGGTCTGGGGAGGTTTGGTTTAGGAATAGTTGGTCTTGGGAAATGCAAAGAAAATTCTTAGACAGCACTGCAGCTTCAGCTGGATGAGTGAACTCCAGATTGGTGAGATAAGCAAAAAAAGAGGAAGAGAGAGAGGGAGGGAAGCTGTGGTAGGCTAGTCCTTTTTGAGAGACGGGTCTGGATTGGGAGAGGTGTCTACAGAAGATAGGTCCAGGGCTGTCACAAGGAGGACTGGGACCCCAAGGTTTGTCCTGGAAGGTAGGTCAAAGACTATTCTAGGAAGGGCGGGGGCACCCAGCCCATCCCAGGGAGGGATGAAGGGTTCAGAACTATCCCAGAAAGAAGAGAACTAGATGCCAAGGGCATTAATTTTCATACCTAAATATCTCCAAGGGAGTAAAACCTTGGAGAAGCTCCATCAATTGAGGTAATTCTCTGAAGTCACTGAGGGAACGGCTTTGTACCATGACTGTGTTCAAACGCCCCCTCATGGCCTTGAGAATTAAATACAACTCTGTTCATGGGGGAGGGGGAAGAATGGAAGACTATTGTCTATCTTTAAGGTACCAGTTCATAATAAATCTCAGAATCATGAAATGTCAGCGTTAGAAGGAAACCTCAGGGCTCACTTGGTCCACCTGGCCAGTTGGGCCAGGAATCCCCTAAAGAGCCTCCCTCTCAGCCATTTATATGAATCTATGTGTGTTATCAAGGGGAGGCCAAATTCCAAGAAACCGGCTTGACCATCTTTACTTTACAAAATAGCTTGTTTCATTCACATCGGGACAGTCACAATTACTGAGCAGCTCTTTACCTCAATAGTCACAACAGCTTATATTTCTATAGTATTTTAAATTTTACGAAGCATTTTTTTCTGCAACAACTTCGACAGATCAGCAGGTGAATTATCCTTACTCCTACCTTCTGAGAGAGGAAACAGTCTCAGAGAAGGGAAGGGGCTAACTTGTATCTAATACAGGACTGCTGAGCATTGGATCCTGGATGCGAGCCCCGGTCTTGTGACTCTTTCCGCAGTGCTGTGCTACCCTGTTGACACTGGTCTTCCTGTAACTCTTTTTTTCGTTCTTTTCCAGGCTCAATGAAGAAACTCTGTGAAGATGCAGATCAGCACTTAAGCTGAAACTTAGGGAAGTCTTAGAAAGTGACCTGTGTCACTGAGGAGCTAAGTCAGTTCTCCAGAATCACACAGCCAAAGATTGGACTGGAAGCCAGTCCTTCTGACTCCGTGGTTCACTAGCCATTCACTATGCCATAATGCCTCTCATATAGAAATATTTGTATTATTATTTCTTTTTGATAGGGTTGCTAGGCTAGTAGATTGGGGGAATGATATCATTTATTTGGTTTTCAGCAAAGTATTTGGCAAAGCCCCTCATGCTATTTTTTGTGAATGATGGATGATGTCAGGACCATTTGACAACTAGACCCAAGAAGCAGACATTAATGGCTTGGTATCAGCTTGTCAGTGGGTCTCTAATGAGTTTGCCCTTGACCTTGTGCTAGCTGCTATTTTATGCATAACTTGGATAACATGATTGATGGCATACCCAGTCAATTTGCAGGTGACACAAAACTGGGAAGGTTAGCTAACATGTGGACGGACAAGAGCGAGGATAGAAAGGGATCTTGTAAAACTAAAACAATGAGTTAGAACTTAATTAGATTAAATTTACTCCAGTATTTCACTGAATCTGTGCTGTGAATAATAGATTTATGACGGGATGGCCACTGAGCCATGAACTCTCTCATTATAGTCTGTAATCCAGCATCTCCTCCAGTGATATGTTTATGCATTTTCTTCCTTAGATCCTGCACAGTGTATCTACTCAACAGACGTTTCCTGAATTCTGTCCCTTTCACTGATGATTATTGCATGCTAATTGTCATTTTCATTATTAAAAACAAAATTTAAGAGCAACAATTAAAGTATTATACTTAGGTACAAAAATATTGTCACAAATATAAGATGGAAAGTCTATTTGGAAAAGATTAATCATATAAACGCTCCTTTGTCACCACCATATCTGACCTTGGCCTTACCCTGGAACTTCCCTCACTGCCTGGAAGATTCTCCTCCTGGAACATCCATTGGCCATGGCAGTTGCCTTCTCCCATTGGTGAGATCCTTCATGAGGTTCTGTTTTGGGTATAATCCAGGCCAACTTCTTCATTTTTCTCTGGTCTGTGCTTCTGACTCACAGGGTGCCTTCTTAGGGCTACTTTTCCCCCAACTCCTCCATGCTTTTCAGCTCCCTCTTATGTGGAATGTTCCTCTATTAGAATGTAAGCTCACTGACTGCAGGGACAGTTTTCCTGTTTGCCCCCATTTGTGTCCCCAGCACTTATATATGTTGACTGCCCATCTGCCTGTTTGGCTTTGTATTCCCAGTACTTAGCAAAGTGCCTTATGATAATGCACTTAATAAACACTTGTGGAATTAAATTCAATATTGACTTTTGTGAACTACAAGCTCAGTAAGAGTCAATAGAACAACCTGGGAACCAAAAAAAAAGTGACTTTAAGATGCTATTCTAGGCCAATTCTAATTTAAGTCTGGTGATTCAAGTTTGGGTTTGGAACAAAGAGACATTCATAGACCTTCCAACAGTAAATAAAAGGAAGTTTATTGGCTTTGAGACAATGAGACATTCATAGACTATTACCTAGCAATAACATAGGAAAGGTATTCAGCAAGGACACAGCATTGATTGAGTTGCATTCAACTTCACTGACTCTGAATTTGCCATGGTGTAGTGATGGAGAAGTTCCTCACTCTTGATGTGTTGGCTTTTATACTTGAGTGACTAGGAAGCTCTAGTTGAGCTGTAGTTTCTTGGACTAATTCATTCTCAAGAATAGTTCAAACTCTTTTAAGGAAAAATGAGCCTAGATGTTGGTCTTAGCACCATTACATTGAGGGAGGTGGTAGGCCCATTGTAATGGGGGATAGCCTCTTGTCAGATGGCCATTGCATTGATACACTAGAAGACATCTGGAGGACAGCTAGCATGATGGTAAGGGGATGGAAGATGAAGCCTACAAGATTCATTTGAAGGATTTGAGTATATTTATTCTGGAGAATACTTAGATACTTTACATTTCAGTGGAAAGAAAATTCTAGAGCAGGGATTGTCCATGGCTAACTGAAATGCTTTGCACATAAATAGACATTTAACAAATGTCTGTTGAACTGAATGAAGTTGAATTTATTTTAATTAAGTTAAAGTATTTAAAGGACCAACATATGGAGGAGGAATTGGATTTCTTCTGCTTGGCCCCAGAGGACAGCAAAGGGTTAAGTTGCTGGAAGGCAGATTCCAGGTCACCGTAAGGAAGAAAATACTTCCCAACATTTAGTCCTTTCTAAGAGTGGAACAGGCTGGGGTAAAGGAATACAGATTTATACACTCACTAGTATGTGCCAAGTACCGTGTTAAGGACTTTTTACAAATGGTTTCTCATGTAATCTTCACAATAATCCTGAGATGTAGGTGTTTGGATTCTCATTTCATGGTTGGGGAAATGAAGGCAAAACAGAAGTTAAGTGACTTCCCCAGGGGAATGCAGGTGGTGTCTGAGGCTAGATTTGAACTCAACTTCCTGACTCCAGGAACAAAGCTCTATTCCTTGTACCCCCAGCTACTTCTGTCAGCTGAGACTGGAAGTAGCATGAATTCTAGAAGCCGTCACATGAAGGCTGGATGGCTGTTTGTTCAGAATACTGCAGACCAGGCTCTTGGTCAAATGTGATTTGGACTAGATTTTCTCTAAGGCAGTGGTGCCAGACTCAAATAAAAAATGGAGCCATAAAGATCCCTGCAGGATGCACACTGATTTAGAGAACCATATATTAATCTATTTTATAAATATGTTATCACATTAATTACTAACCATATCATCAATGTTAATTATGATATAATTATGAAATATATCAATATTATAATGATTAACTATATAAATTGCCATGTAGTTAATATTATATATAATACAATATATTCATATTATGTATGTATTGTCATATTTTTATTTGTCTTATTAAATATTTCGCAATGACATTTTAATCTAGTTCAGGAAGCCCTCGAGAGTGTCGTGGGCCGCATGTGGTGGGTGTTTGCTTCTTCTGCTCTAAGGGGTCCTTCTATTTTGACATTCTGTGATTCTATGCCCCACTCTGATCCTTGCCTTCTCATGTCCAGGCTTCTGGTCACACCATTCTTTCAGGCCTCAAATGGAGTCTCTGCACGTCTCTGTTCTTCAAGGCCCAGCTCAGGTAGTCCCTCGTCCTTGAAGTGTTCTTGGATTCCTGTCCTTTTGCGCCCTGAACCCTCTTCTCTCACCTCCCCTGATACTTTTTGTGGAATTTTACCTGTGACACTTGACATTTACCTCTCTCTGATATCAAAGTCATATTATGTAAGAGAGGGAGTTCGGCCTCCACTCAGTTGATGTAATCCCAGAATGTGATCACAAGATGTTAAGGATGCATTAGGTTAACTGTGGAAGACATATCTAAGCTTTGATCCTTTTATGAGGTAAAAATACCCCTCTGACTGAGTCAAGAAGGGACTGATAAAATAGCTAAGCCCCAGACAGAATTTCATCAGTTTTAGAGGGGGAAAAAATTGAAGTCAGAAGCTATCTATGGAGACCCTGCAGGAGCAGGGGAGAAGAAAGAGGAGAAGGACATTTCTGTCTTCTCCTCTTCTTCCCTTTCATCATTGGGTTTGAAGAGGAGCTACCTGTCCAAGAGGAGAAAGCTGGAGCAGAGACAATCAGACTCTGAGACCAAAAGAGACAACATTAGGGAGCATGACTCCTGGAGCAGAAAATAGAGTTGGAGTATAGAGAGGAGCTGACCCTGAGAACTCATATGAGAAATGCATCCTGAAGAGACTATAGGATCCAGGGATGGGGAGCCAGTGGCCTTGAGTCCACAAGTGGCCTTCTAGGTCCTTGGGTGCGGCCCTTTGACTGAGTCCAAGTTTTACACAGAACATTCCTTTATGAAGGGGATTTGTTCTGTGAAGTCTGGATTCAAAGGGCCACATTTGAGGACCTGGAGGGCCACATGTGGCCTCGAGGCTGCAGATTCCCCACCCCCAAACACTGAAGGGGAATTGGGTAAGGACTTTAGAGAGAGAAAAAAGAGCTTCCGGAGCCTGTAGTACCAGTAGTTATGGGATCCTTTAGCCATACGCACATGCTATAATTTTAGCTAATTCTTCCTGTGGACACTGTGTATTTGTGAGAGGCTGTGTGTCCCAGGTTTATGGGGGAATGCTTTGTAACGACTGCTCTTGTTATACCATCTGAGTAAATGCCTGTGCTAACGACTAATTAAATCTCCTGGCTGACTGTACATGGGCAGTCAGTGAGTTGGAGGCATATGTGTCATATGTAAACATATGTACAGATGTGTGTATGTTATATGTTGGTTGAGTCATGTGTACACATGTAAATACACACATCTATACATATGTTTATGTACAGAACCCAATCAGAAGACTTGGGTTCTAGTTCTGGCTTTGTCACTAGCTCTGTCACTTTGTACAAGTTAGTTAACTTCTGTTTGCCTCAGTTTTTCCAGCTAAGAAATGGGAAAAAATAACATTTGAATGACTATCTGTTTTTCAGAGTAGTTGTAAGGAAAGTATTCTGTAAACATCAATGAATATGGAACTATGAACCAATACTGAATCATTATCTAAAAGCGTATGTTATGTATATCTTTGTATCCTTAGTGTCTAGCAGGGGGTAGGTTCTTAATAGATGGTCACTGAATTAATCCGAGCTAAGCCTTGAAGGATGCATGCAATTTAGTCAGGCAGAGATGTCAAGGAAAGGGGGACTGGCCTGAGGAAAAGCATGTTCATCTGTAAGTTAGGAATATAGTCTGGGTGGAGGGGAAGCTGTGGGAGGCGAGGCCAGAGAGCTCAGTTGGGCCTGCATTGTGGAGAGCCTCAAATGAGGCTTTGGGGATCCTCCAAAGGAAGGGGTTCTTCAAAATGGTGGCTCAGCTATGTACAACATCACCCCACTTCCCTGTATACTTGATCCTAGTGGTTTCACTTGTTTGGAAGGACCTTTTACAATTCTGTTCATAGTTATGGTTGGCAATGACTTTGTATCTGCCCCCGGGCTGGCATTTGGCCTCCACCCAAGATATTTAAATGTGACTAACTGATTAAAATTAGGGAGATTTCTTGTATTTCCAGGAGTGAGTCATTCTGGTAAAGGGCACTCACTGAATTCATCCTGGGGCAGGCACTTTCTTTTTGAGCCCATGAGGCTGTGACAGGATTACCATCTGGGTAGAACAGAAGAAATTGTCAGATTCTTCAGGATCTTGCAAAGCAAGGGGGAAAAGAAGATCATCAAGCACTTTGGGAGGAAGTGGGTGGAAGAAAAATTCACTATTTAAAAAGAATAAACCTGCTCTACTATCCCCACCAAAGGTTTTT
Source organism: Pseudocheirus occidentalis (assembly GCA_028646575.1). Classification (NCBI taxonomy): domain Eukaryota; kingdom Metazoa; phylum Chordata; class Mammalia; order Diprotodontia; family Pseudocheiridae; genus Pseudocheirus; species Pseudocheirus occidentalis. Next base: position 4,124,224 of record CM053595.1, on the reverse strand, counting down.
GTCAGAGCTGTGTGACTTGTAAGGACGTGTGGAGTTCCATTTTATTCGGCTGACGGTCACAAGAACTGAATATTAGTCCCATCTCTGCTATGAATTCACAGTGATGTGGGGCAAGTTTTTGGCCTCAACTTCATCCTCAGTAATGATAACACTTAAATTGCCCTCCTTATCATTAATTATGAGGGGGAAAAAAGCTAATGAAGTTGAACTTTGTAACCATTGTCAGGATGTCAACCACTGTCAGAACCCCAGGCCCACTGGCGGGAGCACACTTCTCAGAAGGAATGGCTTACCAACTATTACCAAAGGCAAGCCTGTCACTGATTTTGTGACCCAAATTCATGAATATTTGAATTTTTCTGCATTTTCTGGACCCAAGATCTCAATAGGCTCAGATCATAGCCTGGCACATTCATTTTAGAGCTGGAAGGGTCCTCAGAAATCAGCCAAACCATTAAAAAATTGATTCTCTTCTTCATTCTTGCTGTTGCTCAGTTGTTTTAGCCATGTCTGATTCTTTGTGATGCCATTAGGGGCTTCTTGGCAGAGGTACTGAAGTGGTTTGTCATTTCCTTCTTCAGCTGAATTTATAGATGAGGAAACTGAATTAAATAACTTGGCCAGGGTCACACACTCAGCTTGGAAGTGAATTAGATTTAAGTGAGGCAGAGCTGTTGCAAAGTCACCAGCCTCACTGAGACTGGCGATAGCCTGCCTGCTTAGGGTAAGTATTGATTTCTCCCAGGAATCTTGTTCTAAAATGTATAACTTCCTTTGGAGGATGGAAAGCACTACCCTGTTTGGGAATTTATCAGCTATATTTTTCACTGACTGAAGGTCCCCTATATGGATCCTGGGTACTTGAGGGGGAGGTGCCTGACTGTGAGGAAGGGGAAGGGAGAAGTGTTCAGAGATGGGAAAAAAGAGGCAGAAGGGGGAGCTGGGAGGCTGTTTAAAAGATTCTCCTTCTACACAAGATGCTCAAGGACTGGGCCCTTCCTTCACTTCATTACTGTACATGTTTGCATCTGAGCCTTCATAGAGGGGATGGAGGAAAGGCAAAGAAGTGCTGGAGCCCTTATGGGCCAATCGTCAAATTTGTAATGTGATCGCGTTTAGCTCAGATATTGGCTAAATATAAGTTAGGGCGTGATTTATTGTTTTATTAATTTTCTAGACTTAAGAAAATGAAGGAAATGTTACTGAAGATTAAATTTAAAAGTGTCCCTTGCATGCATCCCCCCACCCCTTTACGAGAGCACAGTCCTGGAAAAGGGGGAGCACACCCGCCCATTGTACTCTTTGAGTCAAGTTCAATCTTATACTTAGACAATATAAAACTCCTACTTGAATAGTGCCCTGCTATTTACACAGTAATTCATAGCTTACTATAGTTTGCTTTTTAGTTTCACTTATAGTTTAGTTCTTCTGCATTCAATATCTCTTTTACGTCCCATGACACGTCTGTGAGGGAGGCACAGCAGGGGTTATTAATGCCATTTTACAGAAGAAGAAACTGAGGCAGACAGCAGTGAAACGCCCTGTATGGGTCACACAGTTGAGTGTCAAAGGGCTCTCAGCTCTCAGTCCAGTCTTTGTCTCACTACACAGGGCTTCACAAAAGGGGAAAAACCCCAGACTCCAGGCATCTCTCTCTTCGTTATAAACAACGAATACAATTAGGTAATTCACTGAAGAATTCAGTTCAAAAGATTGAAAAATCTTTGACTCTCCAGTTAGGCCGTTCTGGCTGATCCCATTCTCTGGCTAATTGCACTTCCCCTGTCCCCTCCCCCAGCCATTTTAATTTGCTTAGGTAGAGATAGGCCTGGTTTGAAGAGCCTGAGTGAAGTGGGAAGCAGAATTCTCCGAACTGTGGGGTTGTTCTGTGTCACTTGGTCTCTAGATGCTTGATGGGTCTGCCTCCGGAGCTGGAGCTCCACCAAGAGCTTTACTCTGTGGACATATGTCCCCTTGCCCAGAGCCTGAGGCCGGCAGATGCCTCCTCAGCCTGTCTGGTTACATTTAAGAATTTGACCTACTTTCCAGTTATTTACAGCCATCCTTCCTAGTGTGTGTGTGTGTGTGTGTGTGTGTGTGTGTGTGTGTTTGTGTGTGTGTGTGTGTGTGTGTGTTTGTGTGTGGGGACGGGGGAAAGGAGGGTGATATGGGAGACCTGTTTAAGACCTTTGTATATGTGTTAATATGTATCTATATAGACAAATGTGTACGTACATAGGCATAAAACTGAGTCTAAAATGCATGGTGTGCATTTTCATATGTTCTGCGTTAAGTGTATATGTGCATAGGTTTGCATATGTAATATATGTATGCATGTGTTTATGCACGTGGGCATGTCTTACAAATGTGGAATGTTCCATTCCTCCTCTATAAACCAAGGAGGTTGAATGGAACAATCTCAGGGCCCTCCTTGCTCTGACGTTCTATGTTTGATGATTCTAAAATCTCTCCAGTTCTGCCATTCTATATTCTAGTGTTGCTGGGATGACTGAGGAGCCCCACTAGCTTGCTGGACCAGGGCACCTCGCCTAGAACCAGATGTGCATTCCCTGATCTCCTTTGTTAGACTGATTCTAAGGTTCTCTCCAGCTCTGACCTTCTTTGGTTCCATGCACACTGGACTCTCGTTGGGAATGTTGTCTGGGAGATGGATCCCAACTTTCCAAACAGGGGAGGATGGGTAGAAAACCCCATGTAACTGGAACATAAGTAGTGTGAGAGCTTCAAATTAATCACGATTCCCCTCCCTCAACTCAGCTCTCAGGAGAAAGACAAGTCATTCACAACACCCAATAATTCTCTATAATTGGCAAAAGGTTTTTTCTTTTAATATTTGACTGACTCTTTGGCTATTTACAATGAACTTGAATTTGATCTAGGCAATGATTCTGTGAGTCAGGGGTTAAAATGCTCTGTGTGCTGTGCAGAAGAACACCAACGTGAGGCGACGGACGAGATTCATGGAGGCTGCTTTCACCAGGCTCCTCTCTGTGCAGTTTCCTTGTGAGTCAGTGATGGGTTGTTACCATTTTCCTGGCACGGAAGAAGAGGCCAAGCCACAACCCTAGGAACAATAAACAGAAAGGCAGAAGGACTGCTTTGTGGTTGGGAACCTTGCCCAGCCCCCAGTGCGCTGGCTCTCTTGGAGAAGAGTGGACTCACCTGGGAGCTCTAGCTTTCCCTTCATTTACATCCAAACCATGGGGACTGTGTCTTCTCCTCTTGTTCTCCCTGGTGCTACACGCCGGATGTGGCTTCCAGCAAGAGCTGTAGAGACGCTTGTTCAATGAATGAATAAATAATGACATCGATAACTGGCACACAGCACTTAAATGGGTAGTTAGGTGGTAGAGTGGATAAAATGTTGGGCCTAGAGCCAGGAAGATTCATCTTTGTGAGTACAAATCTAGTCTTAGACACTTAACTGACCTTACCATTTAACTAGCGTGATCACTTAACCCTGTTTACCTCAGTTTCCTCATCTGTAAAATGAGCTGGAGAAGGAAATGGCAAGCCACTCCAGTATCTCTGCCAAGAAAACCCCAAATGGGGTCACAAGAAAACCCCAAATGTTGGCCCAACAACAACAACTGAGCTTTAAATATACAAATAATCTCAGTGCGTCTTCCCAACAACATTGTTCAGGTATTTCCACTTTACACACTAGAGGACTGAGGGAGATGTTAAATGATTTGCCCAAGGTGAATAACAGAACTAGAATTCAAGCCCAGATACTTCCTGATTCCAAGTCTAGCCTTTTTTCCATAGCCATAGTACCTTTGTGACTAAAGGAATGAATGAACGGAGTCCGTCTCTGGGGCCAACTAACAGTAGACTTTTAGACTAGCAGCCTATAAATTCATGCTCTGTGGAGCTCCAAATGGCCATCACCAGCTCTTTGAGAATGGCTGCAGAAACACACACATAGCCATAGAGATGCTTAGACACATGCTGCCAGGAGACAAGGATAATACAGGGCTGCAGAGGGGAGAGGCACAGGTGCTAGTGCCCACTGGGAAAGATTGCCTCCCTTGCCCTCTCTAGTTTGAGGGCAGCTGGGTAGAGAGTGAGTGATTTCAGATTTGGAGGAGAGGACATCTGTCACAACAGGAAATCAGGTTTTAGAGTTTGTGGCAAAAAGTGGCAGATATGAAGTTAGCCTAGGTGCAGAAAGGCCAAGGGTCACGGTTTGTGCCAAACGTGACAGCAAAGAGAGAAAAGGAAAGGAGATGCTGTGAGTTAGATCTTCCTGGATGATCAAGGTGATGTGTGTGGGTGTGGGTGTTTGGAAGGGGAAAGGATGGGATGGGAGGTGGGGGGAGGAAAGGATGCATTTAGGGGAAATTGCCTCAAAAAGGGCTTGAGGCTTGGTTCCTAGCCATTTTAAGATCTAGGCCATAGACTGGGCTCACTCGGGTCACTGGCCAGCCTCACCACTGCTCCCCCTGGGATCTAGGGGTGATCCTAAGATATTAGAGGAGGGATATTCCGATTCTTTTGCTTACTCTTTAGTTCAAGGCGCTGACAAAGGCATTCAGAAAGGAAAATGCTGTACCTCCCCAAATCACTAGGAGTCATCCTGCATTTGGAGCTATCGACTTTGTCAAGCCCCGTCCAACAGACTGGCTAAGGATAAGAAATATTATACTAAGGGCAAAATATTAGGGCTGGGGTCAAGTGAATTGTAGTAGGCCAAGACCTTCTGGGGTCCTGGCACACTAGCTCCCCAGTTGTATGAGGCCATTAGGCTGATATGCACGGAGAGTATAATCTTGTCGGGTGGATGCTCTCATTGGAGTCATGAATATCTAAAGAAAGTACTGAGTTAATTTGCAAAGTCTTGATTGTAACACCCTTTTTGTTTGTGCCTCTGGACATGGTCCTAGGATGAAGAGCTTAACGTATGATTGGCTTTGGGCTGGGGTAGAGAAAGATGGAGACCAAGGGTGGTTCCTTGCATTCTGCTAAGGGTATATAAACCTTGTATCTTCCATGTATCTTTGGGTTGGTATGGAATGGCTCTGCAATAAATAGACTATGAAATACCTGCCCGTCTGGAGAGAGGGAGAGCTCTTTCATTTATTCAGTTAGAAGCTCTCTCTCTCTCTCTCTCTCTCTCTCTCTCTGTCCCTTTATTTCACTCAGTTAGTAGCTAGACCCAGACTGTGCTAGCCGCAACAGTGGATCAATCACTTCACCCCAAATTAAAGTCATTAATGAAATGCTGTCTCTAAATATACTAATCAACCAATTGGTCAAGACATTGAATTAGGTGCAAAAAAATCCTTAATCCATTTGAAAGGGATGAAAGCTGTTGGATATTTCTCACCCCTAAATCCTGCCTAGTGAGTGAATGAATGGATGAATGGGTGGATTTTTTAAAAAAAGCATTTACTGAGTGCTTACTTTGTACTGGGGAACTGGGTTAAGTTCTGAGGGATACACATACAAAAAACACAGTCTTTACCTCAAGGAGATTACATCCTAATGGTGGAAGACAACATATTTGGAATGGTGGCCAAGAAGGGGCGTTTTGGTCTGGGAAGTCACAGGGATGGTAAGACAATTGGACAATTGATAGACAAGACGTTTTCAGGAACGTAGTATTGATGTGATTACTAAATGAGTTGAGTTCTGACATTTGTGTCTACGGAGTTTGCCTGTCTTTGAATAAAATCACTTGTGCACACACACACACACACACTCAATCAGTAAATCAATCAATAAACATTTATTGAAGACTTACTTTGTGTTAGGCACTGTCTAAGCATTGGGAATACAGAAAGAGGCAAAAGACAGTCCTTGCCATCAAGGAGCTTACAATCTAATGGGGGAGACAACATGCAAATGAATATATACCAAGCAAACTATAAACAGAATGCATAGAAATAGCAGGGATACTCTACATATTCACTCTATAATGTGTGTGTTTGTGTGTGTGTGTGTGTGTGTGTGTGTGTATGCTCTATAATGTATATATATAAAGAATATATATACTCTCTCTATATACATATACTCTCTATAAATATAGAAAATAAATAGCAAACTATGTACAGAATACATAGAAATAAACAACAAGGGGCGGCTAGGTGGCGCAGTGAATAGAGCACCGGCCCTGGAGTCAGGAGTTCAAATCCAGCCTCAGATACTTAACACAAAAACCTAGCCGTGTGACCTTGGGCAAGTCACTTAACCCCAACTGCCCTCCAAAAAGCAAAAAAAAAAAAAAGAATAAACAACAAGGAAGGTACTAGGGTTAGGAAAGGTTGAGGAAGGTTTCCCATAAAAGATGGGACTTGCAGAGAGCCCAAGGAGATCAGTCATCACGTGCAAGGAGGGAGAGCATTCCAGGCATAGGTGAAAGACAGAAAATGTCTAGAACCAAGAGATGGGTTATCTTGCTTATGGAACAAACAGGAGGCCAATCTCACTGAATCAAGGAGCACTTGCTGGGGCATAAGGTATGAGAAGACTGAAAAGTAGGAAGGGGCTAAGTTATGAGAGAATTTGAACAACAAACAAAGCATTTTGCATTTAATCCTATAGGTAAAAGGGAGCCACTGGAGTTTAGTGTGTGTGTGTGTGTGTGTGTGTGTGTGTGTGCGTGTGTGTGTGTGACGTGATTGGACTGGAACTTTAGGAAAATAATTTTGGTGGCATACACACAGCATTCTCTTTCTAGTATTTTCATTTGTGTTTTGATTAAGGCTCTTTTTCAAAGTCATTCCTTTAGAAAGCATTTAACCAAAATACAAATAAAAACCTTTTTGAGGAGGGGTTGGGGTTTATAACTTCATTGATGTTGGTAAGATTCCCTTTACCAGTATAGAGCAGCATTTATTCTGAAGCTTACAATGTTAACAAGTTGTCTTTGGTGCTGAGAAGTTAAGGATCTTGCCTAGCAAGCATGCATCTTGAACCTGAGGTGGGTCTTGAATTCAGACTGCCCTGACTCTAAGGCTTGCTCTTTCATCCACTATTTCATGCTGCCTCTAATAAAACCACGAAGAAAATAACCTCAGGCACACTCCAGACCACATGCTTCCCTCCATCTGCTCTCGTCCCCTAAACAAAACCCTGGAATTTCAGCTCTCCACTGCTCCTATCTGGGAAATGAGCAAAAGATTCTCACTAGTAAATTGGCTGGTTTCTCAGACTGTGCTGCTAACTGTGAAGGTATGTATATACATCTATGCCCCAGTCCTTTGTTTGTTTTTTATGAAGGGGGAAGGCAGGGCAATCGGGGGTTAAGCGACTTGCCCAAGGTCACACAGCTAGTAAGTATTAGGTGTCTGAGGTCAAATTTGGACTCAGGTCCTCCTGATTCTAGGGCAGGTGTGGTGCTCTATTCACTGGGTCACCTAGCTGCCTTGCTCCAGTCCTTCTTGTGCTAGAAAAACAATTGTCCTGTTTCTCCATAGGAAAATAGTAGCACCTGTTGTTGTAGGCCAGGCCATCATTATTCAGGCTGGTGCTTCTGATGAGGTGTAGGCTCTGGGACCCCTCCCCCCCCTTTTTGAGTAAATGATCCCCTTCCTATGGCTTCCGCCCCAGCCCCTCCCCCATCAGGAGCTCTTGCTCAAGTCCCAGTCACTGGTCGCACTGAGGCAGCTGCCCAAGCCCCTCATGCTGGACCCCAACTCTTTTCCTCCTGGGTTCCCTTCCCTTTTCCTCTACCCCAACACCCTTCACTTCCTGCCCCTTACACCATCCTTATCGCCTACCCTGCATCTCCCAGCATGGCCCCTCCACCCTCAGGGACCCCTGCTCAGGTCCCAGCCACTGGCCTGGCTGAAGTGGCTCCCTCTATAGCCCTTCCCCCTGAGGCAACACCCACTCATGCCTCAGGTCCTACCCCCATGGCAACACCAGGGGTATCTTCTCACCCTCCTCAGGTGCCAGCTGACCTTCCCCCTTGCCAGTCAGATCCCCCAGTCTTGCAGTATGATCCAGTTCAGCCAGCACCCTCAAGTCACTCTCTTACAGGAAGTGGGACTTCCACTCTCCCTTCCCAAGCCTTTGTTCCCAAAGCACCTTCAGGACTTTTTCCCTTAAGGGAAGCT
>CM053595.1:4099924-4115640 GCA_028646575.1 Pseudocheirus occidentalis | reverse complement strand
TGAATCTGCCAGACAATCACCTAGATTCAGGAGCTGAAAGCTGCCAGGCTCTCATCTAGTCCTAAGAGATGAACAGTTCCCAGGTCCTTGTCCAGTCCTCAGGGCAATCCCTGGCACACACTGAAGTTCACAAGGTTCAGCACACCTCAAACTCTTCAGGACTTCTCTTGCCTGGAACTCAAGGATCAGCCAGGCCACCAACAAACAAAGTCCCATCCTGTTCATATCTTCAGTCAGTGTCACTGAGGAGCCAAATCCAAAATCTGTCTGTCTCTATAAAATTATTCCTTATAAGTACTGGCCTTCTCCCAAGTCAACAGGGGAATATCTCAGCCAATAGCATTCTTCCATGTCAACAGGCAAATTCACACCTTTTCACCAATGGACAGAGTTCTATACTTAGCCCTAAGTTACTAGGATCTACTTAACCCTAAGTATCTGATCTACTTAGCCCTAAATATCAAACAAATCGATTACCATTATAGGCGCCTCATCCCAAAGCTTGAGAAGGAGCTGGGAGGCGTTACTGCTCCTTTTCCTGAGTGTTCTGCGGCTTCCTGTACTTTTCTCTCAGATGTTCTCTTCTCACAGAGACCTTATGATGCAGAAGAGGAAGCAGATTCAAGAGTGAGGAAGCAGCTTGCTAACAGCTAATAAAATAGCAAAGCCAGGACTCCAGCCCAGGGCGTTTGCCTCCAAATCCAATACCCTTTTTCCTACACCATTGGAAATCTGTCCCTTTTACGAGTTTCTGAATTTTTATCATTTAGTTTTTCATTATGAAATTTGCAAACATGAACATATTTCAGTGTACAAAGAACAGAAGAGAGGAACATATTTACAACTGTGAATTTTTCTTAAGTACAGTGTATTTCTTTTTATAGTATATATTTAAATTAGCACCATGATAATCAAATTGCCCAGCTTATCTGTGAACCCTTCTGTATTTTCTTCTATTCTCCTGTTATTTTAGACATTTCATAGACACTCCTTTCTTGGTTTTTTTGGTATCACTATCATTACCTACTCTCCCAGTTCTTTGCCCCTTACCGTTACCCAGTAAATAGAAGCTCTCTCTTGTAACAATTAAGTATAGTCATGCAAAATCACATCAACACATTGGCTGTGACTGAAAATAAGTCCTATTTAGTACCCATCCTCCATCATTCTCTGCCAAGAGGTGGTAAGCAGGCATCATCATCAGTGTTCTGAAGTCATGGCTGGGCAGTTCAATGGTCAGAGTTCTTTCAGAGTTCTTTTCCTTTATGTTATTGTAATCACTGAACAAATAGTTCTCCTGATTCTGCTCTCTTCACTCTTCGTTGGTTCCTATAAGTCCAAGTTTCTCTGAACCCGCCCCTTTTGTTATTTAGGATACTATTCATCTTTTGTTTTCCAAGAGGACCAATGACTTGCACATGAACTGGATTTAAGTGAGGCAGAGTGGCACAAAGTCTTCAGTCTCGTTCTTTCTTCCAGAGTCATTGAGGTCTAGAGGCAAGACCAAAGTCAGGATGACTAGTGATGGCGTTGGATGCAAAGGATCACTTTGTGTCTTTGATACCTGACGAAGCTCTAAGCTCTCCACAGTGCCTGCTTCAGCCATCTTCATGGCCATTGGAACAAATTGTTCTCCTCTGCTCATTAACTTGGGGGAAGTCTTTACATATTTGGGGTAGATAACCCCTAACTCACCAATGGGTTGGAAATTTGTCAGTTATCTACAACCTGGTCTGGAGTGTATGGGGAATTCAAAGAGGACTAGTACCTCTGGCATAACCCAGCCCTTTTCAGGGCTGCTCATCCGCCTTTGGTGTCTACCATCACCCAGATCTCACCTGTGATTCCAAGAAACTGTAATGGATGCAACAACCACACCTTGGTTCATCATAATACTACATCATAATACTACACGTTATATTCATAAACAATAATTTGTTCAATCTCCAATTGATGAGCACCTCATTCTTTGCTACAACAAAAAATTCCCTTATAAATATTCTTGTATTTTATATGGTTGCTTTCCTTCTGTCGTTGACTTTTTTATGGATATTTGCTTCATAATGATACCACTGAATCAAAGGTCATGCACAGCTCGGTGACTTTGGAATATAGTTCCAATCGCTTTCTAGAATGGTTAGAACAATTCACAGTGCCACTCACAGTACATTTGTGTGCCTGTGCTTCCACGGCCCTTCCAATAAAAGTGTCATTTTCTTTTTTCATCATCTTTGTCAATCATCTGATGGGTATAAAGTTGAACCTCAGTGTTGTTTGAATTTGAATTTTTCTTCCTATTAGTGATTAGGAATACTTCTTTATATAGGTTCTGTTATCCAGAATAAGTTCCATTGACTTTATTTTTCAAATTAAAAAATATTTTGCCCAAATTGTCATTCTTTGAAATGAGAATAAAGAATATTTTGTAGCAGAAGCATAACTTGAAAATGCTGTGGCACCCTGTTCATTCTCATCCTTGTCCCAAGTTTTGTATCTTAAGGGGGAAGTTCTTGGCTCTCAACCTTCCCTCCCTCCTTTCTTCCTATCCATCTTCTACACTCATTTTTAAGAGTCTACTAGATAGAGAGGGAGTGGGATTAAGTGTGTTAGTCTTAGAGTCAAGAAAACCCAGATTGATTAGCTTGGCAACCCTAGGTTTGTTGCTTAACTTTTCAGTATTTTAGGAAATTCCCCTAGACTTAATATTTTTGTAAGTCAGTCTGGTTTTCTTAGCGAAGAAATTGGAATGCTTTGCCATTTTCTTCTGCAGCTCATTTTACAGATGAGAAAACCGAAGCAAACAGGGTTAAGTGACTTGCCCAGGGTCACACAGCTAGTAAATGTTGGAGGCTGGATTTAAACTCCAAAGTCTGGCGCTCTATCCACTGAACCACTTAGCCGTCTTTGCTTAACATACTTAGTCATTAGTAATTTGTAGAGGGAGTTCCAACATAGTGCACTCCCTCTGCTCTGGAAATCACCGAGCTTATTTTAGAAAGTACGGCGACTGCGTGGATTGGATCCACTAAAACTTTGGTGTCTGATCTCAGACGGGTTCTCACTGAAGTAAGGCAATCTATTTTTATTCTTTTCTAACTGATTCTCTGTCACATTCTTCACAATGGTTATTACAATCTCCTCTCTCCTCAAGGTTCCCACTGCCCTCTTAACCTCTGCACTGAGGCGCTTCCTTCACACTTTACCCACCAAAATCAAAGCAACCTCCTGAGAACTCCCTCTTTTCCCCTTTCCTTGTCTTACAACCCCCTGACATAATTTCTCATCATTTCTTCCTTTACCCCAGTCTCTGCTGAAGAGGTGGCCCTTGCCTTCAACAAGGCCAACCCTTCTTCACGTATCCTCAATCCCATTCCCTCATATCTTCATGAGCATGCTGCCCCATGATAACCCCACTCCCCCTAATCTCTAATTTCTATTGATTACTTCCCTGCGAACTACAAACATGCCCATGTCTCCCCATGCTTACTATGATCATTATTAATAGCTAGTACTTATGTAACAATTTAAGATTTGCAATGTGCTTTACATTTGATTCTTGCAACAACCCTGTCAGGTAGGTGTTATGAGAGATCAAGTGACTTGTACAAGATAAGTCTGAAGCTATAGTTGAACTTGGGTCTTTCTGACTCTAAGTCAAGTGCTCTAGACATTGCTACTGAGCTGCTTGCACCCTTACTCCATCTTACTATCTTCACTATTATCCTACGTCTCTTTTCCCTTTCTTCATCAAACGCTTTGAAAAAGCCATCTACAGTTGGTCCCTCAACTTCTCTAATCACATTCTTCTTAATCCCCAACCTCATCGCTCACTGAAAATTTCTCCTACAACTATTTTCTGTCTTCCAATGTCCCCTTCTTAGTCTTTATTCTTCTTAACTATTTTATCTGGAACTATAAATCACTCTTCCCTCCTACGTATTGTCTGCTCTCTGAGTTCTGGGGATGCTTCTCTATCCAGGTTCTCCTCCTTCCTTTCCTCCCTCTCCCAAGTCTTCTTTGCTGATGCAAAATTCACGTTATGCCCATTAAATACTGGTGTCCCCCAAACCCCTGCCATGTGCCCTAACATCTTCTGTTCCCTCTGCGTTCTCTCTTGATGACCTCATCAGCTGTATCAGTTCAGTTATCATCTCTATGCAGATGACTTCCAGAATCTATATGTCCAACCCAATTCTCTCCTAAATTCCAGTCCCAAATGACCAACTAACTATTGGATCTTTCCAACTAGATGTCCTAGAGGTAGCTCGAACTCAACATACAAAAAACAGACAACTCACTATTTTCCCTCCTCAACCCACCACTCTTCTGAAATTTCCTGTTACTGTTCAGGGCCCCTCCATTTTCTCATTCACCCAAGCTGACAGCCTCTGTGACATCCTTGACTCCTTATACTTACTCATCCCACACATCTAATTCATTGCCAAATCTTGTTGTTTCAACCTTAACATCTCTCCTGTATCTCTCTTTTTTTCTACTCATATAGCCACAATCCTAGTTCAAGCCCTCTCACCTCCTTGCCTGGACTACTGCAACAGCCTTCTGGTAGTCTCCCTGCCTCAAGTCTCTTCCCATTCCAATCCATCCTTCCTTCACACAGCTGCCAAAGTGATTTTCTTAAAGCACAAGTCTGGTCATCCTTCCCCCTTCCCCACCAAGAAACTAATGCTTCCTTTGGGATCAAATAGGCTTTGATCATTGAGCATTGAAGGACTAGTTAATTGTATTTAATATAGGCTTGTTGTGCTGGAAATGAATTCAAATTCCTGTGTGATCAGAACTGAGTGCAATGGCAGGGACAGTCCACCATCTGCTATTGCCGATGCCCTGTATAGGTGGCATGGCTATGGGTACAGAGGCAAGAAGACTCTGGATTCAGGTTCTGCCTCTGACACATACTGAGCAAAGTCACTTAACCTTTTAGTGCCTCAGATGACTCTGTAAGACCCTAAGATTCAGAGAAGGTGGCTTTCTGCTTTGGTAGAAGGAAGTGCCTCATGAGGGCTCCAAATACCATTGAAATCACCAGCCCAGCTAAGGGGAAAAAAACAAAACAGGTGACCAAACTTAAGAACATGGGAGGAGAATGACAGGTGAATGAATAGGCATTTGTTAGTAATAATAATTCACAGTTATAGAGTATTTCAAAGTTTATGAAGCATAACCTTGTGCAACCATGCCCATTTTAGAGATGAGGAAACAGGTTAAATGACTTGCCCAAGGCCTCAGATCTAGTTAGTGTGGGGATCAGGATTTGAACCTGACTCCAGAACTCTAACCTCCATGCCATGACACTTCACTTGGTGAGCTCTCTTACACCATTTTGTAAGACTCTTAGAAAAACCAACCAAAAAAACAAGCGTGAGGCCTCATCAGCTTTTCTGTAGCTCAGTTCTTGCCCCTCCCCGGGGCACACCTGCGTTAAGGATCCTTTGATGGGAAGTGAACCCTTGCCAGTGATGGCTGGTGATCAGGCATGCTCTATGATTGGGTAGTGTCTGCCAGGAGGAAATAGGAGCTTTGGGTGGTGATGAGGGATGAGTGGCATTACGATTTTTTTTCCTGACACAGAGAAAGAATCACATTACAGCCTTACTGAATATTTCATTCCAGGTTACAGCAAGAGGCTTAAAAATTCATTGTCCTTTGGAGAGCCACAGAAAGTCATATATATCTTCCAATTCTGTTTTATTTCGGTTTCCTTTCTTTATATAATCAGTGTTTCTCTACTTTGGGGCACGTTTACTTTATGAAGGCACTTTGGAGTAATAGAAAAGCACTGTGGGTAATGAGTTTTGAAGTCTTTTTTATTAAAAAGAATTTTTGGGGGGAGGAGGGGGACAGAGTCTCCCTGTCTCAGGGATGCAGTGAATAGTGTGTTGGTATTGGAGTAAGAAAAACTCATCTTCCTGAGTTCAAATCTAGTTTCTGATATTTATTAGATTATGTGATGTTGGTGAAGTCACCTAACCCTCTGCCTCAGTTTCCCCATCTGTAAAGTGAGCTAGAGGAGGAAATGGCAAATCCCTCCAGTATCTCTCCCAAGAAAACCCCAAACAGGGTCATGAAGAATTGGATATGACTGAAATGGCTGAACAAGAAAAGCACCAATGCTCTACCTCAACCAGGCTGGAAGCTCAGGGATCACTCATTCGGTAGTGGGCTAGCCTCAGTTACATCCTGTTCAGGAAAGAAAGCCTGCTGTTAAATTTTTCCATTGGAACATTTACACTCCAGAGATCAGGGCTTGGTTTATGCTTTGTTGACTCTCTAGGGCAGTGGTTCTCAACCTTCCTAACGCCCTGACCATTTACTACTCATATGTGGGCGCACCTGCATGTGGGCGGACCCTCCTGGAGATGGATAGAGGAGCCATGTCTTGGAAGTGGGTGTTTTCTGATGGTCTTAGGTGACCCCTGTGACACCTGTGACACCTGTGACCCCTGTGAAAGGGTTGTTTGACCCCAGAGGGGTTGTGAACCACAGGTTGAGAGCCGCTGACCCAGACTGAAGAAAGTGATGAAGAGAATATTAAGAATGCAGACTGAACTTGAAAGTGTGGCATCCATACGTCCCTCTCTCCACCCAGAAAGCTGGTTGTTAAACATTTACCAGCACACTCCTACTACTGATCATCTGAGAGCTTTAACGTACTCTGTTTCTGGCCTGGACCGATTTGCTTCTGCTTAGACAACCCAGTGGTGCTGCCTCCACCACCGGGGGTCACCATATTGGTTCAGGTTCCATGAGCCCACCACAGCTTGAAAGTCATGAGCTCCGAGATCCGCTGGCCTCAGCCTCCTCGGCAGATAGAACCCCAGACCTGTGCCACTGTCTGGATTTGAAGTCCACGAGCAGCGAGGTGGCTGGCGATAGAGCACTGACTTGGTGTCAGGAAGCTGAGTTTGCCTCCTACCTCAGACACTTACCAGCTGTGTGACCCTGAGCAAGTCACTGAACCTCCATGTGCCTCAGTTTTCTTATTTGTAAAATAATACCATCTACTTCCTAAGGTTGTCATGAGCGTAATGTATATAAAGTGCTTTGCAAACCTTAAAATACTGAATAAACATTAGTTATTATCAAAGAACTGAGCTTTAATTCCAGCTCTAACAAGTGACCTTGGACAAGTCATTTCACTTAGTTATTATATCTGCAAAGTACAGTTGAGAGGTAGGGTGACAATGATTAGAGAATCAATGTCAGCGTCAACAAGACTCAGGTTCAAGTCCTGCCTTTGGGACAGATTGACTCTGTGACACTGAGTAAGTAATTTACATGCTCAGTACCTTAGAGAATCTCTGATATGATAAACTGCGGAGCAGATGCCTGTCCCTGTTGGCAGGAGTTCTCTGTATCAATGGTCTGAAGAAGACAAAAAGGGGAGGGACAGAAATGCACTTTTAGTCCCCTCCGCTGTGCGCCATCATCCGCTGCGCTAAATGCTTCTTACAAATATCATCTCGTTCAGTCCCCTTAGCAGCCCCAGCAGAGAGGTGACTGAAGGAAGTGAGGAGAACAGAGGGCAAAGGGACTCCCCCAGGGTCACTTTGCTTATAATTGTCTGAGGTCACATTTGAACTCAGATCTTTCTGACTCCAAGCCCAGCATTTCATTCACTGTGCCACCAGCTGCCTAATGGTTAAAAGTAGTCAAAATCATACTTTCTGCCTTGCAGGCATGAGGAGAGGGATTTGCAAAGCTTAAAGTGTTCCAGACACATGAGGAATTGCTAGGGGAGGGGAGAAGGTGTCAGTAGTAACACTAATAACCCATCTTGCTTTTCTGCTGCCCCATTTGACAGTAAGGGTGACTGGTTTCTTGAAGATTTTGCATTAGGAGAATTGGAGTTCAAATCCAGCTTTAGATGCTTACTGGCTGTATGCCTGTCATTTTAACCCCAATTGCTTCCAAAAAATTCTTTTTTTTTTTCTTTTCTTCTTTTTTGGGGGGGACAGGTCAAGGCATTTGTGATTAAGTGACTTCCCTAAGGTCACACAGCCAGTAAGTGTGTATCAAGCATCTGAGGTTGGATTTGAACTCAGGTCCTCCTGACTCCAGGGCCGGTGCTCTATTCACTCTATTCACCTAGCCACCCCTAACATTTTTTTTTTAATTTTTATTTTGCTCGTTTGCTTCCTTTCAAGCTGGAAAGGCTTTACTTGTGGTCTGGCAGCAGATTGTGGGAAGGACATCTGAGGATCAGCCTCTCCAAAAGCAGAGACGTTTGTCCCCCCCAAATTGTCTGCAAATAAATTCTTTTTTGGTCAGTCTTAGGAACTCACTAAAATCACAGCTTCTTAAAGCACGGAAATAAATCATAATAAATAGCAACACCTGGCACAAGCGTGGTGTTATACAGTTTTTGTTGTGGGTCTGTCACACGGTCTTGTCTCACTCTTCATGACCTGTGGACCCCAGCCTCCCAGGCCTCTCCCTCCATCTTCCCAAAGGCCGCCTAGTTTCACGTTTGCTGTTTCCATGACACTCTCTATCCGTCTCATCCTCTTCCATCTCCTTCCTTTAACTTCACTTCTTCCCAACATCAGGGTCTTTTTTGGTGAGTCCTGTCTTCTCATTGTGTGGCCAAAATATTTAAGCTTCAGCTTAAATAAAATTAATTTTGACCTTCCCGTGAGTAGCCTGAATTAATTTCTTTAAGTACAAATCACTTTAGTGCACATCTCATCCAGTCTAGGGAAAGCAAACCATCCCTGTTTTAGAAGTGAGGAAACAGGTTTGAGAGGGGTCAGGGACTTTGCTAGTCAGACAGCTAGTAACTGGCGGAGTCAGCCGCAGTCCAGGTTTTTGGATGTATCCCTGCACTTGGCATCAAAGCGCCTGGATTTTGGTCCTAGACTCGATGCTTACTTGCTGTCATATAGTTCTGTGACCCTGGATGAGTCACTTCCTCTATCCGAGGCTCAATTTCTTCCTCTTTCAAAGGAGAAGAGTGGTCCATGTTACCTCTGGGATGGCTAAATCCTATGAAATTGTAAGATGGTAGATCTAGGTCAGGAAGGGCGCTCAGAGACCATTTAGTCGTCTCCCCTTATTGTATAGCTGAAGGGCAAAATAAATATAAGTAATTTGCTCTAGATTACACAGTAAACATTAGAAAGGAGGTGGGTGGAGAAGTCTAGAGGGGGATTTGAACACGCCTCTGACTCCCAAGTGAGTCCTCTTTCCACAGTACCACATTGTCAAAGGCTTTGAAGTGCACTGTGATTCATTGTGAGCATTCCCTTCACCAATGCAGACTGTAGCCCAGATCTTCAGGAACTACTGTGGTTAAAAAAACTCACATGGTATTGGGTAGTAGTGGTGGTATTGATGATGACAAGTCTAGAAGGGGCCTTAGGTTCATAGGACACAGAATGTCAGAACTGGAAGAACCATTGAAATTTTTTGTGATGAGCTTCTCCAAACTAAGCTAGACTGGCACATGGTGCATTGCTAGGGCCATGCATCTAACCTCTTCACACGATCAGATCTTGGAGTCTTTCTTAATACACCATAAGAGGTTGAGTCACCTCAGCAGATGTTATATTCGGTCAAGGAGGAGTAGAAAGGGGAGGGGAGGGGAAGGAGGGAGAGAGGAGAGGGCAGGAGAAAACAGAAGAGGACTGGGGAAGGGAAGAAAAATGCAGAGACCCCTCTGAGTCTTAGTAGTGAGACTCTTACTGTATGGTCCTGTGCAAATCACTTAACCTCTATGTGCCTTGGAAAACTTAGGACTTCTTTACTAAGTCATAGATGAGTGAATTCTCACACCAGAGTTTCCTTTGCTCATAATGACAAAGTGGGAGATCCTTCATCTGCATTCCAGTGAATGAGTGTGTGTGTGTGTGTGTGCGCACATGTGCATGTGTGTTGTAAAAACCAGGAATATTAAGGGAAATTAAGGGGAAATGGTGAAAGGGGCATTTGACCAATAAGCTCAGGGTTTATTAAGGGAATACCTCCCCTTGGCTGTCTTGGTAGATAGTGAATTACTATTTTCAGGCACGATCCTATCAGTTGTCTGTCTTTACTGTCTGAATATCAGGATCCTAGTCCTTTATAGCTCTGGTCAAATGGAGACCCTGGTGATGTGGGATGTATGAACCTTTGTAGGTTGGTTGGTTGCTGTCCATTCTCAAAGAGGATCAAAATGACATCACTAGGCTAGAGTCAAGTTTCAGTGTGTCCGACTGTGGCTGATCAGACCAATACGAGCTTGGAATGTTCTACCACAGGTCAGGCACAAATAGTCCATGTGGACATTTGGGGTGGATTCTCTAAATTTGTGCATCCTGCATGTCTTTTGAGCTGTTTCAATTCTGCTTTGCTCATAGAGCACGGCACCTTCTCTGATGAGGGCACGCCATGCTGAGCAATCCTGTGTCAGCGCCTCTCATGTCACACAATCAATTCCAAAGTTCTTCAGAGAGACCTTCAGTGTCCTTGTATCACTTTTTTTTCTGACCACCATGTGAGCTCTTGCCCTGTATGAGTTCTCCATAAAATAGTCTTTTTTGGCAAGTGTACATTTACAGCTGAACAACATGACCAGCCCATTGGAGTTGCACTCTCTGAAGCAGAGTTTGAAAGACTGGCACTTTAGTTTGGATAACGACCTCCGTGTCTGGTTTCTTATCCTGCCAGGTGATCTTCAGAGTCTTCCTAAGAGTGATTGTGGCAAGAGGGAGCCTCATTCTCTGGGAGGGAGGGAATTTTTATTAAATTTGCTGCTGCCCAACCCACATTGCCATGATTTCAATGACCACAGCCTTGTTCTCCTTGACCAGTCTGTCTAGCATCACTGTACCTGGTGAGTTTTCACTCAGGTCTTCTTTGCTGTACTTAAAGAACCACCATCTGCGCTTCCCTTCACTCAGATGGGGAGGACTAAGGAAACTGACAGCGAAAAACACAAGATTCATAAGTTAGAGCGACATACTGATTGTCCCAAAAGTTTTAGTGCAGCGGGAAGCTGTTAGCACTAAGATCCTTAGTAAAGCTTAAAGTACTAGTAATAAATCGGTTAGTCAACAAGAGGTTATTAAGCACTTACTCTGTGCCTAGCACAGAGTAAAAAAAAAAATCCCTGCCCTCATGGAGCCTACGCTCTTATGGTGGAGACAGCATGTAACTAAATAGGTAGATATAAGATATATACTAAGATATGGCCATGGTCATCTGGACCATTGCAACAGCCTGCTGGTTGAGCTCCCCCTTCCAGCCTCTCACCGCTCCAGCCCATCCTCCACTCTTTAATTGCTGTCAAAGAGGTCGTCCTAAAGGCCATGTCTGACTGTGTCCTGCCTCCCTCCCCTCCTCCCATTTCGCCCCATTCAGCCAGCCCCAGTGGCTTCCTATCCCCTCCAGGTGATACAATACAAAATCCTCCTTCTGGCTTTCAAAGCCCTGAAGAACCTGGCCGCTGCTGCCTTTCTAGTCTTCGCACACCTCATTCACCCCGTGTGTTCTGCAGTCTAGCGACTCTGCTCTCCGTTCCCCTTCTCACACACAATTCTGGGCATTTTTACCGGCTTCCTCATGCCAGGACCTCTCTCTCCTCCCTTCTACCTTCTGACGTCACTGACTTCCTTTTCTTTTACATTTTCATTGTTTGAAGCAATTGGGGGTGACTCGCCCAGGGGTTGTGAGGCTTGCTAGTCAGTCTCTGAAGCTGGATTTGAACTCAGGTCCGTCTAGAGCAGTGCTGGTGCTCTTTGCTGCACCGCCTCGCCGCCCCCCTGTTCACCTCATACAGAAGCCTTTTTCAATGTCCCTTAACGTTTATGCTTTTCCTCTCGGATTATCTCCAATAACCCTGTATACATCTGCTGTCTCCCCTGTTAAACTTGGAGTTTCTTCCAAACAAGGACTGTCTTTTGCCTTTCTTTGTATCCCCATACTTAGCACAGTGCCTGGCAGGCATATAGTAGGCATTTACTAAGTGCTCATTGACTATCTAAAAGTACTTGGCATGCAGTAAGTACTCAATAAATGCTTGTCGTCTCAATGACTGAGTGAACTTAGAGAGCACATTGGCCAACGTCTTTATTTCCCCCAGTGTCGAGTACAGGCTCCCACAGAATAGGAAGCTGGATGGATGCTGTCTGATTGACAAATGGATCTGCTTAGTCTATTCATAAAGCCATGATGAGCAAGCCTCCTACCATTTTGGGGCCTCAGCCATCCCATCTCCAAAATGGGGCATCCATAACCCACAGGGTTATTTCAAGAGATAATTACCATCTAACCTCTTGGAAATTACACGGTGCTTTGAAGATGAGAAACAGAAGCCACCTCCTAAGTATTGTCATTATTGTTAATAATACTGCTTTCCTTCTAAACAAATGATCAGACTGTTCTTATTTGCTTTTAATTAGTAGGTGAGATAATGATGCCATGTGTTTGTTTGTTTAAGAAAATATAAACATAATGTGTTTAATGCTATTCTGCAATTACCTACCTACCTGGATACAAATCTTCCGCAAATTCCTGGGCCACATCCTGGGCAGGGATGCCTTTTAGGAATCTGGGAGCCATGATTCTGGTTTACAAATATTGTCCTATGCCCAGCCTTTCAGCCACCCTGGAAAGGAATGCCAAATGTGTTCATATAAATGACTACCGGAACCATTAAATGTCAGAGTTGAAGGGGTGTTAGAATCCTGGGATATATAATGTTGGGAGTGGGGTGGGGCTTTAGAAATTAAACCTGCTTGTTCAGAGAAGGGAAAACAGGCTCAGAGAGGAGAAGGCACTTGACCAAGGTCACTGAGTGAGCTTGTGGGAGAGTTTTGAAAATAGCTTCCAATCCCTCTACTGTTCATGACCAACTTCTAAAATCTTTAATATGGAAATATGTTTTACATGATTGCACATGTTTAACCTATATGGAGTGGGAAGCATGGACTTTATATCCATTCAATTCAATGAACATTTTTCTAAAGTGCCTACAATCTTCATGACCCAATGTCCAGACTTTATGGAAAGAAGCCTAGGACTCTTCTAAAACACAACCTCTATCTCTGGTACCCTTCGTGCCTTTAAAATGATTTTTGATTTGCAAAAATGTGAACTTTGAGGAAAAGATTAATTACATAAAGAAAGATTATAATATGTAGAACTGGAAGAAACCACAGAGGTCATCGAGTTTTTGTAGGGGAAGATACTAAAGCCCAGAGACACAGTGTTCTTGTTGTTCTTTAGCCTTGATTCTGGAAGAGGACCAGTGACGAGAGTGATGTCTTGCTTGTGACTGAATTGGATTTAAGTGAGGCAGAGCTGCACAAAGTCATCAACCTCACTCTCTCCAGATCATCAAAGTTCAAGGGCCCCAGAGAGACAGAATGATTTTTCCAAAATCATGCAAATAGTAAGTGGTAGAGACTGAATGTGGACCTAGGTTCATCAAAATCTACTACTTTTACAGTGACATACCCTCAACTCTTTGCTGTCACCACAAAAATCCAACCCGTTGCTAAGTCTTGTTATTTCTACCTTTGCAACGCATGTTTTATAGGACCCCTTTATTCATGACCTCAGCCGCCACTCTAGGTCGACTCACCTCAAACGCCACCTTCTTCAGGAAAATGTTCCATGTCTCACTGGCTGCTAATACCTTTCACTCTAACGTTCCCTTCCATGTCCTGCTCAGTATCTTCTATGCACTTATTAATATTCACATAATTTCTCCCTTTAGAATGTAAGCTCCTTGAAGGTAAGGATTATTTTTACATTTTCTTTTTATCCCTAGAGCTTAGCATAGAGCCTAGCACATTATAATTACTTAATAAATACTTATCGATATGGATTACATCATAATGGCTCTCTAGGGAATATAGAGATAAATGTAATATTCATGGGAAGACTCCACCAAAAGGTCACAAATCTCATGTCAAAGAGAATGGATGGGAATCAGATGAAAACTAGAATACATACCTTTCCTTCCTGTTGACATATAGAAGAAGAAGAAAAAAAAATATGGGCTATTAGTCCAAGGAGCAATGGTTTTAGAGGGTGAATGGAGTAATACAAAGACATATGCTTTCTGGATAGGTCATGATCCCTGTGTGGGGAAGTGGACGAGGTCACTGACTCTTGGGGTAGAACACCTGAATTCAAATTCCGCTTCGGAAAGATACTACTATACTTATGATCCTTTCTGTGCCTTAGTGTCTTGATTTGTAAAATGATGGCTTAGACTTCATGGTCTCCAAGGTTCTTTATGACTCTAAAAGCATGGGGAACCCACGGCCTCAAGGCCCTCTAGGTCCTCAAGTGCAGTCCTTTGCCTGAATCCAAACTTCACAGAACAAATCCCCTCGATAAAAGTATTTCTTCTGTAAAACTTGGACTCAGTCAAAAGACCCCACCCAAGGACCATGAAAGCCACATGTGGTCCCAAGGTCAAAGGTTCCCTACCCCTGCACCTTAATCCTATGGAAAACAAATGTTTTCCCTGTTCTTTAGTCCTTGACTAAAAGTCATAGTCTTAGATCATTAAAGCTTGAAAGGCCCTTACAGATCATTTATTTGAATCCTCTTATTTTATAGATAAGGAAATTGAAGCCCAGAGAGGGATCATAGGATCATAGACATAGAACTATAACCCTTGGCTTGTCACTTAAACCCTTCATGCCTCAGTTTTCTCAACTGAACCTCTGACGCTCTTCCAGGTCTAATGAATGTTCTATGGCTCCATGATTTTTTTTTTTTATCAAGGTCGAAAGAATAAGCAGATAATTGTTCTTCGTAGATTTAGAGTTGGAAAGGACATCAAGTTCAATCCCTCATTTTTCAAATGTGTAAAATGAAGTGAACAGAGGAGGTAAAGGAACTTGTCTAGAGTTATCCAGCTAAGTAACTGTCTAAAGTGGAATTTAACTCAGATATTTCTGATTCCAAGTCCAGATTGGACTTTACCACATTACTGTCAATTTTGTAACCTATATATTAGCAAGTGTGTGCTAGATGCTTCTAACAAGCCTGGTCTCGTGCAGTCTTAAGAGTAGTAACTTGTGTTTATGAAGCCCTCTATATTCACTATCTCATTTAACTATCACAACACTCCTAGGAAGTATTGCAAGGCAAATGAGATAATGGAGTACAAGTATGATTGTTTAACAGGGAAGCAAACTGAGACTTAAGCAAAGAAAATTACTGATGTCAACACAGATGACGAGTAGGAGAACCACAAATTAAACCTAGACCTCCTGACTACAAGTTGGATGTTCATTTTACTATATTACACCTCTAGAGTCCTTCCTTGCCTTCAGAAAGTTCATAGTTGAGTTGAGGAGACAAGACAAACACACATTAAGCAATAGAGATTGATTTATGATGGAATTCCCTTCCAGCTCCGAACCATTATATTGAGAAATAGAATTATTACATTTTTATCAATATACGAAGTTACAAAATAGAAGTTCTAAAAATTTTTACTGCAACGTCTTTGTGGCATGGAGTTGAACATGGGTTCTTGAAAGTTATGTCAGTGGATGGCTTCTGAAAGACCTGGGAAGACTTATATGAACAGATGCAAAGTAAAGTGAGCGTAACTAGGAAAACATTGTGCAGAGTAACAGCAATACTGTTGTAGGGCAAGACTTTCAGTGGCCTTGGCCACATTAGCTCCCCAGGTCTACAAAGGTCATTAGGCAGATATGCAAGGAAAGTATAATCTTGTTGGGTGGATGCTC
>CM053595.1:4067991-4099424 GCA_028646575.1 Pseudocheirus occidentalis | reverse complement strand
ATAGGATAAAACATAAACTCTTGGCCTGGCATTTAAAACCCTCCACAACTTGGGTCTCGTCCACTTTTCTGGCCATATTCATACTATTCCCTTTCATAAATTTATCACCCAGCCAAAACGAACTGTTAATCATTCTCTCTGGACTCTATCTTGAACCTTCTTGCTTTCATATAAGCCATTTCCCCCATTCCTGGAAAATGCTTGCTATGTGTATCTATTTTTCAAAACTTCTGCCTTCTTTCAACTGTAGAAAGATGCCACTCCTCCATGAAGCCTTCTCTGATGCCCCTCCTAGACAGTGATGTCTTTCCTCAGTTGACCTTGTATTATCCTGCTTTGTCTACATGTATGCCCTAGTAGAAGGGATGCTCCATGATGGTAGAGATTGTTTCAGTTGTGACTCTGCATCCCTAGTGCCTAGCACAGTGCCCTGTACACGGTAAGTGCTTTAAAAAAAAATTGTCGAATTTAATTGAACCTTGCTGTGTCTAGAAGAATACCAGAGAACCTGATCCTCTCTCTCCTCCCACCTTAGAACCATTCAACTCGGCACTTTTAGAACAGAGAAGGGGGAGGGGGGTGAAGCCCCACTCAGAATCAAAGAAAGAAGAATTGTAAAAACAAGGAAAAAAAACCACTTTAGAGACCATCTCGTGTAACCTCCTCATTCCACAGATGAGGAAATTAAAACTCAGGGATAAAGAAAGGAAGGAACTTGCCCAAAGTCACACAATGAGGCAGCTCTGACCTAACGGAAAGAGCAAAGGATTTGCTCTGCACAAAGTAGGCACTTGCTGAAGTATCTGCATAAGACTTATGCCATAAGTGAAACGTTTTATCGTTGAATTTGCGCTCAATTTCCCGGATTCTAAGCTCCAGCGCTGCTGTACAAGGTTCTACTTTGGGGATCCCTCTCTGGGCCTCAGTTCTCCCTGCTGTAAAATGAGAGGATAGTAACAGATGCTGTCCGGGGCCCCCTCCAGCTCCGAACGTCTTAAGTATCTCTTCCACGGACCCAGACCGGCCAGGATCCCCTAGTCCTCTCCGGATGCGCACCTCCTGCTCCGTCCCAAGCCGCTTCCAATGACCCTCCCACAGCTGTCGCCGCACGGGCACACCCTCCGCCACCTCCCCCCCGCCCAGCCCAGCCCGGCCTCACCTGGCACAGCCCAGCCCGGCCCAGCCCAGCCTCACCTGGCACAGCCCAGCCCGGCCCGGCCTCATCTGGCACAGCCCAGCCCGGCCCAGCCTCACCTGGCACAGCAGGTCGCGCACGTAGGCGGCGCAGCCCGCGAAGGTGTCGGGCTCCAGGCGGCGGCTCACTGCCCAGTAGCGTTGGCTCAGCGCCGCGTCCTGCTCGCCATCGCAGCAGCCGAAGGCCGAGTACTGCTCGCAGAAGGGCAGCGGCTGCGGCGGCCTGAACGGGGGCTTGAAGTCCAGGCACTGCGGGTGCGCGCTGCCCGGGCCGGCCCGCAGCGGGGCCAGGGCGAGCGGCAGCAGCAGCAGGCGGGCCAGGGCGAGGGGCGGCCGCCCCCCCATCCGGCCCACCAGCCCGGCCAGCCTGGCCCGCGCTGCCCCTGGCCCTCTGCGCTGTCCCGCCTCCACGCCTTCCTTCTGTCCTTCCCTCCTGTGCGCTCCAGGCCCTCGCTTCCCTCCCGTCCCCAACTGGGCGAGCCTCGAGCCTAGAGCTCCTCCTGCGACTTCTCAGTTCCAGCTGTGCCCCCCTCCTCCCTTTAGGTCGCCTTGCAGCCCCGCCCTGCGGGGAGGGTGAGGGGACCCGGGAGCAGGAGAGTCAGGACGTTCCTCCCACCCATCGAGAGACTCCCCCGCCCTGGCTAAGGGGGAGGAAAAGATGATTAGGCTTCTCCCGAACAACTTCTCCCCACCCCCACCGCAACCCCCACTCCCCCCAGCCCCTAACTGGGTTTTTCCTTCCCGGAACCCGAAGAGATTGGGAGAACGTTTAAGGTCACTTCCAAGACCCCTCCAGCCCAAGATTCTGTCTCCGGGAGGCCTTGGGATTCCATCCACAGAAGGCGAAGTCGTTGGACCCAGAAGCCTTTCCCTTGGTGTACTCTCCCCAAACCACAAACCTTCATCAGATCCTGGAGGGAATGTTAATGTCTTGCATAAGTCACTTCTCTCCCTAGGCCTCTCGGAAATCAAGGGGCTAGACTAGATGAAGAGTTCTTAAACTGGAGTCCACAGATATAGAATTCAGGGGGTCAGTGAACTTGAATGGGGGGGGGACATCTTTACTTTCATTAAATTCTAACCCAAATTTAGCAGTTCCTTCAATTCTTTAAAACACTATTCTTAGGAAGATCCGTAGGCTTCTTTACACTGCCGATTAAAACAGACCGGTCATAAAACAAAAATGGTTAAGGACCCCTAGATTAGAGGGTCTGTAAGGCCCATTCCAACTCAGATAATTTACGGTCCCATAGTATTAAGATTCCTTCCAGGTCTGATGTTCCATGTTCTAAACAGCTCTAGCCTGAGATATTTCTTGGTTCTAAGGTTTGCATTTCTAAGATCCCTCCCTCCCAGTTCTAACACTCCCTTCTAGCTCTAACATGCTGTGATGCCCTGGCTTCCTGTCTTCCTTTCTCTAACCCAGCTTAGAAGTAGGGAATTTTCCTAAGGAGAATACAAGAAACTGTATGGAAACATATTGTTGAGAAGATAGTTGAATTCAGCAAACATTAAGGACTTAACTGTGTTCTGGGCACTTAGGACACAGGATGATAACTGACAGAATTATAGTTTTTGGCAACCGAATCTGTGAGTTTAGGCAAATGACTGTTTAGTGGTTTAGATCACAACCCATACACTTGTTCTTATCCCACTGTTTTTATGTTCTTCTGTGCAAATCTTCAAAAGGGGACCCATCCAAAGAACTAGGGGATGGAGACCCTTCCCTGGAGTGTCCTGGAACAAAGAATAGCATAAGTGCCACAGGAAAATAAAAAATATACATAAATAATTGGAATAAAAATTAGAATCTGTTATAGGCCTAGGAAAGGTTAGTGGGCCACAGCCACGTTCCTCTTTCTCTTGATGAGCCTACCTTATCAGAATCTACTGTGGAGGTTCCTCTGGCTATCTCGCAACCATTCTTTGAATCATATCCACCAGACTGAAGGTGTCATTTGAATCAAGAAAACTCTCTTTTTCTTTTTTTCAGAGGACAACTGGGGTTGAGTGACTTGCCCAGAGTCACACAGCTGGCTTTTGCTTTAAGTGTCTGAGGCTGGATTTGAACTCAGGCCCTCCTGACTCCAGGGCCAGTGCTCTACTCACTGCACCACATAGCCACCCTGAAAACTCCCTTTTTCTGTAAGTTGATGAGCCAGTAGTCATGCTTCTTTTTTGGGTGAGAGACAAAGATGAACCTGTAAATAAGACAGTGACAAAACCCCAGGAAAAAGGTCATTTGTGCTCAGTTCCTATACTCTAGCACAGATCAATGCCCAATAATAATAGCTTTCATTTCTTTTTTTTCTCCTCAAAATGAATTTTAGTTCAGCTCCCAAAGCACAAGTGCTCAACATAAACAAGAAAAAGAAAAGAAAAAGACAAAACAAAACCAAAAAAAGCTATTTCAAATGACGGCATATGTAACAAAATCTCTTCTTATTTAGAGTTTGTTAAACAAACAAAAAGATGTGCAGATTAACTTTAAGGAGAGTAACAAAACCATCTTTTTCGGTTTCTGTAATTCCTTTTGTACTTTGCTGTGTATTTAAATGGTTGGGTTGCTCTTACGATCGCCTTTGTTACAAGTGGTCAGTGTGTATATTATCTTTTGTCTCTGTTTCTTCAATCTTGATCACTTCATATGCCTTCCCATATTTCTTTGAATAAGTCATATTTGTCATGTCTTATGAACCATAACCATTTATTAAATGCATATGCTATAATTAGACAGCCATTCCCCCATCATTGGAGGCATAGTTCGCAGTCTTGTCATTACAAATACTGCTGCTGGGATTTTTTTTTTTAACAGATCAGTCTCTTTTTCCTGTCTGTGTCCTGTTTAGGAGATAATCCTAGTGTGGGATCACTGAGTAAGAGAGTATGGGTATTTTTCTGACTCTTACTGTATAATTCCATATTGCTTTCCAAAAAGATGGAATAAATTCAGAGCTTCGTGAGCAGTGTTTTTCCAGAGGTATAAGTTTGGAATTTGATCCACTTTTACTATTTTTGTCAATTTGATGGGGACGATGTTGGGTATAAAAGGAGAGGTACAATCTTGGGGTTCTTTTAATGTGTATTTTTCTAACTATAAGAGAACTTAACACTTTTTTGTATAGTTATTAATAACTTGTCTGTCTTCTTTTAAGAACTGCCTATCCACTTTCTTTGAAATATTCATCTTAATTTTTTTACAAATTTTCCTATATTTGAATAGCACACTTTTATCATCACTCTTACTGCAAAGATTTTTTTTTACCAATCTCTTTCTTTACTTCTTATTCTAGATATATTTTTGTTGGACAAATAATTTATGTTCATATGATCAAATTCATTGATATTTTTTGTAATTTCTTTTAACTTATGAATGTTATGAATCTTCCTTCTTTCCATTGTTGTGAAAGATAATGTTCCATTATTCCATAATTTTTATGATTTACAAAATATTTAAATCATAAATTGATTTGAAATATATTGTGTAGTATAGGGTGGGGGAGATAGAGTCAATTCTAATCTTCATGAAACTACCATCCAATTTTCTAAACAGTTTTTATTAAATAACTAAATCCTTCCCCAATGTTTCAGTGATCTTTGGTTTGTAAAGCACTAGTCCCCTAGTCTAGATCATGAATCTCTTCCTTTGATCTGTTTTTCTATTCTTTATCCAACACCAGATAATTTTGATTTTTTTTTTCTGTATTAGCGTATAATTTGAGATCTGGTATTGAAAGTTATGTTTTTTTTTCTTTTCTTTTCATTATTTCCCATGATATTCTTGACCTTTTGTCCTGCTGATTAAATTTTGTTGCTTTATCCAATACTAGGAAGTATCCCACTGATATTTTGAGTGATATTACATTAAGTCTAATAGGTGAGAGACAGTACCCCAGAGGCAGAAAACCTGGGTTTGAGTCCTGTCTCTGACATGCATATGACACTGATAGTGGGACAAGGTCAAGTAATTCAGCCTGCCAGTGTTCCTGAATGACACTTTAAAATTCAAAACTGCAGAGTCACTGATCTGATTTAGTACATGGGATTTCTACACTGGAAACTCCCTAAAGGGATGCAATGAATGAAAAAGTACTTATTGAAAGAGCGTATTTATACTATATGCCAGCCATTATGCTATATGCTGGAGACAGACAGTCTTGTTGTTGTCCACTTGTTTCAGTCATGTCTGAATCCCTGTTTGGGATTTTTCTGGCAGAGATACTGGAGTAGTTTGCCCTTCCTTCTCCAGCTCATTTTACATCTAAGGAAATTGAGACAAACAGGGTTAAATGACTTACCCAGGGTCACACAGCTATTAAGTGTCTGAGGTTGGATTTGAACTCAAGAAGATGAATCTTCCTGACTCTAGGAGCAGCACTTTAACCACAGGGCCATCTAACTGCCCCCAGAGACATAAATACAGAAGTAAATTCCTACCCTAAAGGATCTTACGTCTGAATAGGGGACAAACATTAATAGAAGTGTAGGGCATTTGGGGAGGGAGGTAACAAGGCCCAGTTGCTGCAGGAGTTTGCTTGTGGGTGTATGATGTATATGTATGTGTGTATAGACACATTTCTAGCAATTATGAAAATGTCTTTTAGTGTAAGAACATAGTAAATGCTTTTCATTAACAACATTCATATTGTTAGTCCTGGTTAATTCAACAAAAGTCAAGTATTAAGAATGATTGTCTAATCTCTATTCCATTTTTGACAGACTTTGATTGTATATGAAATTTATCTAAAATGATCATTTACTTTACTAATGCTGTAACCCTTAAATCAAATAGGTTAATAGCGTTCTTCACTGTCAAAATAATTCATGTTCAATGTTTATCCTTTGTTGACAATGTACAAGACTGTGGTGGCAACCACACTGGAATACCCAGGATGACAGTAGCACTGGCATAGCACAGGCTCTTAGATCTGCTTTACTAGGAAAGAGCTGTTTAAGAGGTCATCAGTCTTTTTAAATTACGTTCACTAGTTCAGGGGAAAGTGTAAATAGGTGTAAATATATATATATATATATATACACACATACACATACACACACATATACACATACACACATACATATACCTATACCCATACATATACCTATACCCATACCCATACCCATACCTATACCTATACATATACATACACATATATACTATTCATATATTCCCAGAAGGCATTACAACCCTCCTGACTCAGGTCCTAATTAGAAATTAGCAGGAGGTGTGAAAGCCTTCCTACAAGCAAGCCTCCCCTAAGCAAGCTTCGCTTAATGGGCTCCATGTGAGGCCTATTAATGGATAGGGAAGATCCTATATCCCATTAACATTACAAAAATACTATACAGATAACAAAATACTATATTGTTTGGTATGGGATAGTGGACAGAACATTAAGTTTGGTGTCAAGTTGCCTGACTTTATCCCCAAATATTTTATTTCCTTAGTAACTGGCAAGCTCCTTACTCTCTAGAGACCTCAGTTTCCTCATCTTTGAGGTGAGGTTGGATAGGATGACCCCTGAGATCCCTTTCCAGCTCTCAAACTATGATCTTGTGCTCCTTTAGAAAGTTACTAAATAATGCAGAATTATCATCTTTGCTTTATTTGCCTGACCTACCTTAAGCTTTTGTTTCTTCCCTCCCTCTCTCCTCCCTCCTTTTTTGTCCCTCCCTTCCTTCTACCTTCTTTCTCTCCCCCCTCCATCTCTTCTTTCCTTTCTCCCTTCCTTTGTTTCCTCCTTTCTTCCCTCCCTCTTTCCTTCCCTTCTTTCTTTTTTCTTCCTTTCCTTCGCTCTCTCCTCCATCCTTTCTTTTCTCTCTTCCTTCCTTCCTTTCTCCCTTCCCTCTTTCTTTATCTCCCTCCCCATTCTTTCTTTCACCCCTCCCTCCCTTCCATGCCTTCTCCCTCTCTTCTTCCCTTCCTTCTTGTCCTCCTCCCTCCTGCTCTGCATTCCTCCTTTCTTCTTTCTCTCCCTCTCAGGAGATCTGCCAGCCTCAGCCTCCTCAATAGCAAGGTTGACATTTGTCTGCCCCTCCCCCTGGCTCAAGGTGATTTTCATCTTAGGTGTTTTAGGTCCTCTTTTCCCTCGTGCTGCTGTTTTTGCTGCTGCTGCTGCTCACACTGTTGTGAGAAGGTCAGGGCTGCTCACCGCCACTCACTGCCACCTTTCTGGAAATGATAGTGGTCACGGCTATAGCCTCACTGTACTGGAGTCTCACACCAGCTCTGTGAAAGAGAGAGGGTGGGAATAATATCCCTGTTTGACAGGTATGGGAACTGCAGA
The DNA here is from genome assembly GCA_028646575.1 of Pseudocheirus occidentalis. Taxonomy (NCBI): domain Eukaryota; kingdom Metazoa; phylum Chordata; class Mammalia; order Diprotodontia; family Pseudocheiridae; genus Pseudocheirus; species Pseudocheirus occidentalis. The sequence continues at coordinate 4,091,943 of CM053595.1, read as the reverse complement.
CCGGAGAGGTGAAGGGCTTTCCTAAGGTCAGTGACCCCTGATGCTAAGGCAGCTAAGAGGCACTGTACATAGCATGGAGTTAGAAAGACCTGAGTTCAAGTCCAGATACAGATGCTTCCCAGTTGTGTGATCCTGGGCAAGTCACTTAACCTTTGTCTGCCTCAGTTTCCTCATCTGTAAAATGAGGGTAATAATAGTATCTACTTCTCAGGGTTATTGTGAAGCTCAAACAAGATCATGTTTGTAAAGGGCTTCCTCAGCCCAAGACCTAGCACGTAGTAGGCATTTCCCTCTCTCCTTCCATCTTTCCTCCATTGTACTTTGTTTCAACTGACACAACTTCAGTAAAAAGGCCAAAAGCATCATAGAAATAGGAACTCTAATTGCAGGTTCTCTACTTTGTTTCTTTTCTGTGTCAACTTGACCAAGTTATTAAGGCTTGTTATTTTGACAGTTGTATTCAATACTATTTTAAAGCAGGACTCACAAATCAAACCATCAATAGATTGGCAAAATACCTCTGTCCTCTGCCAGACATTTCTGTTTCATCCTCTACACTTTTGGGCTTTTGTGGTTTTGTTTTTTTGCTTTGGGAGCAGCAGAGCCTAGGAAGGAGGGTGGAAGAAAGAGTCAATTTTTAAAAACATATAGATTCTAAGATTTTAAAAGCATATATTTAATTTAATCAGACATTATGGCACACGTCTGCCATCCCTGCTGCTGAGGAGGCTGAGGCTGAGGCTGGTGGATTACTTGAACTGCAGTAGGGCAAAAACCTTTTGGTGTCAACACTAAGCTTGGCACCAATATGGTGAGGTGAGCCTTCAGCATCAGGAGCCACCAGACTTCCTAAGGCAGGACGGACTTGCCCACGTCAGCAACTGAGGCAGCCAGAGCTTCCACAGAGCTCAGCGGTGGGATTGGGATTGTGAGAGTTGTCCACTGCCTGGTCAAACTAGACAGAACTAGTGTATAAAAAAGAAAAAAGGCAAGATCTTTGGTCGTACCAGTTTTGTGGACTTGTAATAATTTGCTGCCTATGACAACTAGAACCCCCTGCTTCAGCCACAGATCTCTTTGAGGATGAGGATTTACTGTGGGTTAGGGAATTGGGCATGAGTAATGGTTCTTGAGTATTCTACGCTCTGAGCAACTGTTGTCCAGTCATTTCAGTTGTGTCTGATTCTTCATGACCCCATTTGGGGTTTTCTTGGCAGAGATGCTGGAGTGGTTTGCCGTTTCTTTCTCCAGGTTCATTTTACAGATGAGGAAACTGAGGCAAACATGATTAAGTGACTTGTCCAGGGTCACACAACTAGTAAGTGTCTGAACTCAGGAAGATGAGTCTTCCTGGCTCCAGGCCAGATGCTCTATCTACTTTATCACCTAAGCAACCTAAGGGTCAGTAAAGGAGAGCATGGGACTAAAAGAGTAGCTGGTATTCATTTGGGTGGCTAGTACATAGTAGGTAGATGTTCAGGAAATGTTTGTTGAATGAATAAATGTGCTTAATTTTAACTTGAAGAAGTCACTTCATCTCTGTTTTGTCTCTTGTTCCTCACCATGATCCCATTAGAAAGTAAGTTCAGTTCTGAGCTCTTTTACTTAATTATCCAAAGCACCACTTCCAGTCCTGCAGCTTTTTTTTTTTGCTTTTTTTTTTCTTTTGGAGGGCAGTTGGGGTTAAGTGACTTGCCCAAGGTCACACGGCTAGTTTTTGTGTTAAGTGTCTGAGGCCAGATTTGAACTCAGGTACTCCTGACTCCAGGGCCCGTACTCTACTCACTGCGCCACCTAGCCGCCCCCCAGTCCTGCAGCTTTTGAAAGCCCGGTTTCCTCATCCATAAAATCCGAGAGTCAGCCTAGTCCCTAAGGACCCTTCCAGCTCTAAGTTCTATGATCCTGTGATTATTTCCTTTGCTTTCCTTTCCTTGTGGAAAATTAGGCCCCAAGAGGGGAAATACATGACTTGCTCAAGGTCACAGACTCACAACCAGACTTCATGTCTCCAGACTCTCTCCCTGTGCTGTTCCCTTTAGGTAAGTCTGAGCTTCCATAGCCGACATCCAAAAGCAACCAGTCTGGGTTTTCCCTGACACAGTTCCAAAAAAAAAAAAAAAAAAAAGGTTTGGAAATGGAAAGAAAGAGAACAAAATGCAGAAATTTCAAAGTTATTACTTTGAATTAGATATGGTGTGAAACCCTGTTTGATAGGAAGAAAGCATTCAGGACCAGAAAGACCATGGTTCATAAAACCTCAAAAGCTTTTTTTTTTTTCCCTTAGATATTTTCTCAGTGTTGTCAAAAGCTGATAAAGGCACGGAGAGTCTCTTTGAGACAAAGGCAGAGTTGAGGAGCTTCCATATTTCTAAATAAGCCCTTTATTTAGAAGGGGGAGGCCAGTTAATAACAGAGATAGGGATCAAACCTAGATCCTCAGACTCCCAGTCCAATGGACTTTCTACTCTACTATGCTAAGAATGGGAAAACTTGTGAAACTGGTCATTTTGGTACCCTCTATCCTTTCCATACTTGACTGAATCATTTAAATAGGAAGAGAACACAATGTATTGCCTTTGGGAAACTGTAAAGCTCTTTTAATGACTTCTTTCCTTCCTTCTTTCCTTATTCCCTGTCTTCCTTTATTCTTCTCTTCCATCCTCCCTCCCTCTCTCACCTTCCTCTTTTCCTTCCTCTCTTCCCTCCCTCCTTGCTTTCCACCTTCCTTCCTTCCTTTCTTTCCATTTTTCCTCCCTCCCTCTCTCATTTCCTTTTTCCTTCCTCTCCTTCCTTCCTTCCTTACTTTCTTTTTTCCTTCCTTCCTTCTTTCCTTTATTTCTATCTTCCTTCCTTCTTTCCTTCTTTCTTTCTTTCTTTCTTTCTTTCTTTCTTTCTTTCTTTCTTTCTTTCTTTCTTTCTTTCTTCTCATCCTCCTTCCCTCTACCAATGTTGCTTGAAGCTTGTAAAGTGTGGATACTACAATCTCTGAAGAATTTAAAATGGGTAACAGGACAAGGGAGAAGCACGTGGTGGGTGTGAGCAGGTTGCATCACAAAACAACTTAGGAATTCTAACAATGATAACTAACTTTTCCAGGTTTATCAGGCACTATATGCACATATACCATATATTTGTGTAAACATATATTTTTATACTTATGTATTGTCTAATTTGATTCCCATAACAACTGTGTAAGATAAATGCCATTATCATGCCCATCTTACAGATGAAGAAACTGAGGATCCGAGAAGGTTACATGAATTTTCCAGGCTCACACAATGTGATGGTAATGGGATTTGAAGATCTTCCATGCCCCTTGTATTGAAAAACAAAGAGGTACTTAGCACCTTGTTTCAAGTAAATGATTTTGTCAAGTATTATGATCAGGAACTTGTGAATCCCACAGTGGGATGAACTTGCTGATGTAACAGGAAGGAGCAGAATAGGGAGGAGCTAATACCACATATAAGGAAAAGCCCAAGCTAGAGAGCCAGAATTTATTCTGAGAGCTGCTGAGAACTTCTGAGAGCCAGCCAGAACTGCTAGGAACAAGAACTGCTAGGAGGGAGCAGCATGGAGGCTGAGGAGCCACCGTGAGTAAGGAGAGAAGGATACCTGCTTGAAGGAGTGAGTAAGAGAGGAGGATCCTTGCTTGAGGGAGCCTGTTTTGTTTTGAAGGGTTGGGAATGTGGGTGTTTACTGCAATGACTATGTGTACCAACTTCGTGGTTACTGTAATGACTTTGACTTTCTGGTTTTGGAACTCAGTTTTCTGGTATTTGAATAAATGCTTTGGCTCTGTCCTCCATGTAAAGAGCCTGTTACATTTTGTGATTCACAACTACACCAGCATAGTCATAGCCACCATGGGCACTGTGAATATCACATTGCTGGTACACACAGGTAGTAAGCATCTTCCTGAACTGAAGGTTTAGGTCTTCCTGAATCCAAATCCAGCATTCCATTGACTATGCCATCTAGCTGCTTATGTAAAGTTAAGGATATATTTCTGGACCAATCCTAACTCACTCAGGTCAATCCAGTAATTCAGGTTTAGGACTGAAATGTGATGTAACACTCATGGACCATCAAATTCAATAAATATCAATTTATTGTAAGTAACAATAAAAAGGAAAGCATACAATTGAAGAAATGTGGACACTACTCCCCTTCATCTCCACAGTTGCCAAGGCAGCAACACCTAGGTTAGAAAGACCCAGTAGAGCAGTGGGACTCTGCCAAAGCTCTGGAATAATGTCTCATGAAGGTCTGGGGATCTTTACGCTTCAGGCAACAAGAAAGTTGGACCAGTGCTTCAAGCCTTACTTGTCCGGAGCCAGACCAACCGAATCCTAAGGACAGGCTTCTTGACTCTTACAGGGACCAACCCAGCCTAGGGAAAGCAGATCCTACCCTTACCACATCCCACGCTTTGCCAACAACATCCTCCGAAATCTTCCAGGGCATCTCAAACTGCTTAAATGGCCTTGAAACCATTGACCAAACAACTCTGACCTCAGGAAGAAGTAGGCAGCACTGGAGGAGAAATTTCATGCAAGCAAAAGACAGAAACACCAAACAATTTAAAAGTCTCTTTAAAAAAAAAAAAGTAGTTCATGCAATGGGAGTAACATCAGAAGTAACATCCTGATACAAAAGGATGACAATGGACAGTGGCAGGACCAGGAACAATTAAAACACCTCAGCTTACTTAGTCCCTTAGCCATCCCAGTCACCGTCAGGGTCCCTTAGCCATCCCAGTCACCGTCAGGGTTATCTCCAGAAAGGTAACTAACCACAAGGTCATAAGTATCTTGCCTACAATTGAATCCCAGGATTTCATTCAATTCAGTCCATTTCAGTCTTCCCCCAAACTCATTCCTTGCCATGATACACTAAGTATTTCTCAACCCACCAGGTATAACTTCCCCCTGCCTGGGAGCCCCGTCAGAAGGATGATATCACATCCTTGTCCCTTTAGAAACCTCTACTGAGGGGCTGGGCTGGGCTGAGCTAGGTGCTCCAGTGATTTAGAGCGCTGGGCCTGGAGTTAGGAAGATTCATCTGCCTGAATTAAAGTCTGGCCTCAGTTGCTTACTAACTGTGTGACCCTAGGCACAGTTTGCCTCAGTTTCCTCAGCTGTAAAATGAGCTGGAGAAAGAAATGGCAAACCACCCCAGTATCTTTGCTAAGAAAACCCCAGATGGGGTCACAGAGATTCAGACACGACTGAATAACTGAGGGGCTGTCCCCTCTTTATGTAGGGCTAGATGAAGACCCCTCCTTGCCTTCATCCAGGGACTCAGGGGAGAGAGTGACCTAAGCAATTGGGTAAGCCCCATAAAATGATTCTAACCCTTCTTCCCTATGTGAATTCTTTAGCTAATTTGAGACAGCTATCTCATCTCTTCCAATTCTCTTCTCCAGCTTATTTCCTTCAACTGACTCTAGATGGTATTGTTTAGAGCCCTTTTTCACTATCCTGCCTGCCCTTCTCTGGACAATTTCCAACTTATCAATGTCCGTCACAAAGTCTGAGGCTAATTGTTACCTTTATTCTCCTTCCCTGAAGTTGTTTAGCATTTCCACCCCATGCCGGAGATAGAATAGCTTGAGCAAATTGGGATCTAAGCATTTGACACAGCTTTCCTTATTGACTACATGGGGCCCCACCAAGGGAGTGGCCCAGATCCCCAATTCGGCTCCATTGATTCTTACACATAGCATTAAATGCCACCCCAAATTCAGTTCAACTCAATGAGTGTTTATACAGGACGCACTAAGCACCAGGTATCAAGCCGGGAACTGGGATCATAAAGGCAAAAGAATCAGATGTTGCCTCATCCTTTGCCTCGCTGCTACCCTGCTGCCCTCCCCTCCTTCATTTCAAGTCCTTTTCCTCTCTGCATAGTAACATGATAAGCACTCCTACGCACCTGCCTTCGCCCATGGAAATCTCCTCATTTAGATGTCCTCCTATTTCATTTCTGCCCCCTTCTTTCTTGCTGTAGTTGCCCAACACATCTTCCTTCTTCTATCTTAGCCCCTTTGTCCCACCTGGTTCTCATCGAAGTTCATTTCATCTGTAGGTGTCCTTGACATTAAGCTTCTCTTAGAGCATGAAGTGCAGGGCTCATCCTTAAATACTCTCTAGGGCATTTGATAGAATTTGAATGGAAGCCCCCCATGTTCCCATCTAGGCCCCTACGACCTCAGCCAGACACCAACAATGACCTACTAACTGCCTGGGCTGCCATCTGTTGCCCATTACCAGCTTCCAACTGTCAGCGGGCTTAAGACATCTGCCTTGTCTGATGCAAACTTTCCCCTGGACGACAGGACTTACTGGGGCCTCTCCTGATTTCTCCCCTTGTGCATGATGGGTAGGGGAAAGAATGTAATCAGAGAACCCTGAGGCATCCTGCTTCTGCCACTTACTAGCCAGACACATTTCTCACCTCTCTGAGCTTCAACCACCTAAAGCAGAAACTTCCAAAAAGAAGCATGTGCGGCCACAGGCACAGTCGAATAGATGGCTAGAATTAGTCAGGAAGGCCTGATCTCCGGTCCTGTGTCTGATGCTGACAAGCCCCACTGACCACGAACAAGTTGTTCAACCTCTATGAGCTTGAACAAGTTCTATGAACTTGATTTTTCTTCTCTCTGTAAAATGGAGATAATTGTGACTCAGATGAAAAAATTGATTAAAGGCCTTTTGCACAGTTTAAAGTGCTTTACAAGTATCAGTTATGGCTGTTATTCACAGGGAGCATCTTGACTGACTTCTACCATTAAAAGATGGGTACAGAAGATCTGAGAAAGAATAAGCAGTTGAGAGTGAATACTGAAGACTGGCTTGGTCCTATAAAGCTCAGAATGAGAGGAGGCTTGTAATGAATGAAAAAGGATAACAAAAAGGAAGCTTTAAAAAATACAGAGGAAGACCTAAGAAGGGAGAACAGACAGGAGAGAAAGCAGAACCATTCTGCTCTCGCTTTATTTGTGTGTCCTGGACCAAGAAAACCAATTTTAGGACTAGAAGACATAGAACAAAAAATATTTAGCAGAGACTTAAAGTTAAGGTAAGGGAGGAGGTGGGAAAGGGAAGTGTCTGAATACTTGCCATGAATTCAAGCTGCTAGCTATGGATCAGCGGTGTCCTGGAGCTTTGGACAGACTTATGGTTGTGACTGAGAGCCACTGTGAGTGAACTTTGAAAAGTGGCGGAAAATGGGAAAATCTAGAGATAAGTAGATATTATCTAAAGAGGAGGAGAGAGAGGAGAGAAACAGACAGAGGGAAACAGAAACAGAGAGAGAGAGAGACAGAGAGACAGAGAGAGACAGAGACAGACAGAGACAGAGACAGACAGAGACAGACAGACCTACAGACAGAGAGAGAAAATGAGAATCTTTAAATTATAGCCCAGTAAGCTTCAATTATTTTCCAAAATTCTGTGTTTCTACCAGGGCAGCTGGTAGAATAAGAGTAAATAGGTAGAGTCAGAAAAATATCATCTTTCTGAGTTCAAATCTAACCTTCAACAGTTCTCAACCTGTGGGTTGTGACCCCTTTAGGGGTTGAACGGCCCTTTCACAGGTGTCACAGGGGTCGCCTAAGACCATCAGAAAACACATTTCCTATGGTCTTAGGAACCGAGACACTGCTCCTCTATCAGTCTCCAGGTGGGTCCCCCCACATGCAGATATGCCCACATATGAGTATTAAAGGGTCGTGGCATTAGGAAGGTTGAGAACCACTGCCTTAGATATTTACTAGCTGTGTGACCCTGGGTAAGTCATTTAACTCTGTCTCAGTTCCCCATCTGAGAAATGAACTGGAGAAGGAAATGGCAAACCCCTCTAATATCTTTGCCAAGAAAACCCCAAATGGGGTCTAACATGACTGAAACAACTGAAAAACAAAAGTTGTCTGATGGATAAAACCTCAGGCCTGGAGTTGGGAAGACCTGAATTCAAATAGGACATCAGACACCTACTAGTTGTGTGACCCTGGGCCAGTCACTTCATCTCTATTGCCTCAATTTCCTCATTTGTAAAGTGGGAATTATAAGGACCAATTGAAATAATCATTGTAAAGTGCTTAGCACGATGTCTGGCACATGGCCATGCTTTAAAAGTGTTGGCTATTAGCTGCCTGGCTTCACATGTCAGCCTAGACATCCCGGGTTCTTCAGTGTTTTCCATATCATATTATATATGTAGACTTTATGGTGACAGCAGTCTTTGAAAACCTTATAAAAGAGACCAAGCTAAGAAGAGAATCTGGCTGGGGTGTGCTCTGGAGGTGCAGAGAGATGGAAGCAAAGCACAAACCTAACCCCTTCACGTCACTTAGACATGATGGAAGGACTGTTTGTAAGCATTTAGAAAAGGAAGCTGTGTTCATTAAGAACAGACCTAACTCTCTTGGGTTTGGGGTTTAGTAGATAAGAGGGATATCATCACAGAGTCACAGGACGTCAGAGCTGAAAGGATCTTCTTAGAGATGAATTGTTCCAACTCTCTCAGACACAGGGACTCATAGGTGTTCATTGACTTGGCTGAGGCCACACAGTTATTATATAACAGAGCTAGGACTTGAACTATAGGCTCTAAGTTTTCCGATGCATTGTTCTTTCCACGATGACACATAAGGAGATTATATTGAGGAAAGTAGCTAAACATAACCAAATACATACAGAAGTCAGTGCTGGAGGTTACTCAAATATAAATGTACACACAGATCAGTTTTTGAGATGACTCAAAATGGGGAAGATTCAAAAGTAATAGAGAAAATAATGGCCTAGGCTTTTACACTCCACCCCCCCCCCACCTTAGAATGAAACTAAGAAGACATCAACAACTATGGTAGCAAACTTTGTGACTATTTAGTCATCCCTATAAAACTTTTTTAAAGATAAATTTTTATGAAAGATTTCTTGGCATTCAGTTATGTCCATCTCCTCCTGACCCCATTTGGGGTTTTCTTGGCAAAGATACCGGAGGAGTTTGCCATTTCTTTCTCCAGTTCATTTTAAAGTTGAGGAAACTGAGTCAAGCAGCACTATTTGACTTGTCCAGGGTCACTCAGCTAGTAAGTGTCTGATGCCAGATTTGAACTTAGAAAGATGAGTCTTTGTGACTCCAAGACCAGCACCTTATCCACTTCGCCACGTAGATGCCCCATGAAAAACCTATTTGGACATTAATCCAACCAATCAAAATAGTGGTGTTTTGCATTTTGAATAATTAATTTCAATATATCAGTCACTTCTTCTAAGTCCATATTGGAATGGTTTATTTGTCCATTTAGTCTCATTCACTTTTTCTCTTCTATGATCATGGTGTGTATTTCATTCTTCTGACTCTGTCTTTTTCACTTTGGGTTATTATGTAAAGATCTTTCCAGATTTCTGTGTATTCCCTAAACTCATCTTAATTATATTAAAATATTCCATTCCATTAATGAATCATAATTTATTTAACCATTGCCCTTTTTGGGACCCTTAACTTGTTTCTAGTTTTTGTTTGTTTGTTTTGGCTTGTTTTACAATTACATAAAATGCCACTATGAAAAATCTTAGAAGAGATCACTCTCTTTTTTGGGGGGCCAGGGGACAGGGTGCTTTTTTCAAAATACTTCCAGGATACATGCTCTCTATAAAATCTTAGTGAAAAGAATTCATTTACTCATTGAGAACTCTCCCATAGCAAAAGCATTTTGATCCTATGTTCTACAAAGTCTTAGGCACATCCCTTAACCTCTGAGTTCTCAGTATTTAATTCTATGACCTTCAGAGTTTTTAAATGATATCCTTGAGAATAACATGGAGCTATGAGGTGGTATAATTAGGTGGATTTACAGCTAGCTGATTGATGGGATCCAAAAATTCTGTCATTAGTCAATTGAATCCCCCCAAGTCTTTTTTTCTCCAGATTAAACATGCCTGATTCCTTCAATGAATCCTTAAATAACATGATTTCTAGCTTCCCTAAACATCCTGGTTGCCTTCCTCTGGAGGTACCACAGTTTGCTAAAGTTCTTGCTGGAAGGACTATAACCAGTCTGTAACTAACCATAACGCTCCAGATGTGGACTGACCAAGGTAGAACGTAATGGGACTGCCATGGCTTTGATTAATTCAACTTATCTTTTTTTTGTGATGTTACTAAAAAACATACATATTTCTCATACTACATGGAATTTTTGCAAAAATTGACTATGTATCGGAACATGGTGATATTGAAAAGAAATTTAAAATGACAGAAATAGTAAACACATCCTTGATAGACTATATTACAATTTTTTCAATGTAGCTAGTTCAGGGAGCTTAAAGGAAAGGCAAACCCAAATTAAGATGTAACAATGAAACTCTAAATCATGAATGGGTCAAAGAACAAATAATAGAAGAAAGAAATTGGTAACAATGAAACAACTAAAATGTCCAGGATGCAGCTAAAGCAATCCTGGCGAAAATCGTGACTCCAAAATATATAGGAACAAAATAGAAAAGGAGAGTGTTAGTGAAATGAATGTGCATTTAAAAAAATAGAAAGCCTACTAAGAAACACAAAATAAGCACAGAAGAAGAAACATTGTAAATTAGACCATAAGCAGATAAACTAAAACCAAAAAGCCTTACAAACTTAAAAGCGGATCCTTTGAATATTTGCAAAACTTGATTAATAAGAATGGAGAAGAAATAAATAACATAAAATTAGCAAATATAAAAATATAAAATAATATAAAACAGCAAATGTACAAGGTGAAATCACAATAAAACCAGAATAAAAATAATGACCAGAACCTTTTATGCATCATTGTAGGCTAACAAAACTGAGAATACAAAAGAAATAGAGGAATTGCTTCACGAACATAAAAACCAACAAAAGACCAAATAGAGATCTTAAATAATCCAATCTCAGAAAAGGGAAGGGAGGGGAATGCCTGGTCCTAATGGATTTGCAGGAGAATTCTATCAACTTTTAAAGGAAGGAAGAAACACATATTTATTAAACATTTACTATGTGCTGGAAACGGCTAAATGCTTGACAATTTTTATCCCATCTGACCCTCACAACCACCCTGGGACGTAGCTATTAATATTCCCATTTTACAGTTGAGAAAACTGATGAAGACAGAGGTTGTTAATCAATTATTCAACAATTATATTTATATAACAAGTGCCTACTATGTGCCAAGCACTGTGCTAAGTGCAGCAAGAAGAGGCAAAAGACATTCCCTGTCCTCAAGGAGCTCACAATCTAATCGGGTAGGGTAAGTGATTTGCCCAGGGTCACATAAGTAATAAATGTCTGAGGCTAGACATGAACTCAGGTCTTCGGGACTCTAGGCTTAGTACTCTACCCACTGGGCCATATAAAGAACAACAGGTTCCAATACTCTATAAAGTATTCTCAAAAACTGAGAAACAAAACACTCTACCAGACTTCTTTAACTAGGTGAATATATTCCTAATACCCAAACTAAAGAAGGACAAAACAAATAAAGAAGTAAGTCAAAAAAAATTTTTAAACCCATCAGACTATAGAAATTCATCAAGAAAATGATTTATTTTGTTCAATTTGGCTACATATCAGGAACAGGTCAATGTTAGGAAAACAATCAACATAATTAATATGTTAAAAAGAAAAACATCTAAAACCATGATTATCTTAATTAGATACAGAAAAATTCCTTGGAAAATATAGCAAAAGTACAGGGGGAAAATATTTGTATCAAACCTCTCAGATAAGGATTTGTGATGCAAGATGTAGCTAACAGCTTGTGTGTGTGTGTGTGTGTGTGTGTGTGTGTGTGTGTGTGTGTAAGTATAAGAACAAAAATTCTTCCTCAATAGGTGAGTGGTCAAAGGACATTAACAACTAGTTCTCAAAAGAAAAATTGTGAATGAAAATTTGAAAGAATTGCCAACAGTTATAAAATAATTCTCCAAATCCCTAATAATACTAATAAGAGAAATAAGAATCAAAGTAACCCTGAGGTTTCACTAAACAACTAGCAGACTGACAAAGTTGACAAAAGATGGGAATAGTCAGTATGGGAGGGGTTATGGGAAGGTAGGTACACTAATACATTGTTGATAGGTCTATGAATCGCTACAACTGTTTTGAAAAGAAATTTCAAGTTATGCAAATAAGGTGACTAAAATGCTCCTATGTCTTGACCCAAAGATTCCACCAGTGGGCTTATACTCTAAGGGGGTTATTGATAAGTAAAAGTTCCCATGTGTAGCCAGATATTTTAGTAGTCCTTGTGGTAGTAAAGAATTGGAAGCAATATGCCCATCCATTGGGAAATGGTTACAAAAATTGTGGTAAATGAATGTAATAGAACATTACTGTGCTGTAAGAAATGACAAATATGGTAAATACAGAGAAGTATGGAAAATAATCTGATGCGGAATGAAGTAAGCAGAGACATGGTAACAATATACATAACGAAACAATGTAAATGAAAAGAATAACCACAAAACAATGAAAAGTAAATGTTACAATGTTACAAGGAGCAAAAATGACACCAAGGAAGGGATATGAAAAGACAAGTCTCATCCCACTCCTTTGTACAAGTGGGAGGTGTATATGAGTATGGTGTCTAGCAAATATTTTCAGACTTTTTCAATATTTTGGCTGAAATATTTTTTGCTGGGGGGTTTTGACTCTTCTTTTTCCTTTTTTCTTTAAAGAATAGTATTTGTTATATGAGATAATTCTCTAGGAGGAAAAGGGGGGTGGGGAAGGGATACTTGGAAAATTCTGGCAATGTAGAAAACAAAAGATAATGTTTTTTTTTTTACAATGAATGAATGAACAAACATTTGTTAAATGCCCGCTACATGCCAAGATTTCTCCTAAATGCTGAGGATATGTATATAAAGTGAAACATTCCCGGCCTTTAAAGTAACTTACACTCTTTTATTTTTATTTTTAGTTCCAAATTCTTTCCCTATCCTCCCTCTCTCCCCCACCCATCCAGAAGTCAAGACATATAATACCCATTATCTATATAAAGTCATGCAAAACATTTCCACATTACCATGTTGTAAAACACACACACACAAATTAAGTGAAAAAAGCTGCTTCAACCTGTATTCAAAATTCGTCAGTTTGCTTTCTAGAGGTAGAGAGTGTTTTTCATCCAGAGTCATTCAGAATTGTCTTGGATCTATGTTTTAATCAGAGTAGCTAAGTCTTTCACGGTCGATTATCAGTAATTTACAGTCTAATGATGGAAGACAGCTCTCGAATATTTGAGTAGAGACCAGGGAAGGTCATTTTGGTCTAACAGTCACAGTAGTGAAGCCGAAGGGCATTTGATTGCCATACCCTTTCCAGAAGCAATGATTTAACTACTGTTCCTGGAGCAGGCAGAAGGAAGAAAGTTGGGGGAGGAGGTTGGGGTGGGGACAGGGTAAGACAGAGGAAAAATAATATGGCAAGATATCCAGTGCAGGTTGTAGCTGGAATGTGAATAATATTTCAGGGATAGCTTGATATTATAGCTTAAATGATTTTTCAAGAAGTTATACTCACCAGGTAGAGTAAGTAGCTCAACCTACAGGGTGGAGTCTAAACTTGGATGGATTAACCTGCAGGGGAATGTCAGCTTTGTATGGTTGTAGCAAAACTAAGTAAGGGCAAGTAGGTGGCACAGTGGATAGAGTGCTGAGCCTGCAATCAGGAAGACTCATCTTCTTTAGTTCAACTCTGGCTTCAGACACATAGCAGCTGTGTGACCCTGGGCAAGTCACTTAACCCTGTTTACTTTTGTTTCCTCATCTATAAAATGAGCTGGAGAAAGAAAGGGCAAACCACTTGAGTATCTTTGTCAAGAAAACTCCAAATGGGATCATGAAAGGTCACTGGACATGACTGAACAACAACAAAGCAAGATTAAGGGAAGGAATTGTATGTCTGGGACATCAGAGCAAAAACTGAAAGGCAATGCAAGAAAAAAGTTTCATCCCCTACTTCCCCCGCCCCCACTGCTGGTCTCTGTTCTAGTTGGCTAAGCCCAGTATTTTGGAACTCACCCCAGTAGCCACACTGCCCTCAATCTCAGCGATTAGTTTGTGCCTCCACTTAAGATCTGGATATTAGCTTCCAGATCACATCAGACAAAAGCTCAGGCTGCACAGTTAGCAACCCAAGACATTTGATTCCTCAAACTCACTGTCACTCAGCTACATGATAGGCAGAGATTTCAGTCACCCCCACAGTAACTCTTTCCTTCTGTCACCCAAATTAAATGAATGGAAGACCAGCATTTCTTCCCAAACACAAAGGCAATATGAACAAAAAGAAGGAAAATTTTATTGCACATGTACACCCTTTGCATGGCTTCATCCCGGCTCTGTGCTCAGGCAGTACTATTTTCAATGTTCCGCTGACTCGATTATCCCTGTGGCAGCCCCCAAGGTACCACTGATTCCCATAGATATGGGAGATGGCATAGTCCACTATGTAGAATCTAATAATTGCATTATAATCATTAAGGACCCACATAAGGGATCTTTCATTTCTTTTGGGGTAACAAGGTGGCACCATAATGCACAGAGTGCTGGGACTGGACTCAAGAAGACATCTTCTTGAAGACAAATCTCGCCTCAGACACTTCCCAGCTATGTGACCCTGAGTAAGTCACTTAACCCCGTTTGCCTCAGTTTTCTCACCTGTAAAATGAGCCAGAGAAGGAAATGGCAAATCATTAGTATCTTTGCCAAGAAAACTCTAAATGGGGTCACAGAAGAGTCAGACATGACTGAACAATGAATTTCTTTGGTGTGAGTAGTCCTTTCATCATAATCCCTCCATGCCTTGGGGAATAATCCTTGTGAGTAATTGCTGAAAAATAAAGTTACCACCTCCAGGCCCTTCTGGTGATGTCATTCTCAATTTAGTTATTCAGAATCCCCAAAGATGGACCCATATCTCCAAAGACTTTATAGGTACTGAGAACTCAGGGTTACCTCCACACTACAATGAAGCTTTGTAATAGGACTTGAGTGGAGAGTTTTACTACTATTATTATTTTAATTATTATTATGATTTCTATTTGCCATATACCTAATGACTCATCCCACTGCTGGTTTGCCTACCTGCTCTCTGGCTCCCTAAATTCAAGTGCACTTAGAATGCTGACTTACTTTCTTGGTTACAGATTCCCTGCCTAGCCTGAAGTCCCAGCTCTGGTTTGTTTTCCTTTTCCCTTTTAATACTGGTTTCTTAGCGATGATGGCAGCACCGACAAGCATTCAGAGTATTTAGGAGGGTCTGAGGTAGAGGTTTATGGAGTGGCCAGTTTTCCAACCCAATTCTCACTTCAGTCTTGTAACCCACCCAACCAGGTTTCCTAGGGAATGACAGAGCCTAGAAGGATATGTGAAACCCAGGCCATAGACCCTCCTTTACTGTGGAAGGCAACTAACATCTCCTTCACATAGCAAAAGGTCAGAATGGGTGATGATGACAGGAGTCCTTAACCTTTTTTGTATCAAGTCTAGTGAAGATTCTGACCCCCTTCTTAAAATGTCTTTTAAAAAGTTCATACTTGAAGGGGATGCTAAATTTCAGCTAGAGGTTGGTGAAAATGAAGATGTGATTTGTTTCTAAGTTCATGATCCCCCTGGAATCCATCTATGCACCCAGGGATCCATGAATTCCAGGGTAAGAACCCCTTATTTATGAGGTCCTTTTCAGCTTCTAATGAGTCAATAATTCTTAAGTCCTTTCTGACTCTGACTTTCTAGGAATCAATGATTCTACTGAAGTCCATTGTAGAACTAAGATTAACTTCAACTAAACAAGCATTTAGTAAAGGCTTACTATGTGTAAGACCTCTTGCTTGCATAGAAAGACATGGAATAGAAGCCACGTTCTCCAATAATTTAGAATCTAAAGGGGAAAAAGATATGTACATAAAAGATTGCCCCAAAGGGGAGTGAGATGAGCAGAAAGAAGTTCACAAAAGGTACTATGAGAAATCTAAAGAGGAAAAAATGGATTCATCTTGGCAGTTCAGGGAAAGTATAGAGGAGACATAAGAAAAAATAGATAAGAAAAAACAAAAGGTGATTTCAATAGACAAAATGGGGCCAGTGGGGAATCCACTAAATGTGGTATGGACAGCATGAACAAATGAAGAGGACAATTCAGTTTGACTAGAGTATCCAGTGCAAAAAGATGAGACTGGGAAGGTAGAGCTGGTAAAAGTAAGTTGGAACCAAAGTGGAAAGGTGCTTGAATGCCAGGATTAGAAACTGAACTAAACTTCCTGGATTCTTTTCCCAGGGTTCCTCTTGCTTGAGTCAATTAATTTCATCTGCAGTCTCAGCTAGGGCAGCTAAGTGACGCAGTGGATAGAGCCTGGACTCAAGAAGACATCTTTCCAAGTTCAAATCTGACCTCAGACACTTACTAGCTGTGTGACTCTGGACAAATCACTTAACCCTGTTTGCCTCAGTTTCCTCATCCATAAAATGAGCTGGAAAAGGAGTATCTTTGCCAAGAAAATTCCAAATGGTGTCATGGTGTCATGAAAGTCAGACATGAGTGAAAAAGACTGATTTAATGCAGTCTCACTTATGTTCCAGACCCTGAGACTTATATGGCCCCAAGTAAGAAAAAAAATAAAGACACCCCCCCCCCCCCGGAGCTATATAGTTCTAAAGGGATCAGTACCAGTTCAACCTTGGGATTTGATGCTATATACCCTGGCTCTAGCAATTGGGCTCCTTTGCATTATATTTTGAGACCAACTCTGCCTCCAGCCCTTGTACTTTTATTAAGTGCCTACTATGTGCTCTGTGCAACCAGGGATGAAAATTTATACAGTGCCTGTCTCTAGGGAGCTTGTAGTTATAGAGATGGATGAGACCTGTATAAGCACAATGCCTTACACATGGTAGGTGCTTAATAAATGTTTATTGAATTGCAATAAAAATAATACAGATAGAATATATAAGTACATAAGCTTGAAAAGTCAAACAGGGAGATGATTTGAAGCCAGAGGACCTGGGTCTGAATCTCAGTCCTGCCATTTGCTACTTTTGTGATCTTGGGCTATCTACTTCACACACACACACACACACACACACACACACACACACACACAAACCCTTTGATCTCAGTCTGTTCATCTGTAAAATGAGAGTTGAACTCCATGGCCTCCAAGGTCCCTTCTAAATTCTAAATCTGTGAGGGACTTAATCTCTCATAATCCTATGACAGATTTGGGCAGTAGCTGGAGGGACAAGGAGAGACTTCACTGAGGTGAGACCTGAGCCTGCCTAGAAGACTGGAAAGAAATCCAATAGAGATTAGGGGAAGTTCATTTCAGCTGCCTCTTGACTCAGTTCCTACATGCCTCTTCTTCCACTGAAGAGTTCTTCGGAGCACTTCCTTTTGGGGGAAGGGCCCAAGACCTGCTCTCCCTGATTCTCTGGATTTCACCGTCACTCCCCTATGCTGGTACCACTTTTTCTTCCTGCACCACATTTTTCAGCTCCCTCTTTATGTGTGGTCTTCCCTATTAGAGTGTAAGCTCTTTGAGGGGAAGAGCTGTCTTTCCTCCTCCTCATGTTTGTATCCCTGGTCCTCCTTGAACACCTCATATAAATGCATGAATATGGGAGAGAACACAACCAAACTTGGGAATGGGTATCAGTCCTTTTCTTTGAGCAGTTTTATCAAAAGCATTCTTTCATGCTTATCTGCAGACCATTGGTGACCCTCATTTGTGCTGGAACATAGAATGCATGAATCAACAAACAAGAATTTAGTAAGTGCCTACTATGTGCCAATAGCTAGATGGTGTAATGGATAGATTGCTGGGCTTGGAGTTGGGAAGACTTGGCTTCAAATCCCAGCTCAGACACTCACTAGTTGTGTGACTCTGGGCAGGTCACTTAACCATGTCTGCCTCAGTTTCCTCATCTGTAAGATAAACTGGAGAAGAAAACGGCAAACCACTCCAGTATCTCTGCCAAGAGAACCCCAAATGCGTTTTACCAAGAAACCCCCAAAAGAGTCAAACACAACTGAAACAACCAGGCACTGTGCTGGGCAGAGAAATATAAATATTTTAAAAATGAAACAATCTCTATTCTCATTGAGTTTATATTCTATACAAGGAAATACTTTGAATTAAAACTATAAAGGTAGGTTACATTGTGAAAGTTGTGAAAGTCAAGTAGTGAAATTCAAGTCCTTGCATTCCAAGTGAGGATATTTATGTTTTACTTGGTAGGCAGTGGATAGCCACTAAGCATTTTTTGAGCAGGAGAATGACATGAGACTCCCGATTCCTTCTAAACCAGGCTTCTACCTTATTTTCACTTACCCTCCTGGAGACTAAAATTCTGTCTATAAACCATAGACCCCGTATTTATTTCCTTATAACCTGATGCCAAACGTCCCTAAAGCTGACCATCTCTTTGCCTGGCACTCTGCCTCTTGCCTTCTGCCCTTTCCTTGTGAGGCTCCCACCCAGACTCCCCTCCTAACACCTATTTCTGGGATCTTGCTGATTACTGACTCTACTCCAGAAAGTCCTGTCTAATTTCTGTCCCTGATCTGGTCTTCACACTTCCCACCTAGTCACAGAGCTGACATTCTTCATGAATAGTGTGTTGGTGAAGAATGTTTCTGGAATAGGCAAAGGCTTGAAAAAACATAGGAAAATTGAAAAGCAGTGCCAAACTTCCTTTAACCAGGGGTGAATTCACAGCATTTATTTCAAGGTGATCAGCCAAGTTGTAAATTAATCCTTTATCTTCCCATTGCACACGGAATCTTTCTGAGATTTTCCCTGGGTTTATGCAGACAATGCTAGCGTCCCATAGCAAGCAACAATGAGCACAGAAATAATCACTTTGTTGTGCCAGCAAAAGGATTCTGATTACTTAAAATGAATAATAAATAATGGTTCACCACTGATGCCCTCTTCCAATACTTTCTCCTCACACAGAAAAGATTCTAAACTATTACAAGTTACACCAACAAAGCACAAAATATAACAGGTCCTATCAAAAAGGCAAGACTTCTAGTCGAAGTTGGGGCAAAAGGAGGGCAAGGCAGAGGGTAGGCGGGTAAGTATGGATAAAAGAAGTTGGAGGACAAGGGTTCAAATCTCACCTCAGACATTTATTATCTATGTGACTGTGGTCCTGTCACTTCACATCCCTGGGCCCGTTTCCTCCTGTAAAATGCTATGAGGTTGTACTAGATAGGTTTTGAGGTCTCCTTTCAGTTCTAAAGTTATTTACCTCTAAGTATAAGCCTGGCAGCATACTGTCTATCTGTCATCCAAGGACCAGTCTGAAGTTCATCACCCAAGAGCAGGCCATTGAGTGATGGATTTTTCTTCCTTAAAAACTCAGGAGAACTCATAAAGGTTAAGGCAGGAAGGGACTGAGGTGAGACTTGTGCTTTACAAGCACAGAGCATGGAAATTTCCAGGTAATGGAGGGTTTTAGAAAAACAAAGGAGGGTAAAGGGGCAAACAGATCAGAAGCTTTTGAACGGTCCTAGTCATCTAGTCAGTATGTTGGGGCATGGGAGCAGACTTTTAGCTGCAAGTGAATATGGATGGAGGAAGAGCGTGGTAGGCTGGGATTTGATAAAGCAAGGAGTGACAAATATGGAGGCACAGGATCCAAGAACAGAGGACAACATATCATTTACCTGATTAACTAAAAGGTCAAGACTGAAAAAGGGAGGAAAGTGAGATCCTCATCTTGATGAACTAGGAGGGTTGAGAGAGAGAGATGGAATAATAGTGTGGGCTCTGAGGCAAAAGGAAAGATGGAAGTATAGGAAGTTGTGATCTGAGAGAAGAATTTCAGAGATGGAAGACAAACACTTGCAGATGACTGTTATAAGACTTTAGCAGTAAGAGCAAAGGTATGGCCATTACTATGTGTGAAAGCTTTAGAATATGTGTGAGGGATAATTTATAGTGAAGTTTCCCCATTCTGAAAAATCAAATCTAGAGTGGCTTTAGTATTCACTAGGCCTAGGGTTAGGTCACGTGACCTTCAAGCAATCTGGGGCTTACAGCAACGGAGACCCTCCCCCAGAGCCAGGTCAGGCCACATTTTTCAGGGTCCTTTGTCTTGGAGGGATTCCCGAGCTTGGGCTGTGGGTTGGCCCCCCGACCAATGGGAGTGAAGGCCAGTTGCAGGGATTGGCTTTATTATATAACCATGGGCTGGCTTCTACCTGTTGCTCTCTCCCTGATGCCATGTGGGCAACAGTGGAAGAGTCCTTTCTCATGAGAAACAATAAAGCTCTTTTCCGACCTTAGATTCAGACTCTGAACTCCTTCATCTCATACATATGGAGGTCTAGGAGGTTGGTGAACAGGAAAGCCTAGATGTTTAAGGGAATATCAGTACATACTTTGAAACCCCCATTATGAGGGCAGGGATAGGATGACGAAAAAGAAGACCGTAATCTGGCTTCTGCACTCCTTTAAAAAAAAAAAAAGAAGAAAAGAGATGCCTTTTCTGGACACGGCCAATGCAGAAATTTGTTTTGCTTGGCTATATACCTTTGTTTTCTTTCTTTCTCAGTGAAAAATGGGGTAAGTGCACAATTTTGCTGATTAAATATATATGTATATATATATATACATACATACATATATCGAGAGAAAGGAGACAGAGATAGATAGTCCTGGGGCCAGTGGATACTAGCAACAAGTTCAGGGAATACACACACACACACACACACACACACACACACACACACACACTGAGTGAACCTACAGGAGAAGGAACATCTGGAACTGGCAGTGAGCATTGAGAAATATTGAGGAGAAGAAATATATAGTGAAAGGAAGTTTTTAAGCAATAAAACAAGGGTTCCGCAGAGCATGAGGAAAGGGCTAGGCAGAGTGGGTTAGCATCTTAGGAGGTACAGGGCTGAAATAGAATAGGACAATAGGTCAGTGAGTGGTAACAAGGGTGGGAGGCATAGCCTAGGCAGCAAATGGCTTCAAATCACAGAGATTTGAAGAGGAGATATGGAAGTTTGCTAGCCATGGGACATTTAGCTCATGTTTTCAACCTCAAGGTTGGATGAGAGCAATAAGGAGAACATTCGCTTTTCTTCTTTCTCCAGCACATATGGGTCAATAAATATTTGGCGATTGTGTTCCCAGAAGCCTGAATAAATTCAATATCAGTGCCACTTCCTCTTTCTAAGGTGGCAAGACAGGCAGATGGATGCTGTCTAGTCAGAGGATTCTCTGAATGTGGAACTTATGTATGGTCTCTGGTCAAGCTTGGCTTTTGAAACCTGAATGCCCTGGTGGTAGGAAGTATAATGTTTAAGACTATTTCTGGGTGGGGTTCTGGAGTTGAGAGGCTTGGTGTCTGGGGTGCTTAATGGATGTGGGGGGTTGGAGCATTTTGGCTCCTCTCAAATGATTCAGTGAAGAGTATTCACTTGGATAGGAGAGATCTTTTTTCCCCTATCATTTGACAAAGAAAGAATATTGAGTAGGAGTAATTACAAATCTCACTCCTACTTAGAGTTGGTGACACTCTTGAAGATGAAAAGTGATAGATTCCCTACTCCCTGGGCCAAATTCTGTGAGCCTGGCAAGAGTAGCGCAAAAGAGAAATAGCTTCATAAGGAGGTGTCTTTCACCTGGTTCTTTCATTACTAGATCTGTGATACAGAAAACGAAACAAAACAAAACCAAAACAACCCAACTGTATCTCTTGCAAGGCTAGGACACCCAGCAGATCTCCTTTGTGGTGGAAGAAAATTATGTCCAACAACAAATGATGTCAGTAAAGGAACAACACTAGTAGGGTCCCCTGGAACCACATTAAACTACAAGAGAAGACAAAATGGAGATTGATGCTAGTAGGATAAATGCTAGGTAGACCTGTACGGGGAACCACAATGGATAGTGACAACTGGTCTAGCCTGCTGGGAGCTATAAGGAACAGGAAGAGGAACCATGATGGACAGTCCTAGATTCAACTAGAGCTGCCAAGGAACTGGCAGTCCTGCTAGGGTTCCAACCAAAACCCTGGTGGTAATTGATACTTCCTAAAGATCTTTGGGATCAGGTTGCTCAAAAGATCTTGATTGCGTCAGGCTTAATAAGTGACACCTTGTTTCTTTCCCCCTTATTAATATAATTTATTTCTGTTACTTTGGGGGGGGTTGCAAGTGATGAGCTTTTCTCTGTATTCTGGGGGCTACCAGGCTTACTTTTTTCAGAGTTTCATGGGTGGGAAAGTGTGAAGAGTACAAAAATCCTTCCAACTCTGCTAGATCCCTTTGATTATGAGAGCCTCTTACACAAAATAACTAAATCATTTTCTCATACCGCAGAGATTCTGTCTTCCCAAAAGAGTGTTTAGGGTCCTCCTAGCATCCAGGTCAGTTGAACGGATTGGGAAAAAAAATCATTCAGCACCTGCTGTGTTCTAGGTACCTTGCCAGTTGTATGGTCCACCTTATGGCCAGTAGCCTCGCTCCACGTAATTTGTCAGGATAAACCACTTCCACTACAAGTCTCCTTTCTAACGTTCTGTAGAGCTCTTCTTTTGCCATTTGAACCTACAGGAAGGTTTTTGACAGCAAATACTTAGTCTATTGATTTTCAAAGTTCTCTTGTGCTCTTTCTAGTGAGTCATAGATCTCTAATTCTTTGCTGGGGTGGGGGGAGAGGAAGAGGAGAAGCATGAGAGTTGATGTCAACAAAGAGAGAGAAGATGGAGCTGCTGGTGAAGAGAAAAGGGTCCATCTCTGCCTCTCCTGCGACCATTGGTGACCAAAAGTGACCTGGCAGAAGGGAGAATGTGAAATGGGAATGGAGAAGATGGAGCTGGACTTGGGAGCAGATACAAAGCAGCTACAGTCATGTACTGCCAGGAACAAAACCGTGCCATTGCTCCATCATTCTCATTCTCCCAGTGAGACTGTATCTCCAATCCTTGTCCCTTAAGAGTTTATTTTGCTTTGATTCATTGTTTAAAAAATCCCCAACAATGTTACGAGAACTATCGTCAATATGTAACATGGGGTGTCATTGTGTGTGGCTTAAAGAGAGGCAGAATAGACAGGTCTATCTTCTCCTAATCTTCTCCAAGGGAGTCTATCCCCTGCCAGGTGGGGAAGCAGAAGGTAGAAAAGACAGAGGCCAACTCTCTGCTCTTCTCAGAGAGATGGCGTACCAGGCTAGAATGAGATCTATCTATTTTCTTAACTGTTATTCGTCTGGGGGATGTGATTTTCAGGTTCAAGCTCATTTCTGATCACTGTTTCATTAAGGGGGAAAGAAGGACCTCAAGCTTTATAGCCAAGGCTTGATTCCTTTCCCACCGAATACCAGTTTCACAATGAACACATATATGGCAAATAGCAAAGAAACAGACATTAGTGAAAGTATCCATATGAGAGGGCAGATCAGTGGCAGTGGATAGGAAAACCTGAGTTCAAATCCAGTCTTGCACACTTACTACCTGTGTGACCCTGGACAAGTCACGTAACCTTGTTTGCCTTGGTTTTCTCACCTGTAACATGATCTGGAGAAAGAAATGGCAAACCACGCCAGTGTCCATGCCAAGAAAACCCCAGATGGGGTCATAAGAGTCAGGCACAGCTGGAACAACTGAACGAAAACTAGATAGACAGATAGATAGATAGATAGATAGATAGATAGATAGATAGATAGATGATAGATAGATAGATAGATAGATAGATAGATAGATAGATAGATAGATAGATGGATAGATAGATGGATGGATGGACGGATGGATGATAGATAGATGGATGGATGGATGATAGATAGATAGATAGATAGATAGATAGATAGATAGATAGATGATAGATAGATGGATGGATGGATGATAGAGAGATAGAGAGAGAGAGACAGATAGATAGAGAGATAGAGAGAGAGAGATG
>CM053595.1:4035462-4051666 GCA_028646575.1 Pseudocheirus occidentalis | reverse complement strand
GAAGGGAGGAAGGAAGGAAGGAGGGACAGAAGGAGGGAGGGGGGAGGAGGATAGGGGAGGGAAGGAGGAAGGAAAGAAGGGAGGGAGGGAGGAAGGAATGAAGGAGGAAGGGAGGAAGGATGGAAGGATGGAAGGAAGGAAAGGAAAGGAATAAAAGAAAGAAGATCTCAAAAACACACAAGTGCCCATGTGTGCACACATTATACATTATACCCACATAAAGTGCAAAATGGAGCCCACAAGGTCACTTGGCAGGGGAGAGAAACGGGCTCCCCAGAACCATTCTTTTCTTGTCCCCATCGTGCCCTTAGCATCACGCTCCAGGCCACCCACATGCATCTATAGGTCAGGGTCTTGATGGCTGCATATCACTCCTGCATCTTCCTTGTGGTCACAGTTGTGTTTGCCAACCCCGGCATGTGAACACTGCAGAAGGTTTCTCTCCTGCCCTGTGCAGCGAACATCATCCAGGAGGATGGGCAGGGAGCGACCCTCGCCAAACTCTGCCCTCTTGGCTGCCTTGACCACATAGGGGAAGCCCAGCTGGCGGCAAACCACAGTTGCAGCCTTGGAGTCCCAAGCATCATCACAAACAGTGCCCCACCGTCTGCCCACGTAGATCTCCACTCGGCCCTGGTTTCGACCTGGGGACTGGTGATCGAGCAATCGGACGGCACCATTCCGGAGAGGGGAGGGGGCTGTAGTTGGCCTTCCTTTCCTTCTCCCGCCTCTCCGGCCAGAGGGCCGTCGTGTTGGGGTCAAAATAGGTGCCGTGGGGGTCACTGAGCGGTTTCGGAGAAGTTGTAAAATCTGCTCAGCCCAGTCAGGGGTTGAAGAAGGCGAGGGCCTTGCAGCAGAGGTGCCCCGTTGTGGGGCTTTGGTGGTGGTTTGTGGTTTGGGCCTTGCAGTCACAGTCTGGGAGATGAACTCTGTGAGAAAGAAAGAGAATTGTGAGAAGCAGCTTTCTCCCTAATTTTAGCCTTTGGGGTAGGGTTCAAGAGCCTCTGACACAGACCTTTTTGAGAGGATAAGCATGGAAGGACTCAGGACATTTCATCAATTCAGCTGTTGCTGGCCTTGGAAAACAACATCCTCACTGCCCAGCCCTTTGGGGTATTCCATATCTAAGATCTCAAGCAGCTCACAGCTCACATGAGACTCTTCCCAGGAATTCACAAAATCCAGGGTAGCACAAAGACAGAAACTTATCCAGAAAACTAGAGTCCCTAGATTTACGCCACTCCTCTCCCATGGAAGAATATCTGCTTCTCCGAGAATCACAGAATGGCACATTTGGAAGGGGCTTCAGAGACCATCTAGTTCGGTCTATAGTAGAAGCAAGAATCTTCCCTGTGCCGCATCTCCAACAAGTGGTCCCACACGCTCTAACTGCAGTCCTCCAGTATGGACGTTCCAATTTTATATTGCTCTAAACTAGAAGTCTTTCATTGTATCTTCCCTCCCCCCCCCCTTGGAGACAATTGGTGTCAAGTGACATGCCCAGGGTCACACATCCAGTAAGTATCTGAAGCTGGATTTGAATTCAGGTCCTCCTGACTCCGATCCACTACACCACCTAGTTGCCCTTTTGTCCCTTCCCTTTTTTCATTATGTCAAACCTAAAGTTGTCTTTCTGAAACTCTTCATCTATTGCTATTAATTCCGCCCTCAGGCCGGACCAGGAGTCAGAAAGGTCTGAGTTCCAACCAGCCTCCGACACTTACTCACTATGTGGTCCTGAGCAAATGACTTAATTTCTCTTTACCTCAGTTTTTTCATCTGCGAAACAGGGATGATCACAGCATCTACCGCCCAGGGTTGTTGTAAAGACTGAACAAGGTAATAGTTACAAAGCATTTAGCCTAGCGCCGCATAAGAAGCGCTAGGATAAAGATTCCTCTTCTTAATACTTGAGGCTTTTATTCCCCCATTGTCATCTCTTCTCCAGACTCAAGATTACAGATCATTGAACCAGTCCTCTCATGACGTCCATCCTGGTCATCTTGTTACCGGCCCGCTCCAGCTTCTCAAGGGCCTGCCTTATCGTGAGGTGGTGGACAGAGCTGAACACAACCCTCCCAGACGTCATCCATCAAGGGCTAGGCTGTTGAGCTGTGGTAACACTCTGTCAATTCACATTATGGCTGACATTTTGAGCTCAAAGTCTATTAAAACTTTTAGAAATTTTTCACTGGGACTGTTATCTACCCATGCCTTCCCAAAGCTGTACTTTAAGCTTAATTCTTTAAAATCTAAGTGCATGACCCAGGGAAAGTCACCTCTGTTGCTTCCTTATAATTTCAATCCATTGGTTCTAGTTTTGTCTCATGGGAACTGCTCAGAACATGTCTAATCTCTCTTCCATATGACAGCCCATAAGATAACTGAAGACGGCAACTCTGTCTCTACTGCGACTTCTCTTCCCTGAGCTAAACGTGCCAATTCCTCAAAATCATCAGGCTCCTTAACATCCTTGCCACCTGTCTCTGGCCACATTCCAACTTTTTAATGTTCCTCCTAAGATATGATGCCCAGAACAGTAATCAGTGCCCTAAACCAGCAATTCCTCAAACTCTTTGGTCTCAGGACCCATTTGTATTCTTTTTTTTTTTTTTGGAAAGGAAGGCAACTGGGGTTAGGTGACTCGACCAGGGTCACAAAGTTAATAAGTATCTGAGACTGGATTTGAACTCAGATCCTCTTGATTTCAGGGCTGGTTCTTTATCCAACGTGCCTCCTACCTGTTGCCCTTGCCTCCTGCCCCTTTACAGTCTTAAAAGTTGTTGAAGATCCCAAAGACCTCTTGGTTATGTTACATCTATTGGCATTTACCATAAGGCATTTTAGTTTTATTGTGAACATTGTTTTAAGCTCATGGATCCTCTGAAAGCATCTCAAGGACTCCCAGGAGCCCCGGACCACCCTTTGGGAACCACTGCCCTAGACCAAAACCCAAGGACAGCTTTAGATAGAGAGTTGAATCAAGGCAGAGAGTACATGGGGGGAGGAGAAACGCTAAGGCTAGATCCAAGTACACCAGCATCACTAGGATCAGACAGGCAGGGCACTTGGTCTGTGCAGCTAAAGGAAGCAGCCAGGTGCCCTTAGAAGGAGATGAGCCTTTCCTCTTCCAAGTCTCCTGCAGGCAGCAGCTAAATCTAGTGAGAATCTGCAGCTCTGGACTGGTGTATGTGCTAACCTGACATACTGCAGCTGTGGAGCTAACTGTGCTGAGCAGAGCATGAGCAGGGGGTAGAAAGCTAAGGCTGTAACAGCACTGAGCCGCCCTCAGTCATTCCAGGTTATTGGACTTGGATGAATGAAATCCAAGGGTATTGAAAGAATTAGCAGATGGGATGAGGAGCCTCTCTGTGATCTTGGGGTCTTGCGGAGAATGGGAAGGAAATAAAGGGAAAACCTGTTATTCAATTGTATCTGACTTTTTATGGCCTGATTTGGGTTTTGGGGTTTGTTTGGTTTTTTGACAAAGATATTAGTAGTTTACCATTTCTTTCTGTAGCTCATTTTGCAGATGAGGAAACTGAGGCAAAGAGTTAAGAGACTTGCCCAGGGTCACACAGCTAGTAAGCATCTGAGGCCAGGTTTGAACTCAGGAAGATGAGTCTTCCTGACTCCAGGCCCAGCGCTCTATCCACTGAACCACCTGGCTACAAAGGAAAATGTCCTGATGTAAAAATAAAAGGTATCACATTGTTTTCAAAAAATTAAAGAGGTCAGATGGGGCTAGAAGGGATCACTTCCAGCTGGGGATATCTGTGGCAACCTCACTGAAGAGGAAGGGGCTGAGCTGGGCTCTGAAGGACAGGCCCATATCTGGGATCCCAAGTCATTTCTCCACAATCTCTCCAGCACTGCCCCCAAGAGAAAGTGAAAACAGGGCCTCCCTGAGGCCAAGCCAGGGGGAGCTGAGAGCCAGGACACTTTGTTCCCATTTTCCCTGCTTCTTCCCTATATCAGGATGGGTAAGATTGGAGAGGAAGCTAAGCTGAAGGACAGGGGTCGCTGCCAGACAACAAAAAATGCAGCTGACTCTCCCTACCCTGCCCAGCTTGCCCTGAACCTTCACTTGCACCATACTACCTGCACTACTACTTTTCAAGCTCTATTCTGCTAACTGAATAGGCCCTCCTTTTCCCTCATTTCCCTATTCCCAGCACTAGACTCAAGAGCACCCCAAACTCATCTCTCCCCATCACTGGAATGTGTGTGTGTGAGAAAGAGAGAGAGACAGAGACAGAGAGAGAAAGAGACAGAGAGACCGAGACAGAGACAGAGACAGAGACAGGGACAGAGAGAGGCAGAGAGAGAGAAACAGAGAGACAGAGACAGGGGGAGAGAGACAGAGACAGAGACAGAGACAGACAGAGACAGAGAGACAGAAAGACAGAGAGAGAGAAACAGAGAGACAGAGACAGACAGGGAGAGAGAGAGAGAGACAGAGACAGAGAGAGACAGAGAGAGGCAGAGAGAGAGACAGAGACAGAGAGAGAGACAGAGAGAGAAAGAGAGAGACAGAGAGAGAGAGACAGAGAGAGAGAGAGAAATAGAGACAAAGAGAGACAGACAGACAGAGAGACAGACAGAGAGGGGGGAGAGAGGGGAGAGAAAGAAAGAGAGAGAGAGAGAGAGAGAGAGAGAGAGAGAGAGAGCAGTGCGAGCTTAGGTTGCCATGACAACCCAGTCAACAGAGAGGGCTTTCTTTCTATGCTTTCTCCACCACCCCCTGAATCCCCCTGCCCCAGACAGCTTTGAAATTCTGTAGGACGGCAAAGATTTTGATTTCTGAAAACCTTTCGTGGCTCTGAGGTCAGCCTGGTGTGGAAGAAACAGCCCTGGTCAAAGAGTCATGGGGTCACGTCTCTTAGTCCTGGACATGTCAACAGCGAGCTCATGGCCCCATTTAGAAGTGGGAAAGCTTCCAGGGAGCCCTCCTTTTAGAGATAAAGAAAGAGACCTAGACACAAGAACTGACTTGGCCACAGTTTCCTAGAGAGTTAAGGAGCAACTCTGAGATTATAGTAACTCATCTTTGCTTTTTAATTGGTTTATTTACTTTTAGTTTGCAACATTCAGTTCCACAGTCCCTTGAGTTTCAAATTTTCTCTCCCTCTCACCCCCCCCCCCCATCATGGCAGCCTGCACTCGGATATAGGATCTACAAATCTCTTCCCATTAATCATTAGTCAGGTTGTAAAGAAGGATTGTAACTGGTGGAATGATCAGTGGGAAGGAGAAACAGACCAAGTAGCTTGTTTCAGTCTGCACTCAGACTCTGCATCTCCTTCAATCACGAGTCTTTTGGAGCTGTCCTATGACCTTGTATTGCTGACAGGAGCCCGGTCTATTGAGGCTAGTTGTCACACGTACGTTGTGTCTGTGATTCTGTACAAATTTCTCCTGGTTCTGCTCTTACTGCTCAGCATCAGTTTATATAAGTCTCTCCAGGAATAACTTGCCTTTCTAGGGTGTTTAAAGTTTCAAATCACTTTCCTTTCAGCAGCCACAGGAAGTAGGTAGTGGCTAGGTAGGATGAGTCCCATTTTTACAGAACTCTTATCTACAACATAGGTGCTTCCAAGATAGATGATAAGAGAAAGGGGTCTTGGGATGAATAAAGGGGCCATATGATAGCCTTAAGGATTAAAGGGAAGAGAATCTACTTCTTTCTCCCCACCCGCCAGAGAAGCAGCATGGTTTGAAAGTGTGGTCTGGAGTTTCTCAAGGTTAAAACTGTTTTCATAGCAAACTGAAGACATTTCTCTTTCTAATACAATAACTACTCATCAACATAACCCGCATACACAAAAGCTCTTTGGCAGAATCCTCATATTTTAAGCCTGTAAAGGGATCCTGAGACCAAAAATTTCAAGTTGGTGTAGTTCATAGAGCACTGGACTTGGGGGAAGATCTGAGTTCAAGACCTGCCTCAGACACATACCAACTATGTGACATTGGGCAAGTCCCTCAGTTTCACCTGTAAAATGAGGTGTCTGTATTCCCTGGGCTCTGACATCCCTTCTAGCATTAAACCTATGATCCTGTAACCAGCCCAATGTACCCTCTCAGGGTCCCTCCGCCTGGGCAAGGAGAGAGACCACAGAGCTTGGGAATACTACTTGTAATCAAAATAAAAGCTGGCACTGATGTGATATTTTAAGGTTTGCAAAGTGATTTCATTTATTTTTATATAAATATATAATATAAAATAAATATAAAACACAAATTGCATGTGTGTGTATAAACTTCATTTGAGGCATCACAACAGCCCCCTATGCCCAATGTCTCCCCCTCTCCAATCTATTCTTCACATAGTTGTCAAATTCTTCTCTGCCTATTGGTTTCTTCAGGCACCAAATAAAATCCCATCTTGTCCATGAAGCCTTTTCCAATCCCTCTTCATTCTAATGCCTTCTCTTTTTTAATTATATTCTATTTAGCCGATACATGGCTGGCTTGCACACAGTACTTTGCTTCTTGTCTCCCCCATTAAATTGTTAACTCCTCAAGGGTAGAGACCGTCTTTTCCATCTTTTTGTACCCCCATTGCTTAACAGACTGCCTGGCACTTGGCAAACCCTTAATAAATTTTGATTAAGTGACTGACAAATTGCTTTTTCCTAAAGTCTAAATCAAACGATGCTCACAAAGCTCTTCAGTTCCCAATACCTTTTTCTTGTTTGTCATGTAAAGTCATTTAGGAAAAAAAAAAGTTCTCCCCATCAAAGTCTCTTGCACCATCAGATGGTTCAAAAGATGTAGTTTTATCAATGTCACTAACAATAGAGAAGACACATTACCATGTGCTTTGCTGTGCATCCCAAGGGCTATGGGACTTTTCCATCTGACTTACAGCTAAAACCTCCTGTGTTGTCTCTGCCCTTAGAACATGAGCTCTTTGAGAGGAAGGGCTGTCTAACTTCTCTATTTATATCCCCAGCACCTAGCACAGAGCTTTGCACATAGTACACAACAAATGTTCTTCATTCATTCACAATCTTAGCTCCAGCGTAGCTTTCCAAGCTGGCTACATGTTACTGGAGAAAGCACTAGAATTAAAAGGAATTGGAAAAGGCTTCCTGAAGATGAGGTAGTAGGTTCCCCCTTACAAGCTCCCGAAGTCAAACTTCCTATTTGCGGTTCTAAAAAAAAAAAAATGATGTTCTGTCTTTCACCTCTATACCTTTGTATTGGCTCCCCACCCCCCATACCTGGAATGCTATCCCTCTACCTCTTGGAACTCTTAGGGGATTTCTAAGGGTCCATTCAAGGAGGCCTTTCCTAACAGCCCCAAATGTTAGTGTCCCTGTTTATTTTGTAGACATTTTTTCTGTGAACATGTTGCATGCCACTACCCACCCATTTTGCCCTACCAACCACCTGTAAGTGGTAAACTCCTTGAGATTAGGGCCTGTCTTGCTCTTGTATTTGTGGCAGGTTTGTTAACAGTTTAAACTTCAGTTTTCTCATCTACAAACTGGAGATAGTAATCTTTATATTGCCTGTCTCACAAAGTGGTTATAAAGAAAGAGCTTTGTGAATATTTTGTTAGTGTTCAGTTGTTTTAGACATATCCAGCTCTTCATGAAAACCCTTGGGGTTTTCTTGGCAAAGATACCAAAATGGTATTCATTTTAAATTGGTTTATTTACTTTTAATTGGTTTATTTACATTCATTGCCATTTCCTTCTCCAGTTCATTTTGCAGATGAAGAAACTGAGGCAAACATGGTTAAGTGACTTGCCCAGGATCACACAGCTAGTAAGTGTCTGAGACCAGATGTGACCTCAGGAAGACGAGTCTTCCTGACTTCAGGCCCCACACTCAATCCATTGTGCCACCTACCTTTAATGTAAACATTAAAGCCTTATAAAAATAAAAGATTCTTCTTCTTTAACTCTCCCACCATGCTTTGTCCATGGCAACTGTTCAAGAAATCTCTAGTAACTGAGTAACTCAGCTGCTTCCCTCTCATTTGTCTCCTTGGATTGCCAGTTTGGTTGGAGGCGGAAAGCCCAGAAGTGGTTAGGAAAACCAGGATCAATCAGGCAAAGACAAAACTGCCCTATGCCCTATGCCCAGGCTACCTATATCAGTCGTAGTGCCATAGCTACTGTGCCTTCTGGGTCCTATGATGTTGAAACGAACCCCAGAAGCCTCCCACATCCATCTCAGAGGCTAAGAGGTGCCCACCTCTAAGGAAGAGCATGCTATCATAAGAAGATGGTGGTTTCAGACCCAGATGACTGGGATTTGAATCCAGGCTCTGGCATTTACAGTCATGGGCAAGTCACTCTCAGTTTCCTCTCCTGGAAGATTAGAAGCTCAGTGTAGACCATCCCTCCCAGCTTAGACTCCCAAGACTCTGGGGTCTGCATGCCAAATATCAAAGAAGCAGCAAGACTTACTCTCCTTAGGCTCAAAGCTGATGATTCGACTCTTCACTCTCACGGGGGCCGCCTTGATCTGACACTTGCCCGGAGGAGCTCTCCTGCCAACACATAGAAGGGTCCGTGAGAAGGCTTCCCCAGTGCAGCCACACCAAGGCTTGAAGTCAGGAAATATCCCCTACAGCTGGAAAGGCAACTTCTCCATCCCCTAGCCTGCTGGGAGGACATCACCAAGGGCATCTCAGTTGGAGGAAAACCAATTTTATTCATCTGAAGTGGGTTCAGAGCTACCGTCAGTCATCATTTCAGTATCTCACTCCACTCCAGTAAATTCAGTTTTATGTCTAATCTAAATGTCTGAGCTATAGTTGGGAACTGGCATGGTACACAGGAAAGGAGGCTGGACATGGAACCAGGAAGAGCTGGCTGGCAAGTCAGAGAGTTGGACCAGAGGATCTCTACGGCCCTTCCAGCTCTAAGAATCTATAGTCGCATATAACCTATATCAAATTGCTTACCATCTTAGGAAGGGGGAGGGGCAAGAAAAAACTAGAACTTAACATGTTTTTAAACAAATATTTAAAATTGTCTTTAAGATGCCCCTTAATTGAGGAATGGCTACACGAGCTGTGGTATATGACTGTGATGGAATATTATTTTACCGGCAGAAATGATGAGCAGGCAGATTTCAGAAAAACCTGGAGAGACTTACATGAACTAATGCATAGTGGCGTGAACAGAATCAGAACATTGTATACAACAGCAGTAATAGTGTTCAGTGAAGAACTGGGAATGACTTGGCTATTCTCAGCAATGCAATGATCCAAGACAAGCCCAAAGGACAAATGTTAAAACATACTATTCACCTCCAGAGAAAGAACTGATGCTGGTTGAACACAGACTGAAGCAGCTGTTCTTCACTTTCTTTCTTTTGTTTTTTTTCTTTTATTCGTCTTGTACAAAATGACTAACCTAGAAATGTTTTACATAATTGCACGTGCATAACCTGTATCTGACTGCTTACCATCTGAAGGAGGGTGGAGGCAATGGAGAGAGATAGGGATAAAATTTGGAACTCACATCTTTAAAAAAAAGTTTTTAAAAATTAGAGGAAATTGTCTTTACATGCAATTAAAAAATAAAATATTATTTTTAAAAAGAGAATCTATGTTAAAAAGAGTCAGATCTAAGGATTCTAAGTTCCCTTATGGCCCTGATATTCTGTGGTGCTAAGATGAATTTCAATGTGGAGCAAAAGGGTGAAGATATTCAAGGAACTCAAGAGAGACAAGATTAACACACACACAAAGCAACAGCAAGCAACCTAAGACAATGTAATAAAGTGACCAACGTGACAAATTGTAGAGCATAGCTCAGAGAAGTCCAGAGCTAGCCCCAAACAAAATGGGTTCCCTTACAAGGTAGTGAGTGCCCCGTCATGAGAAGTGGCAAGTTCTATCTCAGGTGCAGAATGAATGACCACATGTAAGGGAAGGTGCAGAGGGGATTCCTGTTCAAATACTAGTTGGATAAGATACACTCTAAAAATCCCTGCCAAGTCAGAGGTTCTGTGATTCTTTTATTCCTTAATGCACACACAAGCAGGGGCATTCCTACACACACACACACACACACACACACACACACACACACACACACATCAACCAAGCCCAGAAAAGAGTCAAAACCCCCTTCACACAAAAGAAAAGAGCCTTCTGAAGGATGTTCTGAAGAACTAATGCAGTTACTTCTCTTCAGGCAGCTCCTCATGAGGGTGACATGACAGACTAGAGCCTGAAGCATCTCACCGTGGAGAATGAGAACAATCTTGCCCTGAAATCTTTGCCCAACATTGTGCTTGTCTGGGAGCACCAGGCTGCTGAGGCATGAAAAATCATCAAACAGCCAGGGCCCAAGATGAGGGGAGAAGAGTTTCTGGGGTCATTAGTCCAAAGGAGGCCAGGATCCTGGCAGAGCCTCCAGGTTTGGGCAAAATGTATTCTCCACATGGCAGCCCAGGAGACATGTGGAAAATCTATAGGCTGCTAAGTATACAAAACAATCCCTTACTTTAATAGTGACAGGTTCCAGAGCACTTCCTCCTCTATCATTTCATCTTGATCCTTACAATAGTCTATGAGGTGGGGAGAGGAAGACAAGATTATCCCCAGTTCATATGAGAAAATCATCAGGACAGTAAAATTCTGAGATGTTCAATGCTCCGTGGCAAACAGGATACGAGGAAAAATCTGCAGCTGGTTTATCACCCTCATCCTGCTATAAAAAACTGTCAGTAAAAGTCCTAATCCAACACCCTCTTTTTATAGACAGGGGGAAGAGAGAAGTGACTCACCCTATAACTCAAAGACTAGGAAGCATCAAAGCTGGTATTTAAGCCCAAGTCTTCCTACACTACCTAATGTTCTTCTGGCTTCTCCTTCATGGACTGTCATACAATCCACTTTCTCTTATTCTGCCACAAAGAGATGTAGTGGGACAGACAACTTTGGATCTCTGAGCTCTCCCATAACTTTCAATGGCTCCTTACCATATAGTGGATAAAGTTCAAATTCCTTAGTCTGGTATTTACCAGCTGTCCTACCAATTGACCAATCCAGTTCCATTTTTCACGGTTTCCACTCATCTATTCAATACTTCAAACTAGACTAGTTCCTTCTAAATGAAAAAAGACTGCAACCTTTCTATCTCTGCAACTTTATTCATACCAATCCCTTTACCTTTAATGCTTTCCCATCCTACCCCACATTGAAACCTGATTCAACTAGAAGCATTCCTTGATTTTTTCAAGCCAGAAGAGAGTTTAGCTCAACAGAAAGGTCATGTGTTTAGGACATAACAGAGAACCACTCAAGACTTGTCAAATCTGATTATCTTGGGTAGGAAATCAAAGACTTTCGGGGGTCAGAAGGGGTGTTTCCATCACTGCTATAAGAAAAGGAAAGGGTTTGAAAAGAGAAGACAAATTTGAGAAGTGAACGGCTGATTAGAAAGATGGTATCTGAGGGTGAGACTTGGATTTCTGAGCCCCAGCTCCAGGTATGGGAATGATGGGCTCTAGGACATTATATGGAATGCATCTAACACGCACTGGTAAAAATTCATCTGCTAGCTCTGCCTTTATGAAGCAAAGAAGAACAAATCTCACAAGGGTTCTTCTTAAACAATGGCAGCTCAGGACCAGCCCTTTTAGCCTCACCAGGAGGGTTAGAAAGTCAACTTGATGGAGTAAAGAGGTGGGATTGGGGGCGGGGGGGGGAAGGAAGTCAGAGCTGCCATGGCTAATAACCTTCTGTAATCGTCAATGTGTCAGACAGCAGTCTTTTCCCCACCCAGTCACCCAGATGTACCTCCAGATCACAGTCTCAGCACCACCACCCCTTCTAGAAGGGGGAGGGAAATCCACATTTAAGACAGAGTCTGGGACATTGTTTACTATGAAAGGTGATCCAATTTTATTGTCCTGGAGATAGCAGAACTCTGAATGCCTCCATTCAGTCAGAGGTTGCCTAGGAGAAAACTCCTTTCTCTTGCTATTCGTGCCAGCACCACGATCCCCATTCACTTCAGCACTACTCCTTCTGGAACCCCATAAAGGGTTTCTGAAACCCCATCCTCTGTCCTCCCCTTCCTTGTGCCCTCTGGTACTCTCATTCTGTTGTTAATAACCTGCCTTTCATATTGGATGAACCTCAAGAAGAGAGAAGTATCATGGTATAATGGAGAGGGCACTGGACTAGGAGTCAGGAAGACCTCAGTTGAACTCTTCCTTCAGATAATTAATAGCTGTGTGACCCTGGGCAAGTCACTTAACCTTGCTGTGCCTCAGTTCCCTCGTGTGTAAAATTAGAGGGTTTCACCCAATAGCCTCTAAGGTCCCTTCCAACTCCAAATCTGTGATCCTGTGATCTTCTGTTTTCTCTCCTCCCATTCTCTTGACCTCAAAGAAACAATTTCCCAGTTTCTGTGATGGCAATAGGAGAAGAAAGAGGCATTAGATTTTTCTGCTTGGTCCCAGAATGATATTAGGAGTAATGGAAGTTACAGAGATACAGATTCAGGTATCATCATCATAATAATGGCAGTTAGCATTTGTGTAGCATTTGAAGGTTTGCAAAATGGTTTACTAATATATTGGGGTTTTTGCTTTTTTTGGAGGAGGAGAGGAGGGCAATTGGGGTTAAGTGACTTGCCCAAGGTCACACGGCTAGTAAGCGTTAAGTGTCTGAAGCTGGATTTGAACTCAGGTCCTCCTGATTACAGGGCTCTATTCACTGTGTCACCTAGCCACCCCTAGTAATATCTCTTTTTATCCTCACAGCAACCCTGGAAAGAAGATGCTGTTATTGCTCCCAATTTACAGATGAGGAAACGGAGGCAAAAAGAAGAAAAGTGACTTGTCCAGGGTCACACAACTAGTAAGCATCTGAATCCAAATCTGAACTCGGGTCTCCCTCACTCTAGGTCCAGTGCTTTATTCACTGTGCCACATAGTTGCCTAGGCTTATTGCTCTTAACAAGAGTTATCCTAAAGCAGACTGGGATACCATTACTTTTGGAAGTAGTGAGTTCTTCCCCCTAAAGATCTTTAGGGAAAAGCTGGATAACCACTGATCAGGCGGCTATCAAGGAGTTTCTTGTTCAGGTAGTGAGAACTGGAAAACAGATGGTTGCTGAAGTCTCTCTGAGGTTCCATGATCTCTCCCTCCTCATAACTCCAAAAGTGCCTCGACTGTGGCTTTCTTGGGTATTTGTAGAAGAATGTGTCCATGTTCAGCCAAAACCCACCCCCACCATCACAACTAGCCTGGGTGGGCAGTGGCAGCATCCTGTTCATCTTTAACCCTACTGTCCCCCTTAATGCTAGAGCCTTCCCCACGATGATCGTCTCTAACTCATCCTACATTTTGTGTGTACAAAGTTTTTCCCTATTGTCTCCTCCATTAGGCAGTGAGTCCTCCAGAGGAGGGATTGTTTCTGCAGGCATAAGCACAGTGCCTAGCCCACAGATCCCACTATAAATGGTAACTGACTGGCTGTATCTCCTGCAGCACCTGTGACAAGGTCCTGAACAAGCTGAGGCTTGGCAGATTTGTATGAAGTATCTCTTGGTTTCTGCAAACAAATGATGAGCACCAAAGAACCTTTCTTTCCAGAAGTAAAGCACAATAGCATTAGTGTCAAACCCTACAGCACGGTGAAGTTCAAATGAGTTTATGCATATAAAGTGCTTCCTAACATAGGTGGTGCAGAGCATAGAGCACTGGACCCAGACTCAGGAAGACCCATGTTCCTAAGGTCACATTTGGCTTCAGACACTGCTATGTGACTCTGGGCAAGTCACTGAACCTTGTCTCTGTTTCCTCACTCGTAAAATGAGCTGCAGAAGGAAATGGCAAACCACTCCCATATGTCTGCCAAGAAAATCCCCAATGGGTCATGAAGAGTCAGATACCACCGAAAAATAACTGAACAGCAACCCAGAAAGTGCTAAGAAAATGTCTACTATTACTGAGATTGCAAAACCCACTGCTTCCCCCTATTGGCAGGACTCATTATGACACTCCAGACAAGCCAAGCATCCCCTGAATGGGACAAGCCCCACATTAGCATGCATAGCGGCATGCCCATAAAGACAAGGGAGTGTGCTATCCTAGCCAAGGGGCCAGGGAGGAATCCAGGCTGAGCAACAATACAAAACAAAACACAGCTGCTTATGGGTAGATACAGAGGACAGGGGCAAAAAGGGGCCCTGTTTTGGCTGGTCCCACGGGACAGCCAGAGCATGGGTGGGTGGGCTGAATTACAGAACCACAGAATCCCTGCTTCAGAGGACACCTTGGAGCTGACTTAGTTGAACCTAACTATGGATCTGATCAGAAATCCTCTCCACCACATTCCTGAAAATCAGCCATTTAGTCTGTAATTGCAAATGCTTCCAGTAAGGGGGACAGCTTTACTTACCAAAGCAGCCCATTCCATTCCATGATTTGGCAATGAATTATGAGGGAGTTTTTCCTTCTACCCAAATGCAATCTGTCTCCCTGCAACTTCTACCTGCTGTTCTTTCCCTCTCCTATATTACAGTCCTCCCAGTACTTGAGGGAAATGCCCATGTCGTCTGGAAGCCTTCTTTATCTTTTCCAGGCTAAACAGTGCTTGTTTCAACTGATCCTTGCGTGGGACGGTTCCCCACCCTCTAAAAATCAGACTGTGTCCTTTGGGACTTTCATTGGTTTACATCCCTCCTAAAATGTGGACCCCAGAACTAAGAACATCCTTTTGATAGGGTCTGACCAGGGCAGAAGACAGTGGGCTCGCCGCCTCCTTTATTTGACATTTGGTGATTATACTAATATAGTCTAAGATTGATTGGATGTTTGACTGCCTTATTACACTGTTCTCTAATTGAACATCTAGGTCCACTAAAATATCTGGTTTGCTCAAATGTTTGTTGTTGTTCTGTTGATTTTCAGCTGTGTTCAAAGGGATTTGCCATTTCCTTCTCCAGCTCATTTTGCAGATGAGGAAACTGAGGCAAAAAGGGTAAAGTGACTTGCCCAGGGTCACACAGCTAGGAAGTGTTTGAAGCTGGGTCTGAACTTAGGTCTTTCTGCTCCCAAGGAATATTGCTCTGTCTACCACACCACAAAGCTGCCACCCACTAAAATAAGTCCACCAGACTTCACATGTTCTCCTTTCTTTCACTGTACGGTTGAATATTTTTTAATCCAAGTACTGTATTTTATATCTATTCTGATTAGATTTCATTGTATTAGATCTGGACCAATATGTTAACTTGTTAAAATATTTTTAGCTCCTGACCCTATCACCCAGTGACTTGAGAAGAGCTTATTCTTCTCAATTCCATGTTATCTGCAAACTCAATAAGCATGCCATCTAGACCTCCTCCCCCCCCCACGAGGCACTAATTAGACGTCTAACAGAAGTGACAGAAGGACGAATTGACAGTGCACCAGAATGATATCTATAGGTATCCCAATATGTATCTATAGAGAGCATTCTATATATATATATATATGCACATATAAGTACATATACATTGCTTTATACACCAATATCTATGTGTACGTGTGTGTGTATATGTGTGTGTGTGTGTGTGTGTGTGTGTGTACACATACAGGAACCAAAAGAGACAGACACAAGACAGAGAGACAGACACAGACAGAGAGACAGATAGAGAAGAGGGAGGGAGGGATGGGTTAGTATGTGTGTATATATATATATGTACACAAAAGTCAGCAAACATTTATTAAGTATTACTTATGTGCCAGGTACAAAACAGTCTCTGGCCTAAAGAAGTTTACATTGCAATGGGAGAGAGAGCACAGAGCAGTTTGTGCATAGAAAATAAATACAGAACAGATGGAATGTAAATGTATAGGGGGTGGCACAAGTAGTTAAGGACTAGGAAAGTTCTCCTAGAAGAACGGGTACTTGAGCTGAGTGTTAAAAGTAAGCCAAAGATCCTAAGAGTTGGATGTTGGGAGGCAACGTATTCCAGATGCGGAGACCAGATAGAGCAGAGGAACAGAGATGAGAGAGAGACAGACAGAGAGAGACAGAGACAGAGACAGAGAGACAGACAGAGAGAGAGAGAGAGAGGGAGAGAGAGACAGAGAAAGAGAGACAGAGACAGAGAGAGAGACAGAGACAGAGAAAGAGAGAGAGACAGAGACAGAGACAGAGACAGAGACAGAGGGGGAGAGAGAGAGAGAGAGAGAGAGAGAGAGAGAGAGAGAGAGAGAGAGAGAGAG
>CM053595.1:4018262-4034962 GCA_028646575.1 Pseudocheirus occidentalis | reverse complement strand
TTACAAAAAAATGAAAAAATAGAAAGCAGTGTGAAATATCTCCTTGAAAAAACCACTGACCTGGAAAATAGATCCAGGAGAGACAATCTGAAAATTATTGGTCTACCTGAAACCCATGACCAGAAGAAGAACTTGGAAAGATAAAATGATCTGTATAAAATGTGTGCATACGCATGGATGTATAAACATATGTAAAACTGTGTACATTATATATTTATATATTATATATATTTATATACATAATGTGAATATAGATACACGTATGACACAAATACGTGTTTATGTGGTCTGCAAAACCCTTTCTTTACAAGTTGTGAGGTATATATTGCATGTATTATATATAATACCCATTTTATAGATAACACTGAAACTCAGAGAGTAAAATAAGTTGACTGTGGTCACATAGGGCAGCGAGATGGCACAGTTGATAGAGCACTGAGCGTGAAGT
Organism: Pseudocheirus occidentalis; assembly: GCA_028646575.1. NCBI lineage: Eukaryota > Metazoa > Chordata > Mammalia > Diprotodontia > Pseudocheiridae > Pseudocheirus > Pseudocheirus occidentalis. The sequence continues at coordinate 4,034,514 of CM053595.1, read as the reverse complement.
CAGGAAGACTCATCTTCCTTAGTTCAAGTCTGGCCTCAGATACTTACTAGCTGTGTGACCCTGCGCAAGTCACTTCACCCTGTTTGCCTCCGTTCCTCATCTGTAAAATGAGCTGGAGAGGACATGGTAAACCACTTTAGGATCTTTGCCAAGACAACCCCTAACGGGGTCACAGAGAGTTGGCCATGATATATAGTGGTGAATGCCAAATCTCCACAACTCAAACCCAGGTCTCCCGACTCATAAGCCAGCACTCTGTCTGCTATCCCACAGTGTTTCTCAGGAGAGCTGGGTTCATTTAAGGGTTCAGAAAGGCCGTACCCTTTCCCCTCTCTCTGCCAGTTAATAATAACCAGTCGTCTTACAAAGCCAACTCCATCTTCACTGACCCCCACACAGAAAAACAATCTCTCCCACATCAGACGTCATGGGTCATAAACTGCTTGGCCTAATTTGGGGGCGGGGGGGCACTTATTTTTTTCTTCTCCGATAGACTCCAGGTTGTATATTCATGCAGCTCTCCCTTGGGGAATATCTTGAAGTACTTAATAAAGCAGGGGCCCCCGGAGCAGGAAAGGAGCCATCTAATAGACCATCACCGCCTCACAGGATGGATGGGCCACAATCTGCACTATGAGGGGGAGCTTCCAAACCCAAGATCACAGACCCAGTTAAACATTAGATTCTAAGCTGCATCATGCGAGTCTACTCACCTTTGAACCCCCTTTAGCACAGAGAGAACGAGACCTTACCCACAGTGCGTTCTCAAAGCTTGCTCAACCAAAACTGTATCAAATCCTGGGAGTAACAGCAGTGATGCTGCTATCATGAATCAGAATGGCAGTCACGCTGGAGGTGCCTACAGAGCGCAGACGCACGACTTGCTGTTACTAGACCTTTACCAGGAGCTACTCCCCCACCGTCAGCAAGAAAGCTGATGGAGTCTTTCCTCTGGAGATCATGATGCTCTCTGTCACCATAAGCCAACATTAAGCCTTTCTCTGATGATTCCTTTCAATAACCCAATAACCTAGGTGGCACAGGAACAAGAAATAAGCCACCTATGTCAATTATTACAAGAGACAGATATCAGGGAGCTGAGCTGTTAAAAACCAAAGCATTCTGTTTGTGTATAGTGGGATCCGGAACAATTCAGTTAGCTTGTCTGAAGAAGAAACACTTTGAGAAAGCCACAGAGGCCCACATGCTCAGTGGTTCTAAGATTCTGAAGCCCATTCCAGCTCTGGTGTCTATCTTATGGGACTTTAAGATCTTGACCAGTTATGACGTTGGTAGGTTCTAGAGTCAGCTTGGCCCAGGACAGCGAGGAGATGGCATTAGGGAGCATAAGCAGGGCTCCTGCTCATTTTCTATTCATAAAAGACTTTGGGATTGGTGATTGCTGAAAAATTAATCATAGTCAGGCACACGGACACTACATTGTTTTTAAACTAGAGTAGGCCTTACCTGGAAGGGTCAACCATTTTGTAAATGACTCCACTTGGGGAAGTGGCACTTGGCACTCCAGTAGACATGAAATAAAGCTCCCCTTTGAGAGAAAAAAAAAGCACATGTGAAAATGTCACCTGGTGCCTCCTTGCACATCCTTTACCGTTCTAATTTCACAGGTATAGCCACTTAATCACCCATCCCAGAATGAGCTCAACTGAACTCTGAGTTTGGGGAGGATGGATGCCAAGCCCAGACCCAAGAGCTCCTAGACGCCCCATAGAGTTTTGCTTTGCTCTGACCTCATACAACATCCAGTAGTCAGCCTCTTGCCTGGATCCTTATGCCCAAGTCCAGCTTGGTTACTCAGTTCTCAATATCTGGATCCTGAATCTCATTCTTCCTCTGCCCAAGTTACTGCTCAGTTTCCCTGAGTTAAAAACAGTCAGTCTTTTCCAGTGGTTGGGCCTGGCCTCTCCCCTGTCACAGAATCTTAAATTTGGGTGAGATCACAGAAGTCATTTAGCACAACCAAGCTGTAAGGACTGGCTGCATTCTTCTCCCAGACTCCAATCCAACCTTCCCACTAAGGCTTGAGAATTTTCCTAATCGACAGCTCTAATCACATCACTCATTCCCTCAAAAGCCTTCAGAGTTCCCACGGCCTGCTGAATAATGTATAAACTCCTTAGCCTAGCATTTGAGAGAGGTAGCCCAGCCGGCAGGGAACAAAGCGCCACATTTTCTGGTTTGGATCTCAGCTCTATAGAACCTTAAACAAGCCACTTTAATTCTCTGGGTCTCAATTTACTAATCTGTAAAAATGTGGAGACTGGATCTCTAAGGTCCCTTCTGGCTCTAAATCCTATGATTCAGCTATGATCTGGCTTCACTTTATCAACCTTATCTCATACTATACCCCTTCCTCAACCATACGGTCTGTCCAGTGCACTCCCGTTGTCCCAATCTTTGTTTCAATCACCCCCCCCAAAGTCTGGAATGGACCTTCCTTGTCATTCACATCCTCAATCTCTGCCCATTCAAATTCCTTCCTTTTTTAAAAATTGGATTTGGATGCTACCTCTTCCAGGAAACGTTACCAGATCACTTATTGCCTCCCCTAAATCTCTCAGTAATTGTAATATTGTCCTCCCTCCTCAAATTCCTTACAGTCCTTTGCTAGGACCTCGTCTTTGTATTTAATTATGGCCTAATCTATATCATTTATTTGCATGCATTTCATATCTCCTCTATAGACACACATTAGGTTATAAATTTATTGGAGTCAGATATTGTAATATTTTATGCTACTTTTACTATTCCCAGTTTTGTAACTTATACATTAATAAATGTTTGTTGTTGAACTGAATGAAGCATAAATCCTATCTACAAAAGCTCTAACCTCTACGTGAAGACTTCTCATTATAGGAAATTTACTTCTAAGGAGTTGATTCTTGCCTATGAGGTCTGGTTTTAATACCTGTTGCCCAGGTGCCTCTATCAATATGTTGCCAGACCCCCTGGAAAAAAGACTGCCTCCCTGCTGGTGGGACATCCAGCTGTTGATCTCTGTCGTGTGTCTGGCAGTGGTTGCCCACGTATCTGAACCTCCTTCCCCTGCCCGCTAAGTTCACTCATAACCTCCTCTAGTCCCAGTTGTATCCAGTAGGATTTGTCCTGCTGCCCAACAAGCTTTAGTTATGATATCTGAAGACCTGGATCCTTATTCGTTGCAGCATTTTGCCCGTCCGGCAGACGGCTGATGAGCTGGCCAGTGGGTAGTGAAAGAGAACTGAACTTGGAATGAGACTTGGGTTCAAAGTCCCACATACTAGCGGGTGACGTGTATTAGCTGTGTAACCGTGGGTGACTCACTTAACTTCTTGGGACCTCAGTTTCTCCATCTGTAACATAAGGGAATTAAACCCAACAGTCTGTAAGTTCCCTTTTAGCTCTGACAATTCTGTGGTTCTGAGCATGGCAGCAGACGACCAACCTGTCAAGCTTACTATTCATCAAGAAGTTATCCTAAGCAAGGACCTGTGGGACAGACACAAAAAATAACGAAAAGCCCAAAGCTCAGGATGAGCTGAGTCTGACAAAGAATGCTAAAGAGAACAAAAAAGGCTTTTGCAGCTTTGCTGGCAAAGAAAGGGAGATCACAGGAGGGATGGAAATGCTGTTTAGGGAAGACGGGCTGATAACGGATGACACACAGGACTGCTCTTTTTCTGTCTTCTCTTCTCTCTGGCAGGATGAAACATCTTTGGAATGGAGAGGACAAAAACAAAATCAGCAAATAGGGAGTTGAAGGCCAAAGTAATTGAGGAAATAATAAGAGAGCATCTAATTGCCCTTAGTGAGTTCAAGCCGTCAGGCCCCAAATGACAGGGTGCTGAAAGATTCTGTGAATGGGAATGCTAAGGGACTGCTACTGATGTTTGAAAGATCCTGCAGAATAGGAGAGATGCTTCAGGACCTAAGATTAGGGGCAAAAAGAGTTCTAATTTTCATAAAAGAGAAAAGAATGGCACCTGGAATCTGTAGGTAAGTAGGTACAGCTTCAATCCTGGCAAAATTCTAGAACATATTATTAAAGGAGTGATTTGCCAACCTCTAGAAAGGAAAGCAGTAATCATTGAGAGTCGGCACAGTTTTATCAAGAACAGGTTATACCAGAATAACTACATTTTCCTTTCAGATGAGGCAGCTGGACTGGCACAGCAAAGGAAGGGTGTAGACAGATTAGAGAAAGACCACTCAAACATTCGACACCATCTTTCCTGTTGTCCTTAATGCAAAGATGCTGCAATGTGCATTAGACAGTAATGCACTGAAGCTGATTTTAAACTGGCTGAAAATTTCCCAAAATCAAAGTAACAAATGACTTGATTTCTTAAACAAGGCTCATAGGTGGGAGTGCAAAGAATAGTTAAGAAAATGTGTATTAGTTATTGGTAATAAGGCACAAATGGAAGTTGTTGTCATAAATGAGTATAATAATGTCTCTATCATTCGTTTCTTTTTGACATGGGGCTTTTATTTTGAAAATTAATTTTGACTGATTTTTAAAAAAGAAACTTTTGAAATAAGTAGCAAAAGAAGCACTCAAGGTTGGTATAAGAGCAAGGACTAGAACTCAGGTCTCCTGACTTGGGATCTAAAATTCTTTCAATCAGACTGCTGACATACAGACTCACAGAGCAGAGGCCCCTGACCCTGTGACTACGGACAAATGGTTCAGCAGGTAGGAGGTTTTCTCCATTCTTCCAGTATACCTAGACCCCCAAGCTCACTCTATTCCCATCCCAGAGAAAAACATTTAGCAGCTTGGGAAAGGAAAGCTTCCAGAGAAATTAAAAATCCCTAGGATTTCTCCCAAAAGGCATGGCCCTGTACTTGGAGCTCAGAGGACATCTCCCTTCTTCTTTTGTGCTCTGCCTGTCCCTCTCTCACCTCACAAAGTGGTCCCCATATTACAGTCTACTGCCCCATCTCCTCAATACAAAATTTCAAGGGAAAGGAAGGGTCCCCTAGGTCAGGGAGGTATCGGTGTCCTCAGGAAGACACAGGCTTTGTCTCCCCTCCCCACCTACCACGGACAAGTGTCTGTGTCTCCCAGGCTGACATTGTGCTACGCTCTGGGGATACAAGGAAAGGCACAAACCAATCCTTACCCACAAGGGACTCACAATGTAAGGGGGAAGATGACATTCAAAGGTCTATGAATAAATGAGATACAGACAGGATAAGTTGGGAGCCATCTCAGGAAGAAGGGGGTGCTCAGAAAGGCCAGTTGTTAAATTTCCATTGTGAGCATCTGCCCACTGGAAACTGGCAAACACGACAATTCAGGACTTGCTTGAATGTCTTGTTGATTGTCTCAACCTAAATACAGCGATGAAGAAAAGGTTAATGATGCATATTAAGCATAAAGTATGTCCTAGCACACCCCTGCCCAGCTAGGTGTCTAACATTCACCAGCACACCCCCGAAAGGTATGAACACTCAAGGGGATTAAGAAACACTTTTTGCAGAAACTGGGATTTTAGATGAGACTTAGGGGAAAAAAACCCAGGGGAGCCTGGAGATGGAGATGAGAAGAACAAACAGCCAAGGAATGAGGGAAAATCAGTAAAAATGCTTGTAATCAGGAACGGCTTCCCGGAGGAAGTGTTTTCTGCAAGGAGGCCGGTGTCGCTGGATCACAGAATAGGTAGAGGGGAGTAAGGTAAGAGGGTCCAGGTTATGAAGGGTTTTAAGAGACAAAGAAAGGATTTCACATGTGATTCTGGAGGAGACAGGGAGGCACAGGAGGTGACTGAGCAGGAGCGTGACGTGGTCAGACCTTTGCTTTAGGAAGACCACTTTGCTGCCTTCATGGAGAATGGACTAGAATGGGGAGAGACTTGAGGCAGGAAAGTCGACCAAAAGGTTACTGAGATAGTCATGCTTAGGCATGAGGTGGTGGGAGCCTGTGCCAGGGTGGGGGCAGTGCTAAAGGAGAGAAGGGGCTATGCATGAGAGATGATATGAAGGCAGACTTGGCAGCTCACTGGATGTAAAGAGGCAAGGATTTGAGCACGGGCAGCCCCAGGGGTATAATACTCCACAATACTTGGCAAGTTCAGAAGTGCAGAGGGTTAGGAAGTGAAGATAATATGGTCATTTTTAGTCATGTTGAGCTTGGCATCTAGTTTGTGATTCCTAATAGGCAGATGAGAATGTGAGACTAGAGGCCAAGAGAGAAGTTAAGAGTTAAACAGATCTGAGAATCATCTGCATTCTTTGCTATTCAGTTGCTGTCCATCACGTCTGACTCTTCATGACACCACCTGGGGTTTTCTTGGCAGAGATACTGGAGCGATTCACCATTTCCTTTTCCAGCTCATTTTACAGATGAGGAAACTGAGGCAAATAGGGTGAAGTGACTTGCCCAGAGTCACACAGCTAGTAAGTGTCTGAGGCCAGATTTGAACTCAGTCTTCCGGACTCCAGGCCCAACACTCTATCCACTGCACCACCTCCCTGCCGATCATGGGCAGACAGATGATAATTGGATCCAATGGAGCCGATGAAATCAACAGGTGAAGTGGTAGAGACAGAGAAGAGAAAGCCGGGACAGAGCCTTGGGGACAACCCTGGTTAGTGGAGGTGACCTGAAGGAACATCCATTAAAAGAGACTGAGAAGGAGCGGTCAGACCTGGAGGAGAAGCAGGAGAGAGAGTGATACAAAAACCTGTAGAGAAGAAAGCATGAAGGAGAAGAGAATGATCGTCAAAGTCAGAGGCTGCAGAGATGTCAAGGATGATAATTAAGAAAGGACAGTGAGAGACTTAGAGAGAGAGAGGGAGGGGGGAGAGAGAAAGAGAGAGGAAGGGAGGGAGGGAGAGATAGAGACAGAGACAGAGAGAGAGACAGAGAGAGAGGGAGGGAGAGGGGGAGAGAGAGACAGAGACAGAGACAGAGAGAGAAAGGGAGGGAGAGGGAGACAGAGAGAGAGGGAGGGAGACGGGGAGAGAGAGAGAGAGAGAGAGAGAGAGAGAGAGAGGGAGAAAGAGAGCGAGCATCCGTTAACTTTGGGGAAAGCAGTTTCAGCTGAATAAGAGGCTGGAAGCCAGACTACAGGGAGATAATAAAAACTAACAACAACGAGCATTTTAAATAGTTCTGACCATGTTTCAGTCACTGAGCTAAGCCAAGATGCCATCTGATGCTCACAGTCCTCTCCTCCGGTGGATGACAAGCCCACCGAGGGCAGGCACGACCGCCTCCTGCCTCTTTGTATATCCCCAGGACTTATCACACAGTAGGAACTTAATAAATGTTTATTGATTGAGGCGTGTGCTATTATGATCTCCACTGTACAGTTGAGGAAACGGAGGCAAACGAGTCTAAATCTCAATTTGATCTCTGGCTTTTCCTGTCTCCAGGGCAGTGAGGTGGTGCAGTCGATAGAGTGGTGGGACTGGAAAATCCAGCCTCACACATTTACTGGTTGTATGCCCCTGGGCAAGTCACATAACCCGTTTGCCTCAGTTTCCTCATCTGTAAAATGAGCTGGAGAAGAAAAACCCCTCCAGTAACTTTGCCAAGAAAACTCCAAATAGGGTCTTGAAAAGTCAGACATGACTGAAATGACTCAAAACCAAAACAATTTCCTGACTTCAGGCCTGGCCCTCTATCTACTGCCCACCTAAGAAGAAAATGAGAGGGAAGGAAGAGGAGACACTGCTTGAAGGCTTGCTGTGGAAGAGCCAGAGGGGATTCTTGAGTCTCCTTCCAACTCTCTGATTCCATACCCCACCTCAGAACTGAGAAAACTGAGGCCTCAGAGAAGTAAAATGGTTTTTCTCAGCTCACACAAGGAGTTAATGATGTCAGTGGAGCTAGAGTCCAGGTCTCCTGCCTTCCAGCATCTTTCCAGAACACAGCCTGCCTAACAGGAATGACAGATTTCCTCAGGGTGAGGTAAGACCCACCTGTCTCCCCCTCCAAAAACAGAATCAAGTAAAATAAAATAAAAGCCTTAGCTGCTATCCCTATAGCCAACCAAGGTCCACTGAGCACACTCTGAATGCCCAGCACCGCGAGATGGAACCAGTTTGCCAAACTGCTTGTTTCCCTGTCTCAGGGAGCCAGGAACCCCACTGAGGATCACAGCTCACTGTCCAGGCAGCTGGGAGCTAATATGTATGCGCCCAGGAACTGGAGGTGGGGAAGTGAGAGGAAGGGGGGAAGGGATGAGAGGAAAAGAAGAGAGAATAGGCACTAAAAGTGTCCTGCCTTGTTTACATTTTAAACACAGTCCCTAAGGGGGGCCATCCAGAAGATGATGTTTAATTGCTTCATAGATGCGTTTTGTTTTTCATTAGTTATTCCCCAAATCTCTCTCTACATTTCCTGCCCACCCCTAACCCCTTCCATACACACACTAGCTCCTGATTCAACCCCACCTAGTCAAACCTCCTTAGGAAGAAAAAAAAGTTTAACTCCCCCCCCCCCCCATAAAAGGACCTTTATCAGACAGTGCCTCGGCACCTGGGCGCCTGGGAGAGATCCATCCATCATTATCCCTCACTATGCCATCCCCTTTCATCCCACTGGTGAATCATTTGCAAGGCCTCCATTTCAGAGACCCGGGTCACATCAGCGTGGCTTAATTTCCCTCTCAGCTGTGCTGCTGACTCCAAGGACACCATTACAACTACCCAACTGTCGCCTCACCTGGAACTTCTCAGTGCCTGGGGCTTGCTCACCCAGCAAAATCTTCCCACCATGCCGGCTCTCCTTACGGCTGATGCCTTTTGCTTTTGACATTGGCTATTTGGAAGCCCCACCTTTCAGGGCCTCCATTTTGACCGTGCTTCGCTCCCTTCTTGGTTCTGCTTCCGTCTTTAGGGGCTCCGGCCCATCCCTCCACTTGGGTACCCCATGCTCTTCCTCATCAGCTCCCTTTTATGTGTTGTCTTCCCTCATTAAAATAAAACTCCTTGAGGCCAGGGACTGTCTGTTTCTGCTTGTTTTTGTCTTCCCTTGCTTAGAAAAGTGCCTGGCACAAAACAGGTGCTGAAATGAACAGAGCCAGGAGAGCTTTGTACACAGTCACAGCCACACTGTGCCATGACCGACTTCAACGGACTTGGCCCTTCTGCGCAATGCTTTCAAGGACCTAAGACAGCTCCGAAAGACTGGAAGGCGCCGTCCACATCCAGGGACGGAGCTCGCAGAGGGAAGCGGACCACTTTCTCTTCTTTTGTAGTTTTTTCTCATCCTCTTGGTTTCCCCCTTTTGTTCTGATTCTTCTTTCACAACATGACTAATGTAGAAATATGTTTAATATGTACACGTTTAGCCTCTATCAGATTACTTGCCGTCTTGGGGTGGGGGGAGAGAGGGAGAAGAATTGGGAACTCAAATCTCATAAAAATGAATGTTGAAACTATATGTAACTGGGAAAAATAAAATACTGCCAAGTGGAGGGGGGAAAAGTGCTTTAAAATGCTTGTTACAGGGGTGGCTAGGTGGAGCAGTGAATAGAGCAGCGGCCCTGGAGTCAGGAGGACCTGAGTTCAAATCCGCCCTCAGACACTTAACACTTACTAGCTGTGTGACCTTGGGCAAGTCACTTAACCCCAACTGCCCTCCAAAAATAAAATAAAATAATTATTTTTTTAAAATGCTTGTTACCTTACCCTGCCTGCCTCATTCCTCTGCTTACATGTTCTCCTGGACAAAAACCAGCCCCAGCTCTTATGGCCTTTGTATATACCATAATTATTGTAGTTATTGTATATATTTCTCTACATGTGCTGACTTCACTTTGTACCTGTTTCCTTCCCATGCCTTTACTAGCTGTGTCACCTTGGGCAGGTCATTTCATTTCTCTGGGTCTCAACTTCCTCACCTCTAAAATGATATGAATGAACCCTACCCTGCATCCCTTAACAGTGTCATAATGAGGAACAAAAGGGTGTATAACAGATAAAGGAAATGCTATAGAAACCTGTATCAAACTGCCTGCTGCCTCAGGGAGGGGAGAGTAAAGGGAGAGAAGGAGGGAAAAAGGGAGGGAGGGAGGGAAAGAATTTGGAACTCAAATCTTTGAAAAATGAATGATAAAAATTGTCCTTGTGTGCAATTGGGAAAAAATATAATATTAATTTAAAAGAAAATGCTACAGAATCCTGGAGAGACTGAGTCAAGATAAAGAAGTGAGCAAATTGACAGGAGCCAGGTTTTCAACACACCCACCAAATTACACAACACACACACGTGTACACGCACACACACATGTGTACACGCGCATGCGCACACACACACACATACACAGAAATTACTATGAAGAAATACAGCTTAAAAATACACAGGAACACAAAAGCTAACCCCAATAAAAGATGAGAAATGGTATGAATGCTAAAGCAATTTTTAAAATGAAGAACAACTGGATAGCTTTTTCAGTGCCAGGAACAGAGACTGAAAAAGAAGCCAAGTCAGATTATATACTAAGAGATGGCTTTCAGCGGATAAATGTCATAGCCAAAGAAAATAATCAATATTTGATAATGCTAAGCAAACCACAAGACCGAGTAAAAGAAGAGCTTAGAGAAGTTTTCAATAAGACAAGGAAATTAAGGAAGAATTGAAAGAATGAAAGGAACTAATAAAGAAAATGACCAGTATGGAAAATGAGATGACCAAAGTTACTAAAGATCCCCAGAAGCAAAAAACATCGACTTATTACAGAGGAAAATAAAACGTAGACACTAAAAAAAAAAACTTGATATAGGCTAAAATAAAACAAAAACAAAACCCACATTGAATTATCCAAGCTACTGAAAACCACATTGAGCCAAGTGACAAAGCACGAAGCACAGATCTCAATGCGAATATCTCAGGTTACTAACATCCTAGAAATTAACCTGGTTAAGTCCATAAACTTGTGGTTTTGACATATTTTTATGACTATTTCAATATAATTGGTTTACTTTGTAATCCCATATACTTTATTTTATGTATTTAAAAAACATTATTCTGAGAAGCAGTCCACGGGCTCCAACCAGATTGCCAAAGTACTATAGAAACAGAAGAGACTGATTTTTACCAGTATTAGAGGATTCATCTTATTTAGACTTCCCCCCCAAACGTTCAAGGCCACACAAGCTATGGCAGAATCTTCCAAATGTTCCTGCTTAAGCAGCTGATCTTAGGATCAACCAAACTACCCTTTGACCCAGTGATACCGCTACTAGGTCTACTAGACCCAAAGAGATCAAAGAAGGAGAAAAAAGAGGCATAAAAGGGAAATGATACATATGAAAACATTCATAGCAAGTCTTTTTGCAGTGGCAGAGAAATAGAAGCTTGAGAGGGTGCCCATCAATTGGGGAACAACTGAACAAAAGACCTCAGATGAATGTGACAGACACTATTTTGTTGTGAAAAATGATGAAGGGGATGGTGTCAGAGAAAGTTAGGAAGACTTATAGGAACTGATGCACAGTGAAGTTAGGAGAACCAGGAGAATAATGTTTACAATAACAACAAAAAGTTCATCATCTTTGAAAGACTTCTTACTTCTATCACTGAACTAAGGAAACCATGATTCCAGAGGACTTGTGGGGAAGCATACCATTCACTTCCTCAGAGAGAGGTAATGGAGTCAGAGTATAGATTGAGACTTTTTTAATATGCCTAATGTAGGAATTTGGTTTTCTTTGACTATCCATGTTTGTAAGAGGGATTTTATCCATTTATTTATTGTTTGCTTTCTCAATTAGTGGTGGTAGTGAGAGAGAAGGTGGGAATAAAAGAACATAGGGCTGAAAATAAAATAAAGTTTAGTATTTAAAAAATCTTAGGATCAGAAGACTTTAGGGTTGAAAGGTCTTTTGAGATCTAACAGATTTTTTAAAAATCATTTTTGTGTCATGGATCCCTTTGTCAATATGGTTGGAGCCCATGAACTGCTTCTCAGAATGTTTTTTAAATGCATAAAATAAAGTAGGTGGGATTACAAAGTAAACCAACTATATTGAAATAGTCATAAAAATATTTTAAAACCACAAGTTTATGGACCCCAGGTTAAGAACCCTTGCTTTAATCCAAACTCCTTATTTTACAAAGGAAATAACTAAGGTTCAGAAAGTCTAAGGCACTTACCCAAGGTCATGCAGGTAGCAACTGACCGCAGTGGAACTAAGCCCAGATCTTCCAACTTGATATTGAGTGCTTTTCTCCACTATGACACAAATATCTCTATCATTTTAACTTCCATGACTTACCCAACTTCTGTGAATCCCTGGTATATTAGAAAAAACCCTTTACTTGAACACAGAAGACACAGGCTGAAGTCTTACAAGGCTATGCCACTTATCTATGTGACTTTGGAGAACTTACTCCACTGAATCAGAAAACATTAGGGGGGACCTTAAAAATCACCTTGTCCAACCTTGCATTTTCCAGATGAAGAAATGGAAGCATAAAGAAGGAAAAGAACTCGGCTAAGGTCATAGCTTATAAATGGCACAGCTTCGATTGAAACTCTGTTTGTTTGTTGACACCAAGTCACTACCCTACACTTGTCCTTAACTCCAATTTAAGCTCTTGAGTTCTCAGTTTCCACATCTGTAAAATAAGAGGTTTGTACCATAGGTGATCTTATACAGCTCCTTACACTTCTAACGTTCTATGAGTCTATCATTTTTAAAGTCTTTTCCAGTTTAAACATTCTAAAATCCTGATTCCAAAGTCTCATGGAACTTTCACATTGTGTGGAAAAGAGGAGAGGAGAAGAGAGGCAGAGGGAAGAGAGAAAACCTTATGGGTAAATATGGGAAATGATTCTCTAAGGGGACAGGGGCAAGTTTATAAATACTCAATTTCAGACCCACAAAACCATTATCATTATTGCTCTCATTAACATTAATAATAGCTAGTACACATACAATTTTTAAAGATTTCCAAGCACTTTGCATAATTTATCTCATTTGACCCTTACAACAAACCTCACAGGACTGAGGTGCAGAATAAATTAACCCTCTAATCCTCATGGAAAACAAAGAATTTCAAATACCATGAAAACTTCCCATTAGCCACAGGCATGCTAATTCCAACTGGGGCCCTTCTCAGAATATTTTTTGGCACTGGTGAGGGCTGGGGATGAGGGGATGGATGCCCTGCCCCTTTGGAAAATACATAATAAAATTAGTCACTCATCTTCACCTGGCTCAGCTGGGATAGACCCAAAGAAAATGTAAAACTGTCAGGAAAATCGAAAGCTTTGAAGGATTGAGCTTGCAAAGATTTCTTGGCATGAAGCACTGAGCTAGGGTGGAGAATGGGACACAGGGATCACCACAGGGGTACATGGAGTTGCCTGGCAACCTGGCCAAGCATTCTCAGCAGCTTTGAATGGCCTAAATGCTTTGTCCCATGACAATCCCTAACTGTTGGTGAATGGATCTCCCAGTGGAAACAAAGACCAGGGGCCCCTGTCAGCGCCAGCTCTGCCAGCTCCCAGACTCCTGCCTTCTCCCCACTCCTTTGTTACACATTTTTCTAAACTAAAGCCTCACTAGCTCTAGAGGAGAGATTCTTCTCAACATACAGTTACATGGTGTTACTTTTAAGGATCTAAATTTCTAATGGCCACTCTTTCCTCATCCCCATCCCCTCATAACAGGCTAGAAGTCAGCAAAACTAGTCCCTGCATTGCTACTAACTTGACCAAACTGGAGCAAATCTCTGGACCTCAGTCTCCTCATCTGTAAACTGAGAGGACTGGATTAGATGAACAATCCTTGCATTCTATGGCCTGCTAAATACAGAGTTAGTTGCTAACTTTGTGAAATTATTTGAGGGGTGCTACAAAGTCATCTTGCCACGTAACTTCTTCAGTAGCCTCCCATGGCACTGCAAATTTCACCATTCGAGGGTCATCCATTTAAATAAAAGCACAGCATTTCCAAAAGTTCCCTATTAAAATCCAAACTTGAGAAAGAACACCGCACTGAAGCAATGGGCCAGAGAACTGTATACTTGGATAGAAAAGAGCTGTGTTAGACAAGAGAAAAGCAGGGAAGGAATTGTTCTTAAACCTGGAGAAATGTCCTGAGGAGAGCTAGCTGGGGAAAGAGAGGAAGAACATTGCATTTGTACAGCCATGGGTTTCGTGAGGTCACCCACCAAATACAAGGAAAGTCAGACATTCAGAGAGAGGGGTAGGGAAGGAAAAACAACCCCTCTATCTACTTTCCAGCCTGGCCAGCTGGATAACTTCCTTGGATCCAACCCCTTTCTCACTCTGTCAGGATTCAATGACATCACTTTGGGCATGAGGAATGGGATGCCTACATATTTATGGAGCCATGACCCTATACAATCCCAACTGGGGGTCCTCAAATCTCAACTCTGTTGCCTAATGACAGTTGGAGTCTCACTCCTTTCCATGGGTATGCTGGTAAGTGAAAAACCAGTTCTCAAAAAAAGATACATAAGACACACTTTTAAGTTTAATCTAAATTATTAACATTTTCTCCATCAGTTTAAGTTTAAACAATCAACAAAACAATAAAGTGAATCTCAATTTGTTGCATTTGCCAGTTTCTGAGAAGTAAATGCTCACACTGAAAATTTAACCATCAACTCGAGCCAATATGTTCTGGCTACAGCTCTCCACTGGCCCTTTCCATCCACCCTGAAAAGCTATGCCAGATGAATATTCCTAAAACCCAGTCCTGATCATGTTATTCCTCTGCTCCAGAATCTTCGTTGACTCCCCACCATCTACTAGATAAAGTTTGACTTCCATACTTGGACTGGCATTGAAAGCCCTCACAATCTGACCCCCGTCAACCTCTCCAATCTTTTCTCCTCGTTTATGCTACTAGTATCTGGTTTCCTAAAGATTCTCTCTGTCCCTGCCTCTAAAGCCTGACTCTCATGCTTGAAGATGCTGGGCTAAGCAGAAGCTTACCATACAGCATTCATTCAGAGACAGCAAATGACCAAGGAACATTTCTAGGAGTAAGCAGTGACTGGTAAGAGCACAGCTTCAATGAAAAGGTGATCCTTTTTTGATAAAGCTACCAGATGGAGAGATCAGAGGAATGCTTTATATACGCCATTCACCTAGATTTCAGCAAAGTGGTTTTTGTTGGTTTTTACAAAGCCTCTTATGCTATCCCTGCATAGTAGTTGAAGAGATTTGTGAAAGCAAACTACGTGCCAGGCATTCTGTTGTTCCGTCATTTCAGTCATATCCAACCCTTTGTGACCCCATTTGGGGTTTTCTTGGCAAAGATACTAGAATGGTTTGCCATGCCCTTCTCCAAGCCATTTTACAGATGAGGAAACTGAGGTAAACAGGGTTAAGTGATTTGCCTAAGGTCATGCAGCTAGTAAGTGTCTGAGACCAAATCTGAACTCATGAAGATGCGTCTTCCTGACTATCAGGCCAACGCTCTGCCCACTGCACCACCCAGCTGTCCTACCAGGCAGTGGACTAAGTGTTTTTTGACAAATATCATCTCTGAGATAAGTTCAGTGTTTGCTGACTAATGAGCTCTCTGGGCTTTTGATCTTCTTGTGACTATATTCTTATTATTATTATGGCAATTAATTTACACTGTTTTAGCTTCTGAATACAATTATTACAGTTGGTGCCAATGTCATTTCTGCTGTCTAGTTTTCATTTTTTACTCTTGATAGCTTATTTGAATAATTCAAATTAACTTGATAGATTTTCTCATTACTGTCTCTTATCTTGTTTATTATTAAGTCTGATCTTATCTCTGCCAAGTCAATGGCCTGTGCACAGACGGATGACTTAGGAATGACAAACATGTCCATATTGAGTCCTTTCTTGTCCATTAAAATGTCATCAGATTCATTCTTAGCAACCACATTTGATGCTTGCCATATCCAGCACCTTTCAATTTTTCCTCTAAAGAAAGTTTTCATGATACAGAAGCGTAAGGTTCTTAGAGAACCTACAAGTCTTTGGCTTCTCTCATTCTTTTTTTAAAAATAGTATTTTATTTTTTCCCAATTATATACAAAGATAATTTTTAACATTCATTTAAAAAAAAAACTTTTGAGTCCCAAATTTGCTCCCTCCCTCTTTGATCCACTCCTTCCCTAGGACAGTAAGCAATCTGATGTAGATTACAAACGTGCAATCGTGTGAAACATATTTCTGTAATGGTCATGTTGTGAAAGAAGAAGCCAATCAAAAAGAAAAAGGTGAAAAACAGCCTGCTTTGACCTGCATTCAAACTCCATTAGTTCTTTTTTTTTTTT
>CM053595.1:3999807-4017762 GCA_028646575.1 Pseudocheirus occidentalis | reverse complement strand
TGTCACCTAGAAACTGGACTCACATTTTCCATCTTCAACCCCCCAAATCAGCTGGCCAGAAGGGAGAAACTGATCTGTCTGCTGGCTGAAACCCACCTTCTCTGGTTGCTTGAGGAGGTGGAAGAGGGAGTAGAGCTGAGGGGATATGCTGCAGAGATGTGACTGGTTTCTGAACTTGCTTGGATGTGGCATCGAAGATTAAGTCATGTCTGCTGCCTTTCCTTATAGGATTTGAAGCTTGATAGGTTTCTAGGATATGTTTCATGAAGCGTTGGTTCCCAGATGGGTCCTTGGAGAGGGAAGTGAGAAGTATTAGGTTGCTCACTTGAAACCAGAGAGTGGAAAAGGCCAAGATATGGGGACTAGAGTATGGCATTGGACCAGTTAATGCCTGCCCAGAGACCAAGTTCCTACTCCCTTCAATGTGATGAGAAGGGATCAGATGCTCTGAAAACAAGTGATGTTCTTACTTCCCATATGTGAGTACATGTTCTAGGTAGCAGGGAGAATGCCTTAAAGATGCCTGCCTCCTAATAGTGATAACGAGAAACAAACAGTTAATATAAAATAGAATGTGGTAAGCGACTGGAACAGTATTATTTGAGAATTCCCAGCTAAGCTAGATAATTTTCCACCAGGGAGATTTTGATGGGAAAGAAAAGGGAATTTCATGGAGGAGATAGTAATTAAACTAGGCTCTAAACAGGATTTCTCTAGAATTGAGGCCAAAGACAGTCTTTGTAGAAGAGATTATTACATAAGTACGGAAGTGGGGAAACATTTGGTGTGGTGAGGGGGACGCAAGGGAGGCTATTTGCCCTGTTGGTTGGAGCATGGGCTACATGAAGGGAGTATATGAGATAAGGCAAGAAGGCTAGATTCGATTCAGATGGTGGAAAACCCTGACTGCTGCTGGGTTAGGTAAGTAATCCATTAGGCAGTGGGATCCACCCTTTCATATCCTTTATCATCAGATCTCGAAGTATGGTCTGAATATCCCTGGGAGTCCCTCAGACCTTATCCTGAGTTTAGAAGGTCAGAACCATCTTTATAATAATACTAATGTGTTCTGATTTTTCATATGATAAATATTAAAAGCTTTGACCTATATAAACACAAGTTCTTTGGGGTTCTTGATAATTTTTAAATGTATAAAAGGCTCCTGAGACCTAAGAATTTGAGAACCATTATTGTATATCAATGTGAGTTCAAGTTTGTGAGTTCAAGTTTATAGGTTCAAGTTTTGCCTCTGACACATTGACCTGTGTGACTCTGGGCAATCCACTTTACTCCTCAGGCTACTCTCTAAGACTATAAATTGCAGAAAGGCTGACGAACTGCATTGGTAGAAGTTGGCTCATCTGGGAGTTCCCTATGCCAATGAAATCTCAGATCTGCTCCCAATCCCTGTAAGTTATTTTGTACAGTTTTCTCAGTTAAACCAATGTCGTCAGGGAATGGGAACTTCTGGTTAATAGTTACCCTATATCCTATGGGATAAATGGGAATATTAACTTCATGCAGGGGTGTAGGTAGCCACAGATCATGCTAGGACAGGAAACTAAGGTTAGGCAGGACGATTCTGACAGCTATCACAAGTCAAGGCCAGGGCATCCAACAGTATAGGGAGTAGTACTGATGATGAGTCAGTAATGGGATATTTAATTCAAATAAAGCTAATAGGACTTGAGGCTCCATTGAGAAGCATAGTGTAGAGGACCAAGGAGGTCAGAGAGTCATAGATTTAGACCTGGAAGGGATGTGAGAGGCCATAGAGCTTAATTCCTCATTTTACACAGAAGAACTACTGGGGCAGAGTTCTTCCAAGACCAAACAGGTTCTAAGTAACTGAGCCTGGAATCCTGGAACCCAGGTTCTGACTCCAAATCCAGCATTCATAGGTAATAGTTCTGCAGTGCAATTCCCTACTCAGATCATCTTAGGAGTAATGTGTTTAGTTCTGGGAACCATATTTTGGGAAGGATGTTGATGAATTGCTGAATCCCAGAGGGAGATGACCTTACAGTTTTGAGATGACACCAAATGAAGATATGTTGAATAAGCTGAAGGTGTCTTGTGTGGAAAAGAGCAGACCTGGGTGGGACAAAATCTGTCTTCAAATATTGAAGGGCTGTCACATGACAGACGTCATTGGCCTTTTGTGTTTGACTTCTAAGGACCAAGAAGCACATTTATGCTTGAGGGGTTGGTGGGATTGAGGACTTCCCGATAATTAAAGGTTTGTAAAAGTATAATGAATAAGTTGCCTCTGGAGGTCATGAGGTCCTCCTCTCTGAAAGTCTTCAAGTAAAGATTGGATGACTG
This sequence comes from Pseudocheirus occidentalis, assembly GCA_028646575.1. Lineage (NCBI taxonomy): Eukaryota > Metazoa > Chordata > Mammalia > Diprotodontia > Pseudocheiridae > Pseudocheirus > Pseudocheirus occidentalis. Next base: position 4,015,437 of record CM053595.1, on the reverse strand, counting down.
CTTGTTGAGTATGTAGCAGAAAGGATCCTTGTTTGTATACGGGTTCAACTAGACAGCCTCTCCCATCTCTGAAATTTGGTGGTTCCTGTAAATCCTGATATGCCGGGCCCAAGCTGGAAAATATGATAAAATAAGGAAGAAGAGGCAAGTCATATGGATCAAGAATGACAAGCAGAGGTCACACTGTTGCAGGGTCAAAGAATAGAGGAGGAAGAAACAGTACAGATATAAAAGGTACGTTGTAAAGAGCCCGAGAGAAGGAATCAGGAGATTTGGGTTTCAGCCCCAACCAGTTCTGACCTTTTTTGCATCTGTAACCCTGGGCGCATCATGTGTCTCTTTGATCTTTAATTTGCTCATCTGTGAAATCCTCATTTTATTTTATTGCTACTGTTCCATTAACAATGGCAAATATGAAAAATACAGAGAAATCCATAAAGACTGATAGTGAGTGATGGAAAGCAAGGTCCACAGAATAGGGACAACACGAATGGCCACATTTTTTTAAAAAGACAAGAGTTATGTAAAGAATAGACGAACAAAGCTCCAATAGGGAATAAATGATTGTTTTGCCATATTAAATATTTTTTCATGTAAAAATGTAAATTAATGTAGATTTTTATGACTTCATTGAGGAATGAGTGGAGGGGCCAACTTCCTTCTTTCTTCCCATTAAAAAATGAAGAAGCTTGGATAAACTGTGTTCCAAGTTCCTTTCCAGCCCATGCCTTGCATGTTCTAGGACAGTAACTAAGATTTGCCTAGTACTTGACAGCTTTCAAAGCACTTTCATGTACATGGTTCCATTTTTTTTTTCTTTTTGCTTTTTGGAGGGCAGTTGGGGTTAAGTGACTTTCCCAAGGTCACATGGCTAGTTTTTTTGTGTTAAGTGTCTGAGGCTGGATCTGAACTCATGTCCTCTTGACTCCAGGGCTGGTGCTGTACTCACTGCACCACCCAGCTGCCCCACATGGTTCCATCTGATCTTCACAAGAGAGGTAGCCTGATCTGAGAGAAGTATTTCTCAATAGGGCTGTGATCTGATCCTAGAGTAGAAGTCATTTGCTCTTTGTCATAGTTTATGATCCCTCCTCTGTGTAGGCAGGTAGACAAGAGCCTACAAAGTCTACAGTGGGTGTCTGAAGCAGAAAAAGGCAAAGTTCCGAAGTTATGTGCTGATCTTTATAACCACAGAGCCAAGAGACAGATCTTCTAAGGTTTTGAAAAGTGATTTTGTTGTATATTTGAAAGGAATAGCAAGTTGTGCATAGTGGATTTGTGGTTTCATGTGCAGTCATCTCTTTTTTTATTATACTTATGTTATGGAAATGCTTGTTTTATTCTGTAGATTAAAATTAAAATTAAAGAATGAAGAAAATCATAGCCAAGAGAGAGGAGGACTTGGAGAGAGGTTGGGGGAGGAGATGGTAAGGAGGGACAGCCGTTCAAGCCTGTTGTTTATGTTGAATGAAATCAGGCTGGGTTCAATGACTAATCTATGTTACTGTAAGTTGCCTTACCTGCATTTTAGATCCCTGTTTGCTTTTCACACCTATGGGATGCTTAGCTCTTCCTGTTTTAGCTTGTGCATCACTGAGGAGATCCCAAGCTGTTCTTGCTTAGTTGCCTTGTAAAAGAGTCTTTCCTTCAGGATGTCAGTACAAGGAGGGTGGGGATATCAGGTTTCCTGTCTATTGTGAGCAAGTCTTAGCTACTATGGATGTTCACTATGGCTGAGTTGGCAAGAATTGCTCATGATGAAGAGGAGGCTTATGGGTATTACCTTGGGAATGAATCTTGGAGGTAGGATGATTCATTAAAAAGATCCTGCTTCTAGCCTTGATAATTCAACTTATTTACTGCGTGTGACCCCGAGTGAGCAATCTCTTCATACCTCAGTTTCATTATCTGTCAAATGGGGCTAGAAGTTATTGGCAAACTCCTTGCTTTTAAGATAGTGCTTTATAAATCTAAGTTGTTGTTAATTAGCAAAGAAAATCTTTCAGAGTTCCAAATATGCGTGTGTGACCACAAGCAAGCCACTTAACCTCTCTTCTTTCTTCTTTAAAATGAGGGTAATAATGCTGATGCTACCTATCTCCATAGGCTTCCAGCAAGACAAGATTTGCAAAGTGATCAGCAAAATGTAACTGCTAGATAAATGCCAGTTATTATTATAATTAGTTTGCCCTTAAAATCTGTAGATATCAAGTTAAGATAATAGCCCAATTTACAGTTATACAATAACGCTGCTGCTGCTGCTAATGATAACTGTTTACTTGTATGTAGCACTTGGTGTCACAAAGCTCAGTCGTACCTCATCTCCCTCCATTCTCCTCACACCTCAGCAAGATAAGTAGCAAAAGTTCCTTGCCTCCATTTTACGGTGGAGGTAACGAGTGATGAATTTCCCTAGGCACATTCACTCATGAAGACTGTACAAAACAATGGAGGGAAGGAGAGGGTTCCCTCTGCAGTTAGAGGTGGGGCACCTACACCCAGAGCCCTGAAATATTGAAGGTAGGTTGTTTTTGGTGACCTCGGGACTTTGTAGTCAATCTTCTTCTATTATTATTATGATTATTTTCATTAATAATAAATTAATGACAACCCACATTTTCTATAGTGATTTATAGCTTACAAGGTGCTTTCCTCACAATGAACCCATGAAGTAGGTGGTAGAAGAATTAGTGAGACTCAGAGAGGTGAATTGCCTTGCCTCAGATTATACTACCAGTAAGTTCCACTCCAAATGTTCGGATGGACTCTTGGTCCCCATCCTGTGGTGGAGCCTTCTGAGCTCATATTGGTCTGATCAGTCATGTTCATCACATTGTACCTTGACTTCAACATAGTCATGTCTTTTTGGTCCTCTTCTAGAATGAAGAACAGAGCCAACCCACTACTAATAAGCTGTAGGTCTTATGATCCCAAATCCAAGACTTTTCCCACAACACTGAATGAATATAGGGTTTGTCCTGTATTTCTACAGTTTATATTTCTCTTAGGTTCATTCTTCTCATCATATCATAAATGGTCAGTGTTTGGTTTCCTTTTGCCTGTGGATGGTCAATGATTTATTTAAGCAAATTGGCACATCTGTAGAAAGCAATGATCCTCTTGTTAGGAGCATCAAGAAGTACTTTGAAGTGATCCTTTCCCAAGACCTAGTAGAGTTCCTTTGAATGAATATATCTTTGACCTCTCTACCTATAAGTGACAATTCATGAGCATAGGCTTACTTTTTTTCCCCCTTTAGTCCTGTATATATTTAATTCTCCCTCTGGTACAGACCATCAAAAACACAAGCAGAAGGAAAAAGCAGGCATTATCTAAAGGAGAGAGTTCTTCCCCCTTCCCCCAAAAGGGAACATCAGTAAATCCAAGGCCAGCAGGCCGTTAAAGGAGGTTGGTCTGCAGAGACAATTTAGTGCTGCCAGTCCAGTCATCTGGAAAACTTTGGATTGCATCAGTTGCAAGCAAGACCCGGATGCCCCCTATCAGTTTCCTTCCAAAATGTAGGTTGCAATTGTAAGCCTTGGGAAAGGGTTGTCTTTGTTTTTGAAAGAGTCGACCCCCTTTGGGAATCACAAGAGATCATACTTACCCCTATGTTTTCCCTTTGTCATGGTTAATTCTGATGATTGATCACTTGATTGAGAATGGGCCATGTCATTTGTACACTGTATATACACTCCACAGGAGACTCTAGTACCCCAAACCTGATGAATCATAGGAGAACTATATAAAAGAATCAGGCGAAGAAGGGTCTTAGAGTAATAGAGCCATAGAATGTTAGAACTGGAAGGAATTCTAGAATATATAAAGCCTAAAAGGACCCTACAGGTCATCCAGCTTATTCTTCTCATTTTAGAGGTGAGAAAACTGAAGTCTAGAGAGTCACCCCACTGTGTGCTGTGTCTTCTTCCTTCATATTATCCCATGTTCTAGAGCTTTTTGTACCTTATTTCCATTCATTGAAATTTACAGAGCCTTATTAGGTAAATGACTATGGACGAAGTGTAGGGTAGAGGCAGGAGCACTGGAGTCTGGAGACCCAAGTTCTTGTTTCTCTCCCCACCCCCCACCCCCAACATTCATGACCTTGCTGCTTGACCTTTGCCAAGGTGTTGAAGCTCTCTCCATCTGCTTTTCCTCATCCGTTAAAGGAGAGTGTTGGACCAGATGGTATCTAAGACAAAGCATTAGACCTGTAAAACAGACCAGGGTTCAAATGCTGCCTCTGACCATGTGATCACAGTTAAATCACTAAACCTCCCCCTTATTATCCTCATAATGACAGCTACAATGTCTGCTTTCTAAGGTTGTGTGGCCCAGACAATATAATGTATATAAAGCACTTTGAAAATTTTAAAGTGCTCTATAAATGTAAGGTCTAGTGGTGAACCTAATTCCCACTGAGTTGTTAATGCCTATTAACACCAAAGACAGGAGCTATATAACATTTTCAACCTTTGCAAGGAAGGGGTTCTTAACCTGGGATCCAGGAACTTTCTCTCTCTCACACACACACACACACACACACACACACACACACACACACTGATGAACTTTCAGTATAATTGGTTTCTTTGGTCATCCTGTGAATTTTATTTTACGCTTTTAAAAAAGCACTATTCTGAGAAGGACCAGTGACACAGACCCCTGCTTTAAGAAAAGAAAAAGGGATTAGCCCCCTACCCCCCACAAGCACAAAACTCTCTAGCTTGTTCTGTAGGGCAGTAATTCCTAATCTTAGTTTGAGACCCAATTAGATGTCAGTGCTACAAACGCTAATGTTATGTCATGTGATTATGCTGATTTTCAGGCTATCAAGAGAGCAAATAATCATAGGATTGAGAACTGGAAGGACTCTCATTTTACAGATGACTGGACTGAAGTTGCTCCTGAGAGACAAGCCAGCTTGCCGAAGTTTGCAGTTAGTAAATAGCAGAGCAGGGATTTGGGACCTGAATCAGCTGGCTCCAAATCCAGTGCTCTTTCCAAAAGAGCACACACACACACTGTCTCGCGAACAGGACAAGGGACATGTGTTTATATAGGTTCAGGTTGGATCATGTCTAAAATACAGTGATCTGGCCAACCTGGCACCTGGGATTTGTCACTTCTGTTCAGCAAACATTCATGCAGGACTTGCTATGTGGAAGGGGGAAAGGTATGGCACAAACCAATATAGGACTATTCTTGGAGTTGGGATGACTGGGTTCAAGTCAGTCCTGCTGGGCGTCTCTAAATCCCTTCTTTGCAGAGTACATTGGCACTGAGATGTTTAACCAATTTTGTTGTGAAGCATTAAAAAATGAGTGAACCTCTAGTGCAATCTTCTCTCCTTTATTAATCTGAGCCCTCCTAGGGTCGATAGAGACTCATTTCAGAGTATTACAGCTCATTTTGTACCTGAATTGCAGTGCTTGTGCCTGGAAAAGATCAACAATGCAAGCCAAAGCATCAGACCTTGATAGTGTGGGGTCTCTTCTGTTTCAGTCAAACAAATTTGATAAAATTGCATTATGTTCCCAGAAGAGACAACAGATCTCCAAGCATCCAATCCCATGCAAAAAGTGGTATTTTTCCTTTCAGGATTTGTCTTAATGGCCAGAGAGTCGAAACAAGTAATTGTTTCTTGTCTGGCATAAGCTGAGATCCTTCTCTAAAAGAATATATGCACCCCCTCTGCTGTGTGCATTTGTGTGCGTGTGCATATATATTCAACCAAACTATGCATGCTTCCTTATCAGTTCTTTCTCTGGAGGTGGATGACATTTTCCTGCATAGGTCCTTTGTAGAGGATTTGAGTATTTATGATACTCAAGATAGCTTGGTCATTCATGGTTGTTCTTCAAACAGTAATGCTGTTATTGTATACAACATTCTCTTGGTTCTGCTTGTTTCACCGGCCTTTATTTCATGCAAGTCTTTCCATGTTTTCCTAAAATCAACCGGTTCATCATTTCTTATAGCACAGTGGTATTCCATCACAATAATTCCATCACAACTTGTTTAGCCATTTGCCAATTGATGGGCATCTCCTCAATTTCCAGTTCTTTGCTACCTCATAGAGAGATGCTATAAGTATTTTAGAACATACAGGTTCTTTTCCTTTTTTCCTGATCACCTTGGGAAATAGACCATAGTGGTATTTCTAGGTCAAAGGTTCTCAACCTGTGGGTTGCGACCCCTTTGGGGATTGAACAATCCTTTCACAGGGGTCACCTAAGACCATTGGAAAACACATATTTCCCATCGTCTTAGGAACCGAACACGAGACATTGCTCCTCTACCAGTCTCCAGGCAGTCTGCCCATATGCAGATACGCCCACAAAGGAGTGTTAAACGGTTGGTCGCAGCATTAGGAAGGCTGAGAACCACTGGTATACACAGTTTTACAACTTTTGGGGTCGTAATTCTAGATTGCGCTGTAAAATAGATCAGTCCTTGTTTGCATCAACAATGTATTAGTGGAGTTTGTAAAGTAAAGCTATTATTTCATGAGTTTGTGGTGGAAAGAACACTGGTCTTGAAGACAAAAAGCAGGGATTCAGATCTTAAATTTGATACTAACAATGTGGTCTTAAGTGAGTCCATTTCTTGTCTGAGCCTTACTTTCCTCATCGGTAAAACGAGGGTAATACATTAGATATCTCATGGAGTTGCTGAACACATGTTTCATGAAAAACCAACAGCTTAACTAGGAACTTGAGAGCCAGCCCCATACCCCCTTTTGCTTCCCTACAGAAATGTGGGAAATTATTTCAAATGAAAAGAACTCTGGATGTTCAATGAGAAGATCTGCATCATAGATGGCATCTTCAAGTGAAAGCTAGAAGAGGGGACCTGGGAGGTCATGTAGTACAGCTCTGTTATTTTACAGATGAAGAAACTGAGGTTCAGAGAGCTTATGACTTACCCAAAGTCACACAGTAAAAAGTGCCAGAGTCAGGATTCGAACCCAGTTCATTTGATGTCAGATCCATGGGCCATACTGCAACTGTGTCCTGCTCTACCGTTTAGCCTGGGACTTGGGGACATATCATTTCAATGCTCTGGGGATAATCCTGCCTGTCAACCCCCCCAAGTTTTTAGTGATGTCTTCTGTTTTTTACATCATTACACTTTCCCCAGTATCCTTCCTTCTCCTCTTCCCAGGGAGCCATCCCTAAATCCTATTAAAAATAGCATCTTTAGGGGCGGCTAGGTGGCGCAGTGAATAGAGCACCGGCCCTGGAATCAGGAGTACCTGAGTTCAAATCCGGCCTCAGACACTTAACACAAAAAACTAGCTGTGTGACCTTGGGCAAGTCACTTAACCCCAACTGTCCTCCAAAAAGCAAAAAAAAAAAATAGCATCTTTAAGACAAAAAAATTAGAAAAAGAAGAGGAAAAATCAACATGAATGATCAATACTTTGGGGGAAAAAAGTCTGAAAACATTCAATCTGAATTGTATGTAAGACCTTTTGAAAGAATATTCTTTTGAAAAATACTTGACAAGTATCAACAAACATGAATGTTTCCATATTGAGTGAACAGAAAAAGATAATTACATATGAAACCATGAATCTCTACTACATAAGCTTTCGGTTTAAAAAAAGTATGTTAAATTTAACATGGAGGTACTGTACCAATGATGCCCTGTTTGTGTCCCCTTCTAACTTGTTGTAGTTCTCTTTTGTGTATTTTTTAAAATGTTTGATTGATGGCTGACACGAAATTGGAAGAGATCTCAGCTAACATCTAGTCCAACACATAAACCAAAGATTTCCTGACGATTTCATTCCCCCAGAGTGGTCATCTGTCTCATATTGATGAACCTTGACTTTTAAGGAGGAGAACTCAGCACCTCTTCCACTTTTCGACACCTCTGAGTGTTAAGAAGTTTTTTTTTGTTTTTCAGACATTAAATCCTAAACTGACTTCTTTGTAACTTCCTTCCATTAATCTTGGTTCTGTACTCTGGGGCTAACCAGAACAAGTGTAATTCTTCATTCAAATACCTGAATATAGTTCTCATATCTCTCCCCTACTCTCAGCCTTCCTCCAAGTCTTCTTTTCTCCAGGTTAAACATCTTCAGTTTTTTCAACTCATCTTCACATGTCACCATCCTGGTTCCCTTCCTCTAGATCCCCCCATAAATCTAGATCTCCCCTCTAGATCCCCAAACCTAAAATTATTCTTGTTGCTACTTCATAACTGTAATTTTGCTCCTGTTATGAATCATAATGTAAATATCTGACATGCAGGATGTATTTTCATTGTTACAAATTGAACATAACCCACAGGTTGAGAACCGCTGTTCTAGATACTCTAACTTATGATATCCTTCTTAAACTGAGGTGCCTACAACTGAACACAGTAATCTGTATGAGTTTTGATGAGGTAATTATCTTATTTCTGCAAGATATTTTTGTCCTTTCGCTCCAAAAGGCAGTCCAAGATTGCACACACATTGAGCCTGCAGCCCCCTAAAATCCCAAGATCCTCCTTAGGACAACTGCTATTTATCCATTTCTCCCCTAGCCTATATTTATAGAGCTAGTATTTTGTTCCTAAGTACAAGACTTGGGTTTATTTCTAATGAATTTAATCTTATTAGATTCAGTTCAAGTCTGTCATGATCTTTTAAGATGTTGACTGTTATCCAGTGGGATAACTATCTTTCCCAATTTAGTGTCATTTGCAGATTTTGATGATCATACCATCCATACCTTTAATACAAGCTGTTAATGAAAAATTTAAACCTGACAAGTCCAAGTACAGATCTTTGAGGTAATCCACTGGAGATCTCTTGGCTTGCCACTGTGACATTTAGTCATTACTAACAACCCTTGGAGCTGGACATCAATTTGAATTCATCTAATTCATATTTCTGCATCTTTTCCACAAAAATAGCATGGGATTCTTGATCAAATCTTTGGTAAAAATCAAGTTAAACTATAGCTATAGTATTCCTCTCATCTATTGGTTTAGTAATCCTGTCAAATAAGGAAAGTTGTCTCTTGTTAATCGCTACTTTCCTTTCTAGATATTCACCTTGCTATAAAAAAAAAATGCCCAGGAACCAAAGTCAAGCTCACTGATCTATAGTTTACAAACCCTATTCTCATCCTTCCGCTCCCCCTTTATTCAATCAAGACCACCTTTGTATTTCTCTAATCTTGAGTCACCTCCTTGCTTTCATTATCTTGCTTCCATTCTATTTCAAATCTCACCCCACATTGTTTTAGCAATCACAGCAGCAAGTTCTTTCAGCACCTGAGGATGTGTTTGTATGGGCCGGGTGATTAGAATTCATTAAAGGTGCTAGGTTCTCTTATTATCTTCTTGCTTATCCTGCTGTTAGTCATTTTCGTTCTGTCATTTCCAAAGAAAAAGATCATTTCTCTTTTGCTGGGAAAAGAGAAAGAAAATGAAAGTTGAGTTCCACCTTCTCTCCATTGTCAGTTGTCATTGTCTCTCTTCTACCCCAAGCAAAAATCCTATCTCTTCGACTTTCCTTGATGTTCTTTTCTTTTAAAATTTTAGGCGTCACTATCATGAGTAGGATGTTTAACGTGGAGAAGAGAAGACTTAGTAGAGTTATAACCTGTTTTCAAATATTTGAAGGGTTGGCATGTAGAATAAGGATTGGATTTGTTCATGTTGGTGAAGTGGTTGCGAACTGCTAGCGGCAGATGTAGGCTCCCTGTCTGGAAGACCATCTTACAGCGGGAGCTGTCCAAAAGCATAATCGGCTGCTTGAACTGCAGATATCCGAGGGGTAGCTGGATGACCCTTTGGTAGTGATGTGCTAGATTCTAGCTGCTAATGGGATGTGCTGCCTTGTTCAGGCAGGGGTCGGGGTTGGACTAGGTAGCCTTTCAGGTCTTTTATGACTGAGAGATTCTGTGACTGAATAAAATAGACCACTTTCAGAAAAGACCAGTCTTTTGAGAAGTGGGGAATCCTTTTGTTAAAGGGTGTGTATATTTTTGTGAGCATAAGCGATGCATACATGTGCATAAGCACACACTCGTGTATATACATACAGATACAATACACACATGTATTATGTGTGTATGCACATGCTTCATATTTGCACACGCACATATGTGTGCACACACAGATATTTGACGAGTCTTCACAAACCAGTGTGTAACCTCGGACAAGGCACCTAATTTCTGGAGGGTATGAAGCAAGCCTCTGGCTTCCTAGGTCTCTATCACGATAGTAGCTACCTTTTGCACATGGCGTATTTGTTTGGATGGATGGGTATGTGGTGAATATGGCCTTGAAGACTGAAAGGTCAGTTTTTGTCTAAGGTGCAGAACCTTTATTAAATGAGAGCCAGGATTCAGTTTTGAGAAATAATTTCTAGGTTTACTTTACTAATTTAATTTAATTAACTAGGTAAAATGCTAGGTAAATAGAAAGGTAATGTAATTTACTAGGTCCTAAGAGGATCATGTGATTTTAGAGTCTGTGGGCACTCTCGATAGCATTCTGTTTATTGGGCTATATTCTAGAAGTGGAAGGTACCTCAGAGTTCTTCTGATCCAACTGGCATTTTACAAGAGAGGGAACTGAGACTCAGGGAGGTAAAAGTAACTTGCAAGGTCACTCAAGTGGTAAGTATCATCCATAAAGGGCACTAGAGTGGCCATGAATTACAAGGTAGTGAGCCTCCGAAGTGAGCTTTAAAGCTAGGTTCCTGTGAGTTCTGTCCAGGACCAGTGTTCTCACCACCATACCAGTTCTCTCCCCAACTCCATTTTATAGACACAAATCAACTTGTTGAGAATTGTACAGATAGTAACTGAAAGTTCTGATCCAGGGTCATGGAGCCTGTTCTTCCCTAGTTATTTGAATAATGTCTCCCCCTTTGGACTGTGAACTTCTTGAAAGCAGAGACCATCTTTTGCTTACCCCCTTATCCCCCAGCACTTACCACCATGCCTGGCTTATAGGTGTTTAATAAGTGCTCATTGTTGCTCATTTCTGTTTGAAAATCCAGTGCTTTTCTCACTCTTCCAATCCTGTCTTTAAATTGTTTTTTCCTCTCTAAAGAAAAAGAAATGAAACTGGGTTTAACATACAAAGCTGTACAGGATGGATTCTCTTTACAGTTGTTTCAGGTTGTAAATTCACTCCCCTCTCTCCTTCCCCCTCTGTTATTTCATGACCTCATTAAATCATATTATGTGGCCAGCCAGAGCTGCTTAGCATCTACAGATAAAGGCTGCGGCTCTTGCTCACCTGGGATGTGAGCACTGTCTCCACTCACCCAGGCATCCTTTTGCATTAAAGAAAGGAGCAGAGAAATAGCAGGCTGGGCACACTTTGGGGGCTGTTTGTGATCTCAACCATCTCAGCTGGATACTTCAGATAAGCATATGGATAAATTAATCCAATAAAACCAGCTTTCACAAGTCAGTCAGAAAGCATTGAAGAAGCACCTACTATGCGCTAGGCCCTGAGGATAAAAAACCAAAAATGCACATGGTCCCTGTTCTCTGGGAACTGATAGTCTAGCTCAGGGAGAAAATACATGCTTATACAGGTGTATACAAAATTACTATGAGGTAGTTTGGGTGGAGTTGGGGGAGGCAGCAGCATCTATAAGGAACCAGGAAAAAACTAACCACATGAAAGGTGGAACTTGATCTGAGCCTTGAAGGAAACTGGAGGTTCTTCTGAAACACAGGAATAAGGAAGAAATGTATTCCAGTACAGGGTGGGGAAGGGGGTGCACAGGGAGGAAGACAGCCAGATAGCAAAGGTCCGGAGAGTGGAGAGGAGGTGATCTGTTTGAGGAACAAAACAAGATAAATAGCTTGGCAGACAAGCTCAGCGTGGGGACAAGAGGGACACGTCACAGCGAGGGGTTGTGAAGGATTTCAAATGCTGAACTGGAGTCTGGTATTTTATTTTACTTTGTATTTTATCCTAGAGATATTCAAGAGTCACCAAAGGTTCTTAGGCGGTTATAACATGGTCAGACCTGTCTTTAAAAGACACATTTTATTAATATCCTCCGTTTTTACATCCTCTACATTTCCTTAACCCTGCCCCCACCCTAATAAAGAATTTTTTTAAGGGGGGAAAAAGCTCATCAAAACTAATTAACATAAAAGTATGTCAGTTTTGTCAGTTCTTTCCATTGACATTAAATTTGGAATACTAGTGTGTATTGTTTTCCTGGATCCACTCATTTAATTTTCTTTCACTTTATATAAATCTTCCCACGCTTCTTTGTACTCATGATATTGTGGGTTTTTTTTTTTTGGGAGAGGGGAAGGTAGTGCAATTGGGGTTAAGTGACTTGCCCAAGGTCACACACCTAGTTTTTTATGTTAAGTATCTAAGGCTGGATTTGAACCCAGGTCCTCCTGACTCCAGGTCCTCCTGACTCTAGGGCCGGCCTGTGCGCCACCTAGCCGCTCCTCCTCTTTGATTTTTAAAAAGTCATACCAAATGGTTTTGATGATCATTGCTTTATAATAGCGTTTGAGGTTTGAAAGTATGATTTCTTCTGGATTCCTTGTTTCCCCTCTTCCCCAGTGAAGGGGGTACGCTCTGTACCCTCTGTGAAGACTCCTCAGAATGAGAAGAGAGAGAAACTATCTGGAAACCAAAGATAGACTTTTATAAGACTGGACAGGCCTGAGTCCAGGGTTTGCACAACCTAGGATACTTCCCCCCTTCCCTTGTGGTCATCAGCATTAGGGCCCTTTCTGGAGTTTTAGACCTCCACCCTTGTGTACCACACCCTTAGAAGCTTTAGGCCCTTTTTCAGGAGGTTCTGACCTCCACCCTTGCTTGTGACCTTTTCCCTTCCCTTGCTTGGCCTTCACCAGATAAGGACAGTCCCACCTCCCTGCCAATAGGAGATAGTGGTGGGCTTCTTTGTTATCTGCCATTGGGTTAGATTTTGCGCTAAGACTGGGAGCCCACCTCCTAGCCAGTGGGAGAAGGGACAGCCAGGGGGAGGGGGCTTGACCGCCTTAGGGTATAAATTCTTGTTCTATCTTTTGTAACAGAGGTCCTCACCATGGAGAAGACCATCCTCTTCCTGCAGGGGAAGAGAATAAAACTTCCTGTTCCTTCTTCAAGATGCCTCTGACTTTTGATTTTTCTTGGGTAGGGGGTTTTTGGAGTCCCCATACCCCACATACCAATCATTTCTTTTGGTATTTTAGATCCTCAGTGCATTGAAATGAATTTTATTGTTTTGTATAGCTATTTAAAGTATCCTTTTGTGATTAATGTAGCACAAAATCCATAAGTTAATTCTGGTAATACTTTCCTTTTTGTAAGATTGGCGTGGTCTAGCCATGAGCACTGAATATCCCTTAAGTTACTTTTCTTTATTCCTTTAAGGAACATTTTGTAATTAAGTCTATTTGGGTATTGATTTTTCATTGACTTTAGATATTGTGGCACCCTATGGCTCATAGCAATTCAACATTAATGACCTTCTGGCTTTGACTTTCTATTTCTTTGATTCTTTAGCCCTGTCTCTCTCTCTCTGATACTTTATGATCCTACAAATAGGCAGCTAGGTGGTGTAGGAGATAGACTTCTGTACTTGGAGTCAGGAAAAAGGTTCATTCAAATCTACCCTCAGGCTCCTACTGGCTGTGTGGCCCTGGGCAAGTCATTTAACCTCTGCTGCCTCAGTTTCCTCATCTGTAAAATGTAGGCCAGAGGCAGAGTCAAGATGGCAGTGTAGAAACAGGAGAACTCTGCGAGCTCCCCCCAATACCACCTCAAATACCTATAAAATATGACTCTAAACAGATTTTAGAGCTCCAGTCTCCACAAAAATGAGTAACAAAGCTCCCACTGAAGGCAGCCTGGCAGGCGGTCATTGCAGCCAGCTGGGAGCAGAGCCCAGGCCCATGTGGTTTCAGCCCCAGGATGTCCAGAAGAAGCTGCAGCTGTAGCATTCAGGAGAGCAGTCAGCAGCAGCTGTGGCAATTTCCAGAATCACCAACCCACAAGAGCCAAGGACAATGGGAAAAGGTCAGTGGAACTTGGCTAAATTTGGGGGAGATGGTCCAGCCAAACTGCCTCCAGAGCTAGCAGCAGTCTGAAGCAGCGACCCCGCAGCTGTCCCCACATGGCTGCTTCAGAAACTCCTGGCCTGCAGATTGCAGGGGGGCCAAGTGATCATTCAGAAGCTAAGTGCTCTTGCCTTGACCTGCCTGGATGTGGTCCTGAGGTGTGTGACCTGTGAGCCAAAACTGCTGGGGGCTGCAGAGACTGTGACCTCCTAATAGCTCTGGCAGCTGCAAAAACCCCAGTGATTTGGGACAGAGCTCTCCCCTCTGAAAGCTGAGTTCTGCTGAGCCCCAGAGTCAAGTAACTGACTGGCAACATGAGCAGGCAAAGGAAGCAAACCAAGCTCAGCAATCCAACTTTAGATTCCTTTTTTGGAGACAAAAAATACTAAAGCATGGAATGGGAGGAAGACAACACAGTCAGAACTCCCACACCAAAAGCTTCCAAGAAAAATACAAACTGGATAGAGGCCATAGAGGAGCTTAAAAAGGATTTTGAAAACCAAATAAGAGAAGTGGAGGAAAAATTGGGGAGAGAAATGAGAATGATGCAAGAAAATCATGAAATCATGAGTCAACAACCTGACTGAAGGAAATAACACCTTAAAAAACAGACTAACTCAAATGACAAATGAGGCTCAAAAAACCAATAGGAGAAAAATGCCTTAAAAAGCCAAATTTGCCAGATGGAAAAAGAATCTCAAAGCTCACTGAAGAGAATAATTCCTTCAGAATTAGAGCAAAGCAAATGGAAGTGAATGACTTTATGAGAAATCAAGATACTATTAAACAGATCCAAACAAATGAAAAAATAGAAGGCAATGTGAAATAATCTCATTGAAAAAACCACCGACGTGGAAAATAGATCCAGGGGAGACAATTTAAAAATTATTGGACTATCTGAAAGCCATGATCAAAAAAAGAACCTAGAAATCATCCTTCAAGAAATAAAATGCAGGCCAGCGGTTCTCAACCTTCCTAATGCTGTGATCCTTTCATACAGTTCCTCATGTTGTGGTGACCCCCCAACCATAAAATTATTTTTGTTGCTACTTCATAACTGTAATTTTGCTTCTGTTATGAATTGTAATGTAAATATATGATATGCAGGACATATTTTCTTTGTCACGGATTGAACATAACTCACAGGTTGAGAACCGCTGATGAAGGCAATAATAGTACCTACTTCCTAGTGATCTTATAAACATTAAAGAAGGTAATATTTGTATAGTGTTCTATAAACCCCAAAGTGTTATGCAAATGCTATCTATTATTATTAATGGAAAGACCAGCGTTTTAGACTTAACTGAACTAGAAAGGGCATTAGAATCATAGTCGTGGAATGTCGAGCTAGAAAACACTCATGGAACCATAGAAACCCCATTGTTTGGGGTGTCCTGATTATGACTCCTCCTTGCCCCAGTTTATTAGGCCCCCATCACAAGACTGCCCATGCTGCTCATGAAGATAGAGCCTTTGCTTTGTATTTTCCTAGTAAGAGGCTTTCAGCGGTTGACACCTTTATGTCTCCAGCCTGTGCTGCCTTCTGTGCCCCCTTCCTTCTTGTAGC